>MU396726.1:0-236540 GCA_022578855.1 Nemania serpens | reverse complement strand
ACTTTGTGGGTTTTATTTTTATTTTTATAAACCGCTTAATTTTTAATAAAATTGCTTTTTTTTTTTTTTTCTTTTATTTCGGGTTAATGGCCGTTTTTGCCCGCCCCCCCCCCCCCCCCCCCCCCTTTTTTTTTTCCCCCCGAGGGGTCGCGTGATATGTTTTTGATATAATACCCCAGCTCCGCCTCTGTGACCCCGCGGCTCTCTACGTGCAAGAGCTCCTAGCTTCCTCTAACAATGTAACATGTCTGAACCCCCGGTACCGAGCCTCTGTGTATGTATTATGCTAATAGTCTAAACCAGCCCCTATATCAGCCCTTTCAATGTAGAGCGATTGAACAAGCCACTTGTGGCTTGTCTACTAGCTAGAAACTAGCTACAGCTAGGGGATACGCCTTGATTTTCGTGTTTTATTTTATAGATAATTAGTTACACTTGTTTCCTTCCTACATTATACCTTTTTTTCTAGTCCTAGCGGTTTTCGCCACTCCTTGTGAGTAGGTGTTTTCCCTTGCGAATCTCTGTGAGGTACCTAGACGTAGGTCCCTCGCGTACGCGTGCGCACAAGGTGTTTACTGGTTTACTCCAAGCTACAAATAGGTTGGTTATCTGCGTTACTTTAAAATAACTAGCGAACTTGGTGAATTATACGCACAGCGCTTGAATCAGGGTTTCACTCCGAAGCAAGAAAGGGCAATGTAAATTATGCGGGATGGATTTGCTGGAGGTGTAAAACGTCTTTGTTTTTAGCTATAAGTGAGAATAATAAGACGACTTTGTTCTCCTGGCCCCTTTTGCGGGGGTGGCATAGTAGGAAGCACCTTCCCTTATAAAAAATTTTCCTTGGCATCTACTGTTAGCGCAATGATAGGCCTACCCATACTTTACTATATAACCTATATATAAACTAGGGGTGCTGCCTATTGTAGCACTAATAGCTTTACCTATTGGTTTTTAATATACCAAAAAACTATAATAACAAGTTAAAGTACTATAATAAAATGATTTTTTATACTAAAAAGAGGTTATTTTAAAAGGTATTATAGCTTGTAAAAGTATTTATGCTTTTTATTTCGACTAAGCGATATAGCTAAGGTATATGCTCCTATTATTTGAACTTTTTGCTTTATATAAAGCCTTTATATAAAGCTTTTTAATTTTTTTACTATATATAGTGCTAATTACTTCTAACTTTTTAATGTGTTTACAAATACTATAGCTTTTTGATTTTTATACCGCTAGCTAAGCTATATACCTTATAAAGCATAATATTATACATATTTTTAATATAAGGGTATACCTGTTTTAATAGCCTTTAAAACCTTGTCTTTTTTAAAACTACTTTATTAAATCGGAATTTAGTTTATAGCAACAGTAAATAAGAAAAAAAAGGTATAATATATATAAATATAGCAAAAGTAACAAAAAAGAAAGCATATATAAAACACTTAAAGTATAAGTTAATATAAACGTATAATTAAATAACCTTTAACGGAAAAAAAGGTTCTACTTTTAAAAGTATAATACTATATGCTATAAAGTAGAACTTGTTAAATAGGCTTGTATACTTGGTATATAGACCTAGCTTGGCATGCCTTATATGCCCTTCGGGAGGCTTGCTAACCCACGGAACCACCTAGGCAAGTGGTTAAACTGCCTCCCGATAGATAAGCCGCCGCCTACCAGAGCCTGGAATGGTAGGCGACGACCAAGCTTATCTGCGCTATCAATCGCGCCCCAAACGATAAGACCGCGCCCCACCTGCGCCCTAACGTCAAGAATACGCCCTGCTCCCCCCACCTGCGTACAACTGTCAAATTTGCGCACCACCTACGCCTACTACTGCTCCCCCCGAGGTAGAGCATACACCCTGCGCTTAGCGCCCCACACTTGCACCTGGTTCCAGGTGCCACTTGAACGCACGAGGCACGGCAGTCCTAAAAGGAGTGGACACGTGGTCACAAAATACTACGCCCTTGCGGCTTGAAGTTAGCTTCTGCAACCGCTTTATACTTTAGTATATAGATAGAACAGCTTGCTACGTCTTAGTACCCCATGGGAGGTCTGGGTACTCTATAGAATACCCCATAGGACGTTAAACACTATTAATCAATCAATTAATCAATCAAGCTGACCCACGGAGGCTTTGTTTCTAATGGTGATGCCTAGGCGTCGTAGACTATAACAACAGCATAGTGGGGAGCGATATAGCTTTAGATAGAGCTTGTTAATCTTTATGATGATCTGGGAGTCTTTATATAAAAGGATTACTTTGCGCGAACAAGATGATTTTCCTTGCTGTTGCTAGATCGGGCGATGTATATAATATCCACTTGACCGATCAATTAAATATGTGACGTCTAAGAGTGTGTACAATGACCTAGGCACAGCTAGCTCTGCCCATATGTCTTAGGTGGCAATCTGATGTAGACCACACCAACATAGTAGGTGGTCTCCAAGGAGGGGGGTATCACTAAAAATGCTAATTATAGTACAACAAAGACGACCGACCCTAATTACATCCGAAGCTATTGGTACACTTGGGTCAAAAAAAGGGAAATCAATAGAATATTTGATCGCTGCCGAGATCGTGATGCAGCATAATGCGCGCCGGCATAAACTCCTAGGGTGGTGGGGGGTAGGGGGCCAAAGGCGGCCGCTAATGGGGAATGTAGATGGTCGCTCCCCCGTCCCATGCATGCTTGCGTGTCAATCTGATCCCGTGAAACAAGTAGTCCCCGAGAACGCTAGAGTCGTAAGGGTCGTTGCTCATCTGAAACAAAGAAGGATGAGGTAAGTGAAGTAAAAAAAGGGAGAACAGTTGAGATTCAACGACCATATGCCACATTGGCTTATCATCGAAGCCCAAGAACCAGCTCAGGGCAGCGTTCGCGAGATTGTCGCGTGTAGCGGGTCGTTTACCCTTGATGAGTCTGTCTGATCAAGGCGCAAATATGCAAATTGATCATGAGTAAGCCGTTCGGGTTCGCTGAGCAGTTGATACTCGCCCATATTAGGCAAAGCCAGACGGCGGACGCTTTCAATATTCCGGCTCGAAAACGTTGATGAATATGCCTAGCGAACGCGGCTACAGCATTGAGATACTGATAGAAACTGAGCCATTCTGGAACAACAAGACCACCCAACAGAAGGGGGTTTGATATTAGTTCTCGCGAAGAAGTGACCAGTTCCTTGATGTCCAATGTCGCGGTTGATTGGCGGTAAGAGAGGACTCATAGTATTGAATCTGGTTGACCGACAAGTCCTACTTCTTTGAGCTGGCCGAGAAGAGTGTCCTTCTCCTTTTCTAGCGCGTCGATCTGGTCCATCATGGCCCTCTGTTGAAGATATCCCGCCTCGATCTTCCTTTTGAGCTCTTGGTTATCAAATCGAAGGCGTTTGTTTTCCTCGCGCAGGTCGTCATCGTCAGCTTTCCGCTTGCTGACTATTATGGGGCTGGCCAGAGCGGGCATGGGAGATAAAGGCAGAGGGGACCCAACATCGGGTAGTGACTGTACGGCGCTACTGGGTTCTGGCTCCTCGCTTATCCGGGCAGCTTCGGGGCCGCTCGCCGTGTGGCAGCGTCGTAGGTGCTCGTTCAGGTTCTCAAGACGCGCAAAGCTGCTGTTTTTGTGGCGCTTACAGCCCTTGTGCGGACAGAATAGGGGATTCTTCGGGCCCCCGTGCTTTCGGTGCACCTCACGTTCATGGCGTAGAAGCCCCCCCGAGTACGTAAAACCAGCTATATTCTCGCAACCAACAGCCTGGCACTTATAGGGTCGTTCATGTTTGTCCATGTGTTTACTATAAAACAAGTGAGCATGAGAGCAAGGCCACAGGGGGTCCGGACGAGCACTTACCTCCACTCGCACTTGCGGGCGAAGTCTTTGACGGCAGCTTCACAGTCATGCCATGTGCAGATGAACCTGCCCTCCCTATTCTTGACGATTTGGCGCTGGGGTTTAGGAATGGGCTTCATGCGGGGCTGAGGGGTTTTCGCAGCCCCGACCCTGATGTCCTTGGTGTCTTCAAAATCAAGAGGCGATGCGGAGCGCTGAGGGGAAGCAGTAGGTTCTGGGCTAGTTGTTGACGGAGTAGAGGGGGTGGATGGGATCAGTGTTGGATCTCCGTTAGGATTCAGGGGGTTGAAGCCCGTGACTTTGAGGCCATGGTTGTCGCCGGGAGATACATAAGGGCCGGTCGGGAGCGGATTTCTCGACGACTCATAGACAACACTCATCTTGTACCGATAGCCCTCCAAGGCCTTGTTGTAGACCCGGTCGGAGCTGAAGATCTGGAGGAACTGGAGCCGGCTGCGTTCGCGATGGCGATATTGGCGAGGCAGCAGATAGCGGCGACACTGGCCGAAAAGCGTCAGGTCTTCGGGCGTCGAGGGATCCTGTACCGTGACGTGATAATCTATGTCCTTCTTTTCAAACTCGGTGTGGATGTGATAAATATGTTGGGCAAGTGATCTAAGGCCTTTGATGTGAGGGACGATGCAATATTAGCGGCCTGAAATTTGAGGTTTCAATTATCAAATACGGGGCAAACTTGTAGTGGAGCAACAATAACAACGGCGGAATAAGGAGGTTGGTGCAGGGGATATAACTGGCTGGATGCTTGTTATACTGTGGGGATGCAAGCATCTGTCCGGCATTAGTGTACCTCAGCCATGTGAGGGACGAATGGCAAATGACATGCAAGGGAGAGCGAGGGGACGGTGTGATTGGTGGGACAGAGGAGGGGTCTCCCTGAGAGAACGCGGCAAAGTGGGTCGGGATGGCAAATAGAGAGGCCGAGCCACACAGCTGCGAGGCAAGATGTTGTCATCCGATTGCGCGGAACGAGCCGCAGCCTCAAAACTAAGCCACACTTGTCCAAATATAGAAACTTCCTCTTCAGGGCTTGCGCGTTGATGGGGCAGCTCGCTCTAGGCAACACAATCCAACCGAAGCAACCGAGGCTTTGCCACGCGATAGAGGCACTACCTACTATCGGCCAGAAGGCAGAAGCATTTCCTCTCGAATGATTAGGCGGAATCGGATTTCGAGATGCGATCAACTCGGACCAAGTTTCGGGACAACGTCGATACTAGAACTAAATAGAACAGGCGACTCACTTTCTGCGTCGTCATCGGCGATGCCTGGCCATACTTCAACTGCGTAATCCCACTCGCCCTCTTGCGACCGCACGACGGACTCCCGGACACCGTCGGACCCTTATATAGTCAGCTATATTCGGCACTTATTAGGCGGCCGTGACTGGTAGGCCGCCAGAGTGTGGGGATGCTTTCAGGCGATGTGACTCACCAACTTGGGGCTGCTGTTCTTGGTCAGCCTGATGACTCGGCTGTCTTATGATTGCGGTATCTTGAACCAGCCCATCGAAGATGAACTCGTTGTCGCCCACTCCTACCAGGTCGCCTGGGGTGACGGCTCCCTCATGGGCGTTCAGCCATTCTTCAGCTAGCTCAATACCTCCGTCATACCCTGTTCCGTGCATTGTCATCGGTACATCGGGCCCGGTTGCCTGTTCGTCGTCCAACCAGCCGTAGTATAGATACGCCATCACGTGCGTGCTTCAGACTCGTCAATCGATATTCCCTGGGGAGGTGTCACATGGCATGTGACCTAATCATACCTGATGCAGACAGCTCTGGCAATCTGACTATCACGGCAATAATACTAGGATTATTTCGGTAACCGATTGCAGTACAGCTGAATCGGTGTGATGAGTGGGAGCCATGCAGCTGAGGACAACAAGGCGATAATGGCAGAGGATGATAGGGCTGAGGAGTGATAGAAGTAGGCAGCTAGAGGTTCTGAATACTTGTGTAAGTCTTGTCTCCCTTCCGAGATCGAGGATTGAGATGCATGCCATATGCAAACTTGTACCTTCATCACAGTTTTAACACTGCGATCCTTAGAAAATAAGGCACTGAGTCCACTGTCATCGAGGGCTTTCAAGTCTGTTGTCATTAGGCAGTAGAAGAAAAAGAAACTTATTCCCATCTAGAAGCCTCTTTTGTGAGCTCTAACCAGCTGTCTTTCTTGAGTACAACATCAATAACGGGGTCACTACTACTACTACTACCACCCCTTTGTAGCAACTCATCTATACTACACCATTGGTATAGGCATGTCCCATGGTTGGTATCCCAAAGATAGGTTGAGATAGGTTCAGCTGAGAAATGATCATTGATTGTGCTGGTGTGTTGTTGAAATTTGAGAGTTACCTCTTAGTTGAACGTGAACTAACCTTATGTCTAGACTGAATAGTGAAGTAAGGTATGACTACCTACATAGCAAGCAGAGAGCCGTGGACTATATAATATATCCTTTCTCTGCTAAGGACTTAGGTCGCCTGGATCTCTCATCGCGATCCCTTTTATAGCTCTCTCACTCACTATAAGCTATAATCTAATGAGTTGTATTTTAATCACGTGATTGTGCCTACCTTTCTTATACATATGCATCCGAAATTGGAGTCCTCAATCAGACCTTTCAAAGAGTATAGACTAACCTGTTTAGTTCTAGGATATAAATCAAAGGGAATATATACGAACAAAAAACAGCAATGAATAATGGCTTTATATCACCCTTTTTCAATGATCCAACAAACAAAGAAAACTGAATCATGCTGATTATAACATGTTCCATTGAGAATGGCTTTGATGCAGCAATTTTAGATTTCGAAACAGCTTACACGGGAATATAAAACCTCACTGACCTGACGCTTTCTTACTCCTAATATCATTCCAAACTCAACAGCACCCACACGAATAAGCCAGCTACTTGCCATCGCAACAAACTTACCACTTTGCCAACTATCATAAAGTCGCTTACCCTCCGCATTTGCGAGCCTTGCTACTCCCGACATTGTCTCAACTCGACTAGAAGTTTGTCAGTCTACTCATCTGAACGATATAGCTCTAGCCCCTATAAGATTGGACACTATTTATTAACATCATGTGTCAAATCACTCGACCTGTTTACAGCTGCGGATGTCCAGGGACCTATATCAGTGTTGAGCCAAAATGCAGAAGCGCCGGGAAGTGTGCTCCAGTCCTAACTCCAGACTCATACCTTACTTATCCTTGCTCGCAGCACCGGTAAATAGGGCCGAGAATGGAAATCCCATATAATTCTCAAATAGGGCTCAGAGCCCGAGAGTTCGAGTTACATGCGGGTCCTATAGCTAGTCTGTAGATTTTCTACTTCGTTAAAAAGAATTCCTCGCGAGAGACTTGAATAAATTATTTCACCTACAAAACCTATAAGTATCCAGTTTGATAATACTCACTTACTGTCTCTGTTTCAGTAGTCACAAAACCTAGTTGTTCCGTTACCCAGTGCACACTGGACTTATATTCATCTGGTCTGGCGCCAAAGTAAAAGTCATGAACAAGAAAACCGAGCGTTAGAATAGAGGGCCAGTAGGCGGAGCACGATTGATTAATCAGAGACTGATCATTGACATTAGTAATGTTAGCTGTTTCTTACTAACTCATAAAATGTTTGATGAAATCAAGACACGGCAGCAAACGACGAATTGTAGAAAGCTGCTCCGAAATAATGGAGCTTGGGCAAGGAATATAGAGAGGCTGGGACTTGCCAACAGCTAGCTGGCTAAGTTATCGGCCTAATTCTAGGCCATCACTTAGAATCTCTGCGATATGAAATTCTTGGATGCACTAAGTTTATTAGTTTCAATGTAATCGGATGCACATATGCCTACATCAAAATAGAGAGGAGTTTACAGACCCGGGTATCACAACGGCGCCCCTATTCGCCCTAGTCTATAATTAGTCGTTATTGAACTATATATTATTATTCAACTCACCCTGCGTCCTAGTTCTGGTGGCCTACAACATTCATGATTTCTTCAACAATCAGCTAGACCCCCGTGAGTGTGTGCATAGCGCCGATCGAGGGGCAGTGCTTCAGTGTTCATTTGTGGGCAATTCTGCTTGTAGGTAATACCTCGACATAGTAAAGATACTAGCTCCCATGCCGGCTTTTTTAGCCCCTTAATCGTAATAGGCGACATCTAAGGTATTTGGATCGTGTGCTATAATTATAAACACTTCGGACGTAGACAGTGGGAGGGAATTTATCAGTGAGTTAATTATGCCTCCTTTAATCTCATCCCCGGTGTCCAAGTTGGGGAAATGGGCCGATTTATGTAGCATCGGGTCTTATTGGCCTTATATTCAGAGAACCGTGGATTACAAGAGCTGAAACCTCTTCCCTCATGGCCCTGAAACTGCTGATGCTGGCACGGATCGATCTGGATGAGAGGAATCATCATCCTGAGAGTGTATTTCTCTAATGGAAATCGTAGTAGAGACACTATCGCGGAGAAATTGGCAGTTCTCATTGATCATTTGCTGCAGATCATAGTAAGGGCCGTTGAAATAGCTCTTCAGAGTAATGATAGAAGCGGCGGGAAGAGTCTAATATTATCTTAGTCCATTGACCGTGATGCTGCAGTTAAATGCACTCTCACATACAAGATCTAGCATAGCACAAGAGCCCGAATAAATAATGCTCTACCATATCCAATAAACATTGGTTTCCGGTTAACTACTTTAGAAAATAGCTATAGCGTTATGTGATGGGCGCTCAGGCCCAACGGCAGTCATCGCGACGCTACCGAGCACTTCAAGAAACTTCCAGGCATAGCTGTATGTCTGTGGAGGGATCTCCCAATATATCACGACGTATGAGAGAACTCTGGAATGTTCCCGCCGAAGGCAGCCAGTGGCTAGTCGACGCTGAAGTTGACGAGGCGCTAGTCGGGGATGATCTTATTCGTTGGAAAAATCAGAACTCATTCGTCGCACGGCTCACAATTACTTCTTTCTGCCCCGGGCTGGTCTTCCGAATCTCGCAATTGAAGGCTGTCCTCGAAGAACCAGCTGCACAGGGGCCAATTCAGGAGTGCCGTTTATGGGTAGCGTGCGAGTGGATTATCCGTTGCGCCGACGTCATCTACCAGGCAATGATAACAGAGAAGAACCCCGATGTCGCATTTAATACTGGCTCTCTTTGCGGCAATGATATCCCGCACTTTGGCATTGACCGGTGGGAGTTCTGGAAGAAGCGATTTGGCGAGATCTCTGAGGGTGCAAAGGATCTGAAGCTCGACATCACCATCGATGAGAGGATTCCTAACACCATCAAAAGCATGGGCGAGGTCTAAAAAGAGTATGAAATACGTATAGAGTATCATAACATGTGATTATAGACTGCCGTCGTCTTCCAACACCGGGGCTACTCCGATACCACTAATGCTAGGACTAGTTAAATATCTTGTTCATCGTGAAGGCTTATTGCTGTCGCTCGAAGGTTTCTTGTGTTCAGAGATCAAGGCTACGGCAAGGTCCAGTAGTATCTACCCAGTAACTAATAGCGTAACAAATTGATGTAAAGCACGGATTCGATGTAGTTGCGCCTCGAGCATTTTTCGTGGACGTGCGCTTTAGTGGCCAACTGCCCGAAAGGATGCGCTTCTGTACTCGCTCTGGAGCAGTTTTATCACGGATATACAATTACTGCTGCTGAATATAACACAGGCGTTGTTTTACATTAAAACTGTGTCTTTACGGTGGTGAATCTGTCGGCTGTTGCAAAAGAGTTCAGGCTATTTAATTGTACTTTGAATTACCAGTATATATATGTGATATCGATCAACTGATTCTACGAATACCTGACGTATAACGTAGTATAATTCATCTTGTTCTGTAATTGCGGACTACTAATGTAAGTAGTAGTAGTTATGCACGTGCAAATGGCAAGGGAAACTGCCTGGGCTGAGCGAGGGGCAGCATGCTATGTCTCGGCAGAATTCATCAAAATCAACCGTCATATATATTTCTACACTAAGCAGTCTCAACTCCTCTGCCGGTACAAAGTACACTGGCTTCATCACCTCGCCATCCAATCGGTTCCGAGACTTCGATACTAGTGTACACTATTGAATACTCCACCTGTCAACCACATATTTTTTCGTTTGGCTCATAATTTTGAATTGGTGGGGAGAAAGCGTTGAGACCCGATTGGAGCTTTGGCGGACGCCTAGTCAGGGGCGTGTTAGTGTAGGAGCTAAGAACCACTTTGTATATGCACGTTCAACTGGCCATTAGTATCATTGAATGGCAACAAGAATCGAAGCGTCTTCCTTTAACGGTGCTCAGCGCGACCCTTATGCTCTTTAGGGGCTTAGTGAATTTGAATTACTAGGAATGTTAGCATCCTTAGAGCGGCTTAGAAAGAATGTTCTCGCCATTGAGCACTACAGGGTAGTGAGTCCATCCGGAAAGGAGATGCATCTTCGTTGTGGGTACCTGGACTTGTCGGGAATGACTGAGATTAAGAAGATTTAGTATACGGTATATAAAACCAGCCACCTCATATCTAGGAAGTGAAGCACAGACCTCATGTATCAGGGACAGGTAGCAATACAATGTTCTACCTCAATAGAGTAGAAGCTTCCATGCAAGGCAACAGGTTCCTGCAGTAATGCCAAGTACCTAGGTAGTGCAGATGGAAGTCATATGGAATTAACGGCCCAGTTCCGTGGAATCCTGGGAATAAGACGTCGTATAGTCAAGGTGCAGGGATTTTACCAAATATTACACAGTACGTACTCAACAAGTTCACTTGGAATCTTGCACCGTGGCAAGTGTCATAACCTTGAAATACTACCTATACTTGGTACCAGGTACCTAGTGTAGGATTGGATGGTTATCGAACAATTGACTGGCACCTACCTACTCTAGGGTTTGCTTTCTCTCTTATTGTAATTATTGCCGAAGAATCAAAGTGATGAGAAGATAACGGCGTTAATGTCCTTACTGGGTATTATTTGACCTAGGTCTCTTACTGAGGCGTACGGTATGTGGCGGTGCATTTTGGCGCAGCCGTGGCTTTGCAGCAAAAATCTCACGCCGAAGATCCCGGAGTTTAGGTTCAACCTTCGCTCTGGCTCCCAAAAGCAGCCATTTGCGACATTGCAGAGAACGGTGGTGCTGGTTAACTCGGTTTAATTTTCATGTCTGTCTTTAATTTTCAATTCAACTTTTCTACTTTCTTTCTCTCTTTCACACCCTGGCGGGGCTCATTGCTCTCGACTTGACAGTTCGTCGAGGGCCGTATACCTCGAACGCGATTAGTCACCAATGTAAAGGGTGTGGCGCCTATTGAGGATACACGATGGCGCTGCCTTTCCAGGCCGATGTGTTTGGCGGACATAGCCTCCTGACACCCCACATTCAAGACCTCGGCTTGATGAAAGACGTCTTAGAACGATGGTTATCGGGGCTTGACATCACTCGGCTGGGCTCCCTCGCTGCATGTGCCAGCGTAGCTCCCGCAGTTTGGCGCTTCATCAAGACTGCTTGGAGCGAATCATATAGCTGGACACGGCAACTCTTTGTGGCATCGGTCACGGTACCCGGGCGAGACCCTCTGAACAGAAATGTCATGAGCTGGGTTATGGCCAACGTGGTACAACACCGCGGAATCCGGTCTTTCACGGCGCGGACACAGGTTCGCGCAGGGGACTTGACGGATAGGGCAGCGCTTCTGAAAAAGAAGCGGAGAGAAGTCCAGTATCTCCCACATTTTGAGACAACCTTCTTCTGGCATGGGTCTTGCTTCTATTTTGTTTCGCGATCTCTGGACAGCTTCCACGCGTCGATGAGTGATCCTTCCTACGATGGTATTGGAGGCGAGGAGCTTATCCTTGGCTGCTTAGGATGGTCCACCGAGCCTATTAAGAAACTCATCCACACCTGTCAGGAATATGCCGACAGGCAGACAGAGTTTTTCGTAATAATCTATGCTCGCGATCGGTTTGGGATGTCATGGCAACCAAAGGCTCGGAAACCTATCCGGCGAGTCCACACAGTCCACTTTGACGACAACTTGAAGCAGGCGCTACTTGCCGACATACGGAAATATCTAGATCCTAACACGAAGAGACTTTACCAGAGTCGCAGCATGCCGTATCGGAGAGGATACCTGTTCTATGGTCCTCCTGGCACGGGGAAATCGTCACTATCTACAGCTATAGCCGGGGAATTCGGTCTTGATCTTTACGAAGTGAAGATACCATGTGTTGCGAGCGACCAAGATCTAGAACAGATGTTCCAGGAGATCCCACCCCAGTGTATTGTACTTCTCGAAGATGTTGATGCGATATGGACGGACCGTGATTCCGAGAAAGATGAAAATACAGCTGTTTCTCGATCAAGTTGCACCCTCTCCGGCTTACTAAACGTCCTGGATGGCGTGGGTTCGGCGGAGGGCAGGATCGTGATCCTGACAACGAATAAACCAGAGCGCCTAGACAGCGCTTTGGTGCGACCCGGCCGCGTTGATATGAAAGTAATGCTCGGCAATATCAGCCAAAAGTCAGCAGAACAGATGTTTGTACGTATGTTCACGCCGGACATGGAGAGCTTCCCTCTCGTGTCCGAAAGTGAAGATGCGACGACGGAATCAAGCAGGGAACCCCTGTCACTCGAGATTGAGGCGCTGCGGCAACTTGCCCTGGAATTCTCATCGCAGATCCCTGACGATACATTTACTCCGTCACAGCTTCAGGGATTCTTCCAGCTGCATCTCAACAGCGCGACTGAAGCAGTCGTGAACATTTCAAGCTGGGTAGAAATGGAAATATCTAGGTCACTTTTGGACGACGACATGTCGATTCTAAGCGAAGGAAAGACATCATAATTCACTGGGTGCGTTTCTTATAAATGTGAAGATTTCTTGTACTACTTTTTATATTGTACTTGTCTTGTCTGCGGAAGGTCGTCGGCGTCATCATGGTTGGATTTACTTCATCAACGCGGATACAAGGCGCACATAAGGGAACTGGGAGCAAATCCCAACAGGATTCACAAGTCTTATAGAGGTTATCGTTAATGGATTTTGGACTTTAGACCATAGACCAGACTTGGCTCCTCCTCGGCGTCTGAGGGCAACATACGGGATCATCTCGATTGCTTACTCTAACAAGAGGAAAACAGCGACTCGATTTTGCAATTATGTTAAGTCATTCAGAAGAAGCGCAAGATGGGAGCGAACTCCCAAGTACATGAAAACCTCTAGCGACTTGCTGATTGACTTTCGTTATGGTGCCGTTTTAGATGAATGATGACCAAAGAATGATACTTGAATAGTTCTATAAGATTAAAGGCTAAACGTAACCAGGAAGAACGCCTGTTGAAATCCGAAATACTAATTCCCTCTGTTGTTTTGATACACCCAAGCTATATACAGCACGTCTACTGCACCTTTGATGCAGCCTTCAAGTGCAGGTATTCATCCACAAAACCATTGAAGTCCTGGGGCTCATATGGGCTGAGGAACTCCGATATGAAGTTAGACTTTCGTCGGCTGTCCAGCTTCAAATCTTTGAAGATGCTATCGACGTACTAAATAAAGAATTAGCGACTATCCGACACCGAGGCACGTCCAAGTTTAAAAGCCTTACCGAGAGGAAATCGTAAAGTGAGTAGGTGTGCTTCAGCCCCTGACGCAGATATCTCTTGCGAGTCCAAGTGTTCCAAAGCGATACTTCCGTCGCCATTGTATCGGCGTCTGGCAGCTCAATATCCCCGAGCAGGTATAGGATCGCCCATAACGACTGCACCTCTGAGACCAGAGGAGTCTGGATAGTATGAATTTGCCCGAGTATGGCTAGAGACCTGTCACCTTTGGTAGCCATAGACACCGGAACGACACGTCGGTATAGGTTCCATCTCTTCTGGAGGTCCGGATCCATTCCCTTAGTGTACATCAGTTTCGGGGGATTGGCAAGAAAGGGTAGTTTCTCGTCTACTGTCTTGTCAGCTACCTCATAGTGAGTCTTCCAGTCAATTTCCTGACTCTCTGGAGGTGCCTCGACATGGTCGCCATAAGCTGGGAGGCCTATCTTGGCTTTGTGCTGGGCGTCGAAAATTCCAAAATGGTCACCCCAGCCAGTACACATGATCATGTAGTCGGTGTTAATCTGGTCCGCTGACTTGAACGTGACGGTGTTGCCTTTAATGGCCTCAACTATATCCCGGCGAACTGTGAGGTTCGGACTGTGTAGTGTCGGCCAAAAATCGGAGAGCGTGACAAGCCCCAGTCCAGCGCTTGACCAAAAGACGCTGATTGATCGGGTTAGCAATTGTCCACGATACGCACACAACACACTTTAGGGGTCTTACCTCTGGCGATCAATCTCGGGTTTAAGTAGAGTCACATGGTCTCCTTTTGAGTAACCGGCATGGACGGAACTGTTGAAATCGAGAAAATCCCAAAATCGGCCGACACACCATCGACCAGGGCGAGTCTTGTGAAATATCTTGTAGAGCCGACCTTCTGTATTCAAGATAGAGGGACTGAGATGAGACATAAGTCGGGTCGACGCGAAAGCAATCGCGTTAATCATGTTTAGCACCTTATAAGGCAGAATGCTCAAGGGTCCGCCACCTTCGCGGCGGATCGCCCAAGTGACCTTCTTGCCCATCTTCAGAAGCAGGTACACAGCATCGTATGCGGACTTGGCCGCACCAACGACAACGACTTCCTTGATGTCTTCATCACCGATATCCTGGTAATGTGTACCAAGGTCACGAGAGTGTATTACGGGAAATGAGCTTTCTGAGAGGTCCAGGTCGGGGAGAATGGGAATCGACGTGACGCCCGTGGCCACCAGGAGCTTCTCCGTCTCAATAACCTCATCAGAGTCCCTGAGCGACAGTCGCCACCCCCCATTGAATTGCTTGGCATCTGTGACAAAGGTATTGAACCGTGTGCGACGCAAGAGATCGTGATCTTCTGCATACTTGTGCAGGTAATCGTGTATCATCTTGCCAGTCACTTTATCATCTCGAGGGTTGCCGCCATTCCTCGGCATGGGTGTGTCTGAGTAGTTGAATAGCTTTTGAGTATGTTAGAGAACTATGTTGGTTTAAACGCTGCCTAGTGGCATTAGTATAGAGCTTACGCCATGTCGGACCTGTGCAACTAAGTTCGGATAAAGTCGGTCTCGACTCCATACTCCTCCTACGGTAGTATCAGAGTCGATGATAATCAACCTCGTCGATGGTCGTAGTCGGAGGTATGTCCTAGCCGCAACTAGTCCATACCAGCCTGCATATAACGTGAGTAAGAAGGCTCCATCATCAAGCTAAATTTGAACATTGTTGACTTACCCGCGCCAATAATGGCTACGTCGACCTGTGATTCACCCCTGGTCGCCATGTCTCAAAAATTGATGTTTGAGCATGGATTGAAATCAAGCTGGCGTTGGTGGTAGTATAGGTTATAATCTGACCCGAAGCTCTGGTTCGTGATATCCGTTGATCGGAGTGACCCGAGACTCTGGTTCGCAACTGACCCGAGGATGTGGTTTTGACATCAATTGTGGGCAAGCCGGATGACTTGGTTTCCGAAGCAAATCATGCGATAAAGGCCCGACGCTCTGGCCCTTGCAAAGACCCTCCCTATATGACACCCGGAGTATTTCAGACCTTGTGTCGAAATTAGGGCGGGTGGCATCGGCACCTCCCAAAGTGTCAGTTTTGTTTGTGGTAGACAAAGTAATATCTTGAAAGGCGATCAAACTACTTCGTATCATATCAAACTATCACAAAGGCCGGCCGCAAAAAACCACGCGTAGACTACGTAGACAAAACAAGACCCAGCACCTTCCTATCACGGTGCCTGACAGAATGCAACATAGAGGTCATTGTCGGTGAGGTGGCTCACCGATAAAGGTCTCTGCATGCACCCGTATTTCATGACTGAAAAAGGAAACATTTTAAACTGGGCGCCTACTCGGCTGTATCTACTGTGTACTAGGTGTACTTGCCAGTGATTTGTACAGGTACTAAGTGTATATACCGGAAGCAGGGCCGTGATGTGCACGCGTATGCAATCCTCGCATTCTACTAGGAATAGCGGAATCTGGTGATAGTGTAGTATCCTAATACCGACCATGAATCCGGCGGTGAGGGTACACTAAAACTAACCTTGTAGTGTACATACATACATGCTGGCAAGGGATTTAACTACACCAAATCCGGTATAGGCTTCTATTCCCCTTGTAAACAATAGCGGCGAAATAACGGTACTTCTGTTGCGCTTATTTTAGAGCTTCTCGATAAACCTAGCTTTTGCTGTAGACCTTTGAACAGTCCTTTGAACAGCTCTTTCAACAGCCCTTTCAACAACCCTTTGAATAAAGCTTCGATAGAGCTTCGACAGAGCTTCGACAGAGCTTCGGACAGCCCTTTGAACAGCTCTTTAAACAGCTCTTTGAACAGCCCTACGAACAGCCCTTTCAATAGCTCTTTGAAATAAACCTTCCATGGACCTTCGATGGATCTTCGATGGATCTTCAAATAAACCTTTGAACAGCCCTTTGAGGTATCCTTTGACCAGTTTTAAAAATGAACCCTGGAATGGACTTTTGAAACACGCTTTCGACCTACGTACTAACCTGCCTGCCCACGTACCACCTATACACCTTGTTTGAACATACCTTTGAGACCTTCGAACCCCTTTGAGACCGTCGAACAGATGGAGCATGTGATCTCGGTAGGTATTTCTGGCTACCCACTCACTAACGAGGTGTGTGACAGCGCAGGCCCTTCAGGAACATGCCACCCTCTGCCGGCCACCTGGATTCTCATTCTGACACATCCTCTTCCGTACACTACACTAGTCTACCGGCATGTCCCTGCTTGACTAAGTGGGGTGGCGAGAAGGAAGAGGGTACACTAGTGTACCTAACCAGGGATATATGCACCTAATAAGTAGTACCTATACAATATCATCTCGTACTGTACACTACATGTGTGTGTACACTAGGTATCCTGTACTGTAAGTATACCTGGTAGATAGAGTTGTGGCGGAGGGGTGATCCAGAGGCAGATCTCTGGGTCGAAATGCAACGGTGCATCCTAGTTCATCTAGACGTACGACATACAGGCAGTCGGAGTTGGGTTGACTACTTTTACACTAGCGTCTGCCTATTCCGGGGTGAAGAATTACTATACATGCCTCTTCTACCAAATCGAGACTACCTATTCCCCTGGTTGAAAAATTTTATACGTGTCACTCAGAAGATTTAGTGAGGAACCTGACCTTTACCCTAGTCGAAGGCCCTGTCAAATAGCCAAAATAGGATCCCTGACCCCAGTATATACTGATATGCACTACTTCGTTCGCCAATGCGGACAGGGAGATGCTCCTCACCCTTGGCTAGTTCATGCGCGTGCATATATAAGTAGGCTATATCATCAGCAAAGCTAGTGCAAAACATTGAAACTTCACTCCCTTGACAGCACACAATAGTGAATCTACTAAGATTCCGAAGCGACGAGTAGTGGCTAATTGGCGTATCAACTTTCTGGGATCTTCCTAGTATGGTGTACAAGCTTAGCCAGACGTTCGTGCACTAGCTAGGATACGAAGATCCTTGGAAACACCAGATCACTGCCTAGTCCGCGCTTTTCCCCTTCTCCTGTAGGCGGCTTTCACGAATATACAAAGCCAAGGATACGGTAGCTCCAGCACCGATCGTGAGATATCCAATCAACATTGTGAGCGCCAGCTTGAGATCCGGCATTAGGGGCCGATTGGGCAGTCTCGAGAGCAACAGGAATACCCAGACTAGGCTAGCGAGCTCAAAAATCGGTATATCGAACTGCAGATACAGAAACGGCCCTCGAGCTAGGAGATCGGGGCGCCCACCAGTAGGCCCTTCTAGCGAACGAGGAACTCGGATCCGCGCCAGGGTAGTCCTCTCGTCGGTGCTAGTGTACATTCGAGCAACAGTGTAGACACGACCTATTGCCGATGAAGCAGCTGCTAAAATGTATGACGCTCGAGTCCACCTCTGTGCTGTTTTCGGTGATTGCCGGGGATCCTCGCCCTCGGTAGAACACAGCCAGCGGAAGAGGTTTGCCAGGAGGGTCTGGGTCAATGTTACCCAGAGGGGATCGACCTGGAAAAAGGCGAGGTACTTTTGGTGTACTTCCGGTGCTCGCGATTCTGGGCCATTCCAGGTTGGCGCACAGCCAAGGATAGCAGGCAGAACTGCACCTAGGAGGAAACTGAATGGAAGCGCCTTGGCGGCATGCTGATCTCGAACCTGTAAAGCTTCTGCATCATCAACCCATAGGATGTGATAAGCGTAGTAGAACGGCAGTGATATCGCACCACCCAACAACTGCGAGAGAGTCACAAAGACTAGCGGTCTAAATAGTCAAAACGTCAGTATATTACTCAATTTCCGCGGTACGATGTGGTAGAGCTAAAAGTCTAACGTTGCAATTGCCCATGGCTTGGTTCCTGGCCGCATCATTTCTGCATACAACCATACAAATGATGACTGCAGGGTAGAATAGCCCTCAAAGGTTAAGAGCTGGAGCGCTTCATCCGATCCATCCGTGGCAAAGTAGAAAAAGGCGACGAGGAGACTTATTGGGTAGTCAATGATGAAGATTCCTGTGTAATCGTTTTGGAGTTTGATATCCTCGTTTAGCTTCCCGTGTAATGGGGCCAAGAGATTCTCTTTGAGGCCACCATTGAGGGCGTAAAGACCCCAGAGAAGGAAAACGGCCAGGGCCGCGAGGGCACGATAGCCGAAGGCAAGCGAGGTGGTCTTCATGTTGAATGGATGATGAATGAAGTCTGCTTAAGTCAAAGGCTGCCCGGTGGCGTTTCTTATTGTGTTGCGCAAGATAAAGAAAAGTTGCCGGTAGTATGGTCCCCCCCTTGTACATGCCCCTGTCAATGTAGTGTACACTCTAGAGAGATACATGTAAGGCCCGAATTCGGCAACAATTCTCAAAGTTGCATAGGTAGTGTACTTACACGTAGACATAAAGACAGATCGTGAGCTGTCAAAGTGCGTGCGTGCACGGTACTTGCGTGCGGATCAACTAGCTTACCTATCCTCATCGAGCTAGGGTCTGACCGGGGTGCATAGAATATTCCATTGAGAGTACTTAGACTAAGAGCTTGCGAAAAACACTGGCCGCTTTCATGGCAGGATTCCGCAAGAGCCGCTAATAGATCGAAAGCTCATGGGCGAAGAAAGAGCTGTGGGAAGCTGAGGCGAAAGGATAGAGCAAAGCGGATTGAGAATCTAGGCCGAGGCAGAGATGAAAGCAGTACATTTTATCTCCATGTGAACTGAGTAGGTATCAATGCAGAATTGATGACATTCCCTAGGGTAGGTGTTACAGTAAACCAGAAAAAGGCGCCGTTGATGCCAAAAGTCCACGACTAGGAAGGCCACCAAGACAAAGATAGTGATCTGCAGCTGTGGGGTGGCGGTATGCACTTCGAAGTATAAAAACACCGAGCCAGTCAATTGGACCATCCCATACCGATAGCCCTCTGGAATCACCACATTTACGCCCTTGCATCACGATGTCTCCAAACGCAGTAGAAGATGGGATGGCTGAGCAGCCATCTCTTGAGCCGATCGCGATTTGCGGCATGTGTAAGTGTCATCTCATGTCTGTCTCGGCGCCATGGAGGTCTGCTAACACAGACCTTCCCAACTTGTAGCATGTCGGCTACCGGGAGGCGTTGACTCGCCGTCATCGTTCTGGGATATGCTGCTTGCCAAGAAAACAGGACAAACACCAAAAGTCCCAGCATCCCGATTCAATATCGACGCCCATTACCACCAGGATCGAGACCGACCAGGATCCTTTAATGTCCTTGGAGGTTACTTCCTCGATGGGAGCCCGTCTGATTTCGACCCTAGCTTCTTCAATGTAACCCCTATCGAAGCCCAATGGTTGGATCCTCAGCAACGACGCATGCTCGAAGTCTCATATGAGTGCCTAGAGTCTGCAGGGGTAACCTTGGATCAAGCAGCTGGCTCGAACACTGCTGTGTTCGTTGGCTCATTTACATCGGACTACCGTAAGTGATTCAACAAGTGGCTGATAGCCGAGCTAACACGCCGCAGAACAAATGTCGACGCTAGAACCCGACTTTAGACATAGTTACGCGGCCACGGGAGTGGATACTGGAATAATAAGCAACAGAATCGGGAACTTGTTGAATTTAAATGGCCCGAGGTGAGCAAACTGAATACTCCTTCAGTGAATCAGTTGACTGACTCTTATTTTAGCTTCACTATTAATACTGCTTGCTCTTCCTCGATATATGCTTTACACAATGCGTGTAACGCACTTCGAGCAAGAGACTGTGAAGCAGCCATTGTCGGGGGCGTTAATCTGATTCTTACCGTCGACCAGCATATAAACACGGCCAAATTAGGAGTCCTTTCGCCAACTTCGGCCTGCCACACCTTTGATGCTAGTGCCGATGGGTATGGCCGAGCTGAAGGGGCTGGTGCTTTATATGTAAAACGTCTGTCGGATGCTATCAAAGATGGCAATCCGATCAGAGCTGTGATTCGTGCCACAGCGGTAAATACGTATGTCTTCGCTTATTTTGAGTCAAATCTGCAAGCGTTTTACTAATGCGTTCTCCCGCCAATAGAAACGGGAAAGTAGATGGAATGGGTATAACCCACCCTTGTGGAAAGGGTCAGGAACGAGTTGTACGGATGGCATATGAAAAGGCAGGGCTTGATCCTAACCTCACCCCGTATGCTGAACTGCACGGGACCGGAACCCCAGTCGGGGATCCGATCGAAGTTAGGGCCATCTCACAAGCCTTAAACGACACTCGGTCTCGAGACAAGCCGCTATTCATGGGTGCGGTGAAACCCAATATCGGGCATAGTGAAGCTGCCAGCGGTATCTTCGCAGTTATGAAGGCGTCTTTGATGACGGAGGCAGGAGTCATCCCTGGTGTCGCGTTGTTTAATCGCTTAAACCCTGAAAGTAAGCTGACTGACATTCCCCATGAGCTCACGAATATCGTGGTTGACTGACACCTTGTATAGTTCTAGAGGAAGAATGGAATGTCAAGGTCCATGCAAATACCGCACCCTGGCCAGCGGATTCACTGCTTCGGCGAGCAAGTGTGTCTTCATTCGGTTACGGCGGTACGAATGGGCATGTTATTGTTGAGTCCGTGGAGAACCTCCTCCCTTTTTATAGGCACGGAGCACGCAAAGCGGATGCCAAGTACAACAACTCGACGAGCAGGCCATTGCTTCTGTGCCTCTCCGCCCATGACAAACCAACACTCTCTCGGAATATCTCAGCTATTGGAGCTGTTGCCAAGGACTACTATGCTGCTGATCTTGCGAATACTTTGAACCTTTATCGCACAAAGTTCTCTCATAGAGCATTCACAATCCTGCGTGAAGGCAATATAGAAGCAGCTTTCAAGCCAGAAGAGCTTCAAAAGGGCGTAGTTCCCAAAAAGGGAGGAGATGTTGGTTTTATATTTACTGGCCAAGGCGTACGTATTGATTATCTGTTTCCCCCTGACATTCCTATATGCTAACAAAATGAGAACAGGCGCAATGGACTGGCATGGGAAAAGTTGCAATTTCGGAATTTCCCCTATTCCGTGAGACGATCGAGAAGCTTGATCGGGTCTTGGGTGGATTAAATCCAAAGCCAACGTTCACCTTGAGTGACATGCTCCTGGAGAATGAAGACGCCGACACAAGCAGAATCAACGAAGCTGATGTGGCGCAGCCGTTATGTACAGCTATACAAGTAGCTCTTGTTGACTTATTCAGCGACTGGAACATTGTCCCGTCTGTCAGCGTGGGCCACTCCTCTGGCGAGATTGGCGCCGCGTATGCAGCAGGTCTCATCAGTGCCCCAGAAGCAATTATCATAGCCTTTGCTCGCGGAAGGGCGGTGCGGGAGGCTGCGAGCGCTGGCTCAATGCTTGCTGTCGGACTTGGTGCTGCTGATGTCGCCAAATGGCTTCCATCTGACACTGAGAAAGTATGCATAGCTTGCGAAAACTCGCCGGGTAGCGTGACTCTGAGTGGCGACGCAACGGCTATATCTGAACTAGCTCGTACTATGAAAGAGGAGGGTATCTTCGCGCAAGAGCTGAAGACGGGCCGTGCTTATCACTCACCCCACATGGCCGTGGTCGGAGAGGCATACGATATCATGCTGCCAGAGCAGTTAGCTACCCTCACTGAGGAGGATCTAAGCTGGAGACAATCTCGCTCGCCGATGATCTCCTCTGTCACAGGGGAGGAAATTATTGGCGACTCCGTTTCTCCTAAATACTGGAGCAAAAATCTGCGCGAACGCGTGCGCTTCGACGCAGCTGTGAGCCAAATAGGGTCTGATCAAAGATTTGATCATGTGACGTCTTTCATCGAAGTTGGCTGTCATTCTGCTCTGGCCCGATCATTTAAACAAATAAACTTGGCCAACAGAATATACATCCCTTCCCTACAGCGAGACAGGAACGACGCGGATCAGCTACTATCAGTGGCAGGCTCACTCTTCCTTGCTGACTATCCTGTAGACCTACAAGAGGTCAACTTGGATCTGGCAACAGGCCCTAGTAGCATACGTAAGACAGCAGCCCAAAATTTGTTGGTTGATCTTCCCCCATACCAGTGGAACTACGAGAAGAAGTACTGGGCCGAGCCGCGCGCCAGTGCAGAAGCGCGAAGTCGCACACATGCTCGCCACGATTTATTAGGGACCCGTGTCCCCGGGCTCTCTAATGCTTGCAGAGCCTGGCGAAATGTCCTACGGCATCGGGATGTACCTTGGCTAAAGGATCATAATGTAAGCATCTCATGAACTCCAACATGCAACTTGGCTTAAAACTAACGTATTGCAGCTTGGCGGGGAGGCAGTCTTTCCAGCAGCAGGCTATTTGTCGGTGGCAATCGAAGCGCTACGACAAATCCACGACAATGGGAGTCTCCCGTTCGAGGGCGTTAGTGTAAGAGATCTCGATATATATACTGCGCTAGTAGTTCCTGAGGGCGAGGAAGTCGAGATCGTGACGACACTGCATACTACAGACGACAAGAATTACACTTTCACACTAGAATCCGTGGAGTCTAGCCAGTGGACGCTACACTGCAAAGGCAAGATTTCGGCGACGTCTGAGGCCATCGCCGCTCGAGATCACCCTGTTGAGGAGGCAGCGCTTACGCAACGTGTGTCTGGCAAGAGATGGTATGAAGCCTTCCGTCGGGTCGGCTTCAACTACACAAATACATTCCAGCAGATGCTCGATGTCCGTACCGACAAATCCTTACGACACTCGACAGGAAACCTTGTAGTGTCAGATAATTCCGGTGTGATGGTAGACGAGTCCCGTTACATCCTGCACCCAAACACGATAGACGCCTGCTTGCAGGTGATAATCGTCGCCGTCAATGCTGGCAAGCATAAAGAGATGCAGTGGGGTATCGTGCCAACACATATAGGGGAAATCTCGTTAACCTTCCCAGAAGCTGAAGCCGAGTCTACGGGCCACGCCGTCGCTTGGACCGACAAGATCGAGGGTCGACGCTTTTACACTCATGCCTACCTGACGGACTCCACGGGTAAACTGATCATGGACATCAATGGCTTGGAATGCACGGCCTACGAGGCAGTATCACCACAACAGCTGACAGTTCACCATGAACCGGAGCCGTTTTCTATCATGACCTGGAAACCCGATGTAGAGACCATCTTGCCTAATACCGCACTCAAACTGGGTTCCTTGACAGGCCTTGTCGAACTTGTCAGCCATAAGCAGCCTATCGGATCTGTGTTGATTTCCGGATCCCCCGCTCCCAGCGTAGTGGAATCAGCACTGGCTACCTTGCCAAAGGACTGTTCCATCACAATCGGGGTTACTGAGGAACAGCGGGCTCCCCACATTGATGAAGAGCTACAGGATCGTGTTACCCTCAAGACCTCGCCAGAAGAGTGGTCCACGGACATTGCGGGCTCACAATTTGACCTTGTCGTTGCCGATTATTCTGGGCTCGAGAATTGGGATGAAACTATTGAACTGGATAGCCTTCTTCCTCTCGTAAGCAGTGGGGGATGGCTTGTTGGCAACCGTCATTGCTTCTCTTCTCTTCCACAGTCTGCAGTCACAGCCGAGCAGTACTTTGCGTACAAACAAGTCGATGCGGGGCATGTCAGCGACATCAAGGGCGGTGTCTCCCAAATCGCATTGGTCTCACCCGGGTCTTCAGCTTCAGATGCCACGAGCTTAGCAAATGTCTTGACTGAGCGCGGGAGGAGTGTACATCAAGAGCAACTAGCCAGCTTTGTTGCCAGTGACGGACAGTGTGTCGTTGTTGATGACAGACAAGGCACAGCACTACTGTCGCTTACAGAAAAGGACTTCTCTGGTATCAAAGCCATCCTCGCATCAGGTTCTAGCCTACTCTGGCTGACCCAGGGTGTTCAAGAGGGGGTTTCCGCCGAAGGTGGCTTGGCTGAAGGCTTCCTTCGCGCGATCCGTTCAGAGCAGGCCTCCGCGAAGGCAATTCTGTTAGATGTTGATAACACCGAGTCCATTGAGAATGTGGCACAAGCGGTCATTGGCAAAGTTGATGATTTAAGTACCTTAAGCCCGGGTAGCGATACTGAGTTCTGGCTGCATGAGGGCGTTCTAAGAATTCCCCGCTTACATCCATATGCACCTCACTCGGCAACATCAAGCCAGGAAGAGCCCGATGTGCATGGCGCCGAGAGTACTGGGCCTACACTCTCTAGCGAAGGAACTTATGTCTTAGTTGGCTGCCTGGGTGGGCTAGGCCGAAGCTTGACAAAATGGATGGTGGAACACGGCGCACGACATTTCGCTTTTATTTCTCGATCGGGGGCAAGCAAGCCTGAAGCAGCACGAGTGATCGAGAACATTCACAACACGCCGGGTACCTCAACTAGGGTGTACCGCGCCGATGCCTCTGATGAAGCCGCTATGCAATGCATAGTCTACTCCCTGCAGGCTGAGAGACCGGTTCGCGGTGTCGTGCACGCAGCTATGGTTCTGAAGGTTTGTCAATCGTGGCCCTTGCTCTGCGGATTTTTACTGACATGAAATGATTAGGACGGTATGTTTGAGCAGATGGATTACGCCTCCTACATGGCTGCCATCTCTCCCAAAGTCCGTGGGGCGCTGAGTCTGCACAAAGCACTCGGAAACGCACAGCTCGACTTCTTTGTCATGACGAGCTCCATCTCAGCGGTTCTTGGCAACATGGGCCAGAGCAACTACAGCGCAGCCAACAGCTTCCTAGACGCCCTTGCACGGCATCGTCAAGCCGCCGGCCTGGCGGCCACGTCTCTGGCGCTACCCATGGTGCTTGACGTCGGTGTCGTGGCTGAAGATGACGCGATCGAGACGTCGCTCATGCGTAAGGGACTTTACGGAATCAGTGAAGAGGAGATGTTGCGTGGCATTGAGACAGCAATGACGACACCGTCTCAGCAGCAGCCGTCAGAAGCCTCACACTTAGCCATTTCCACGCCATCTCATCTTGTTATGGGTATGGAGGCTCGCGAAATCGGTAGCGCCATTGCTTCTCTAAAAGACAACGCGGACCCCTTCTGGATGAATAACGCGCGTTTCTGCCATCTGCGGGCTACAGTCGAAGCGGACGCCGCACGTGGTTCCGGTTCCGAGGGTCAGGTTGGAAGCCAGGAACAAGGGTTTACGGCAGCCTTGGAAGCAGCCCAGGCACAAGGGCCCGAAGCCGCTCTTGCAATTATTGAGGCACATATCATGGAACGCATGTCTGGAATCCTTATGATCCCGGTTGGAGATTTCGAGTCGGACGGCCCGTCGCTCGGCAGCTACGGGCTAGACAGCATGGTTGGGACGGAGTTGCGAACATGGCTGTTCAAGGAGTTCGGGCTTGATTACTCGTTCCAGAAACTGCTTTCAAAAACGCTAACGTTTAGAGGCTTGGCAACGGTCGTCGCCAAAAAACTAGGCGTTCTTGAGGCGAGCGAAGCGGAGTGAGGAGAGCTCCCACATTCCGGCAACGATGACAACGCCACACAAAGCATGCACCTAGAACCAACACTGATACGGCGGGCTTACCTTGAGTTAGTTTCCTATGTTGTTCCTATGTTGGGAGAATACCTACCTGGAAGCTTGACTATGTAGGTGTATTATACTGTATATAGAACAAAATATTCAATTCAGTTAAACCCTAATCTATAACGGGACTCTCGTCGTGGCTATGCTCATAATAGATATCGTGATACTCTCATGCGGCTAGAGCTCAAACTATTTGCTCCTTCATCCTTAAAAGGAGCACACAAAGTTACCGAGTGGGTCGAAGTTCAGACAGGATTTCTAGCTTCAACTTCGGGGATCAACTCGTTAGCTGTTTCACTAATTATGCAGGATCCTATTGTCAACTGGATTTGTGCACTGCTATGATGTATAAACTCTTAAGTCTACACTATGGAATACCTAGACCGAGTGTTCTGTTACCGTAAGCCCTATGACGGTGATACGCCAGTCTTGAACAGGAGCGCTTGGTTTTGGATCGGAATGAATTACTTCATGCTTAGACTTCCTACTACACAAATGACTATTGTGTACCTACATGGAGATAGCTGGCTGAGCTAGGCGCTTACAGATATAGAGATGAGTCCTGAATTAAGCAACCTTACCTCTCTAACAATATTGTATTCTGAGAAGCGCTTTGAACAATAGATCTAATAAGTATAGTAATACTGGGACTGTAAGTTTTTAGATATAACTGCAAAAATTCTCTTGCTTAAAGTGCAGTTAACCAAATTCTATAATTTATTTATTAGATTTTATCTCCAGTAGTTATTTAATATTAGCTTATTATAACTAAATAGTTACTAAGAGAATTGTGATTTTGTTTACATTTAAAAAAATCTTCTGGGGAGATTAATGCGGTAAAACAGGATGTCTTACTTTAACTTCAAGGTTTGCTATTTTTAATTCATATTCGCCTGTAGACTAATCAACTGAGCTGTTGGGGACTTTGTAGCTAGTTTATGTGATTGAAAGCTTCAGTTTTATTCTGTACATTTAATTTATCTCTGGTTCAATGGGTTCAATAAGTCTACATTAATGCACTAAATTATGTACCCCCAGAAAGGTAATGTGCAGAGTATCTCTCGATGGGCCGGGGTTTTCCACGCTGCCTACTGATATAAGTAGCAGTGTACGAAGTAGCATGATCTTCACTGACAGAATGGTTGGCTCGTAATGTTACATTGCTAACAGGTTGTCCGCATATGACCGATGCTCATACGGCAGCTTTTCTACAACCCGCTGTATCATTGCGGGATTAGATGTGACGTAGAATAGCGCACAGGCACCCCAGCAGCCCGTGTTACCTGGATTATACAGCGTCCGTTCACCGTATTTTGCCAAAACACCATGCACGGTACTGCATGAACAAGCATACGTACAGCAGTGTTGCACAGGCAAGCGGGGCCGGCTCTTGTAATGGCGGGTGGATGTTCCCAGCCTACTGGGATTAAACTTCTGGATTTATCAAGGGAAACAGGCTGCACAGTATGGTTATGAACTCTGGAGCACTTAAAGCATACACCCGTGACTATTCGAACAAGACAGGGCTGTGGCCATAGTGTAGTAATGAATACGCAGCGAGCCTTGAACCCAGTGCCGACAGCCATCCCGGATCAGTGTCGGCTGGGTATATCGGATATTTATACACTTCTAGGTATCCGACTCTCTACCTGTTCATGGTTCGAGTATTTTCTCTTAGTATAAGGTGTGTAGTGTGCTCAGAAATGGTGTGTACCGGCACTGCTGTGCTGATGTACTCTTAGATAGTACGGACGCGACGCTACACCTAATATATTTACTGACCTGCAACTACACTATGCACCACACTACCTACATATGTAGTATAGGGACCTAGGAGACAAGCTTCAGGGTCATAGCCTCCTTTTATCCACATAGGGGCGGCACTTATGCCGTGGCATATGAGCCCTCATTATGAGTTGACGCGATCCACGGCTAGGTGATGAGTACTTCGTACCACTAGGGGAAATATGTCATGCATTTCCTGATATGGGACGAGATAATACTGTAATCTCAAAAATGAGCAGAAGGCAAGAACCATAACCTTGCTAGCGTTTACCCCTTACAGTAGTGTACATCTGGACTAATTAAGTATAGGCAGTAGGTATTACGCTAGGCATGTTGAACGTACCGTTCCTCCAAAAGCCGAGAACCATGCCTGACATCTTGGCTTTACTATTCAGAAATTAGTCTAGCCGGATCTGGTCATGATCTGATGACCCATCTTTGCCCACCCTGGATCATGAATTTCATAATTTCAACGGTCGATCATAAATCTCACACAAGCACTAGTAGTTTGAAACGGGAACGCTACTAAGTAACCGTTTTTGTAGCTAGGTAGCAACAATGCTAGGTACTGCGTTTTCCAGAACAACTTGCTCACCGCTTCTGCTCATACTACCTATCTTTTATCAGCCCCGTTGTGGCAGGTACAAGGAGACAGTGTAGGTATAAGAATACTACTTATGTACCCCTCAGGGTGGTTTCCTAGACCTCCATTACTTCTTGTGCGGCATTATGCAAAGAAAACGGAGTTCGAAGAGTAAACGGATTTTGAAAGAAACGGAAATGTCAAAAATTCAGTGCGCAATCCACTGGCGGCAGCTGTCGGCCATGTTTGAAAGTTTAGAAGTTTATTCGAATAATAAACAGTTGCACAATGACCGAGAAGCTAGGCGGTGGCTCAATGGGTGGTAGCTCCATGCAGGAGCCCAGGCGACGACGAGGTCGGCGATAGGCGCCGATGAATAGGTAAGGTGGTAGTGTCTCTGTGTTACACGGCAAAAGGACCCCTCGCGGCCGAGACAGCCACCTACGGCCGAAGCCGTCATCGACCCTAGGAATACGAGGGCCTGCTAGACATTCTGATACTGCAGAATGCACTCTCTCCCTATATTGATCCAAGACCCTTAGGAAAGGAAGGATTAGCCGGATGTAGAAAGGGAACTGTTATTCTAATGCTGTAGATAAATAGGCCGAAGGGAGCACCCTTCGGTATGAAGGAGGAAAATCATCGGATCTTGAAGACCAAAGAGAATTATAGCTTAATTGAATACCTGATTCCAAGCCCTTGACTCCAAGCCCTTGTTACACTCTGCGTGTGCCAGGGAGTAATATTGCAAACGATAAGATGGTTGTTATTTTGTAGAAACTAGCACCACTGACTAACCTCCAATTAATAATGGATTCTGTTTTCCTTATAATATGTACATGAAATCGTAGAGCCTAGTCATATCTCTCTAACAAGACCATCAAGTAAGAGGAATAATTCGTCAAGTAATATAAAGTAATATGAGCTTATTATATTAGTAGAGTTGTTAGGTTTTCATTTCATTGCATTATTAACAAGTCTTTATGTTCTAACACTATTTCTTTTAAGTTTTATAGCTATCGAAAATATCTTTGAGCTAGTATATCTTTAAGAATATTGATTTGCTCTAGAACATATGTCTAGCTAGTACTACCTTTAGCTGATCTTACTTTAACGCTTATCTCGTAGTTCAACGGAATAGTCTGCAGTTGCTCGAGCGAAAGCTTATTTATTGGAACACCTAGCTCTTCGCTCTTAGCATGACAAATTTTTTAATAAATTTCCTACAAAACTCTATATATCGCCCAAATATATCGTATATCCTATAAAAAGGTACGCCCTTTCGTACAAAGTAATTAGCAAGTTCAGTAGCTAGCATAAATGGATATAGAGCAGCCCTTATCTAGTCCGGCTTCACAGTAAGGGTAGCAAGGATACCATTTGCGATCCAACTACTGGAAATAGGTTTCACATAATCTAATATAGGTTCCTAGTTTTGTCTTGACTTTGAGCGATCAAGCTTAGTTCTTATCCCACCTTTACTTTAGGATGGTAAAATCTGAACCTCTGAACAGTACACTCAGTGCGTGTTAGCTGCGTGTACCAGATGAGAAGAATGTCGACAGGCGTATGTGATCAACTACTTGATCCCTACTATTTATATATTCCAGCAAGATTTTGAATGCTTGAGGCAACGCATAAGGGTCACGTTGAAGTGGGGTGCATATATACCGTTAATCCAGACTGGGGATTAACGGCGTCGTTTTTCCATCACAACAAGTGTAATGAGACAGTTGATCTTAGGGAAAGCTGACTTCTTGAGCGACCACAAATCTCAGCCACCCAATGACAATGACAACAGAGCTGTGCTAGGGCCACTTGTTGCGTTTACTCTGATGCAGAACTGGGGAACATGACGGGCTTCGTGGAGAATATGAAGGCTCTTTCTCTTAGTATTATTCAAAACATCGTAGAGCTCTATGGCGAAGAATTATGACAGAAATATCAGGAAACACAATCGAAGGCTCGTTTATATATGACCAGAGAGCCTGGCACCAATTGGCAATCTGTGCCGAGAGCTAGGTTTCAACTCTAACGAGATCTCACGTTTATCCTATATGGGTTCGAACCAAACAATGGCAAGGCGGGCATGGCCGACCGTCGTAGCATTTTGATAACGAACAGAACTTTGAAGCACAATATTTTTTAAACCGTTTTGGTGCCAACTTGAACCGTTTTCTTTCGCAGAAATGCTTATGCGTAACATGTACTTCGTAGCTCTAGGTTGAACTAAGATCGTGAGTACATAAAAGCAGTGAGGACCCTAAGCCTGATTAGCAACCTAGATACGTGCTATTAAATATGGGAAACATGGAACCGTTGTTACTAAATCAAATCCGCATAAAACTAATGCTCAAAGATGAACTATAGATACTAGTACTGCAGCTAGAAACAAGCTACTGCAGGTTCCGCAAATCCTATGTACCCCTTAAACGTACAGATATAACCCACCCCGGATGTTATATCCATACATGTACTAACGACCTATCGAGCGTAAGTTCTCTTTCCTCATTGCCTCACCCCATCAACGACCTATCACATGCGTATTCTTTAACGATTATTTGATGTTCACCGCCCCTCTTTGTCTAGTGGAGTAAATTGTGGGGTGCAGTAAGAAGCTTGGACGCTGGAGATGTACCTCCGGACTGACGATTCTGAATTGTCAGGGACATCCTGACACTAAGGCTCAACTGCGATCATCACGGCCGGCCGATTGCTTGGAGAGACCATCAGGTTCGGAGCTGCCGAGGCAAAAACTAGAGCGTAGATCGAAGGCAGGAGTAAAACGAGAGAGCAAAATCCAGGCCCCAAATATATACCGTGATCTATTTTTTACCCGGTTCTATCTAGTTCTGAGTTCTGAAGCATCATCTCCATCACATCGATCCGTCGTCATGTCCCTGGTATATCGTTGACGCGAGCATATTAAGCCTCCGTCAATATGCTTACAATGTAACAGCTGTAGCGTACTTAGCTAGAAGAGGGTCCTTCAGTAGCCGAGGCAGGGATTTAGATTCAACACCGATGATGAGCTCAATGCCACCGCCAGGCAAGGCGGGTAGAACAAGCGAGCCACCGTTGATGACACCGACATCAGGGCTGCGGACGGCCTGGATCTTTCCTCCTAGCGTCTTGCCCCAGTCCAGCCCATACACTCCAAGATTTACCCACGAAGTCTGGACGCAGTTGGCGCCAGGGACGTCGAGGAAGGCGGTAGCCACAACACGGTTAACGTCCACCGCGTTTTCGAACAACGTGCTCAGGCGGTCGACGTATTGGTCGTCAAGCTTCGCGACCGCACTGCGGATAACGATTGCTTGGTCCGCTACGCCTTTCGAGGAGAGTATCTTGCGGATAGGCATCTGCGGTGCTACCCATCCCAGCCAGTTACCCAATGTTCGTGGGTGCACCTCTGGGTCAGTGCGTAGTCGTCCGTCTACCGCAATGTTGAAGATGGATGTTGGGTCACCCTCAAGCTCATCCAATTGGAACTGCGCTACCATAACCGAGCGCCACATCAGTGCTGAAAGGGCATCATTGGTAGAGACGAACGGATGTTCAGCAGGTCCAGAGGCATTGGCCGGTGCCGCGTCCGCCTTGAGAGCCGCTAGTTGTTCGGCGCTGAGCCGGAAGACCTGCCCGACGTGGTCGCGCGAGACCATCTTCGGTGGCAAGCCTTCTGGGGTGAAAGGAAGCACCATGACTTCTGGGTGCTCCTCGGGCTTTCCCTCATGGCGGCCCGATGGCGTGAGATGCTTCTCTCGGTCTGTGAAGAAAACATCGGGAACCTCGTTACGAGGGCCTGTCTCACCCTGTAATCGACGGCACTCCTCGGCCCACGTCTCGAGCCAAGTGTAGTATGTCTTAGCATCGCCGAAGACATGATAGAAGGCGCAGGTCAAAAGTAGGCCTCCGGGAATGAAGTTGGCTTGGCAGTCGGCGGCCGGGAGCCTCTCACCGGGGACAGGCCAGGTGAAGCGACGGCAGAGCAGGTCGCCAGGGAAGGCCTCGACCGGGAATGCTTTTTCCTTGAGATGGGCATACGTGTGAGGGAAAGCCCCGGGAGCTGTCAAGTCTTTCTTGGTAATCGTCTCGTAGTCGTCATATTTATGTAATTTCAGGACGCCGGCCTGTTTTGCGTCTGTGTCTGGGACACCCTCGCAGCCGAGTGTGGGAATCCGCTCTTTGGCACCTTCAAGACCCTGCTTGAGGATACCAAATACCTTGTCCACGTCATAGGACTCGCCTAATTCAATGGGAAGCACGAAGCGAATGTAACCCTTGGGGCCGGCCTTCTCCAAGGGAATGAGGCTCGGGATCTTGCTTGCATGATCGGAAGGCATCTTGCTCTAGTTAGGTCCTGCTAACGATATGCTTGACGAATAGGTATATGAATGACAACCGATAGAGCAATTAATGGGAAAGGGTATCTTTGCAATGCTCTGAAGTTTCTGTCGTGGCCATACTGGAGCGACACAGCTCTCTTATGAGCTTTCCTCCAGGTAGTGGTAGCATATAGACCAAAGTAATTTAGCCCCGCCAAGGGGCTCTGGTCGATGCAACTAGTCGACCAAATTAGTCTGCATAAGATATTCCAACACAACTTTCCTGGGTCTGCCTAGGCTCAAGGGTACAGCACGGTACACTAACGCCGCCACCACACCAGGACTGTAGGTTGAGCCACGGAGGGTGTCCCTGGGCCCCATCAGTCTAGCTTCCACCTGACGCTTGGACTCTGGTTTGACGTTTTTTGGAACAGTGGTGGCTCTCTATATGTAGCTCCTAATGCACAACGAGCATATTAGATAACTAACTATTCAGATAGCGTTGACCTTTCTCCAGAGCTAGGTATCTGGCAGGGACGCTTCTTACTGGTACAACCGTGAATCTGGAACTGTGGTGTAATTCTGTTCCAATCCCAATATAGCAGGTGCCGATTCTGTCTCGGGGAGGTTCCAAGATTGGTACTCTTTTGAACGATCCCCACCCAAACGAGACGTGTCCCTCCACCGTTTTTGGGATGCTGCAGAAAAATGAAAAACGAATGGTACCATGTCAGGTCCGGTGAAAGATATCATCAGCACGTGGTATTACATATGCTAGACATACCAACGGCCCCCACGGGCAGCATCCGATGTGGCGTTGAATCAAGACAGATAACCCAACTGAATTTACAATTTGATAGGTATGCGAAATGCTGTGTGTATACCTATTAGACGCCATCGTGTTTCCCTGGCTTCGGGAACTCCAGACACCCAGGTTCGTCTTCATCAAAGAGGAGGTCGTTCGGCACCAGGCATACATGTCTATAATACAGAACAAATATATGTTGCTAGTGCGGTATTGCAGCACAGTTTACTAGGGTTATTATGCACCGTGATAAACCAGCGTACTGAACTTCTGGTTGCCCCCTTGAGCTATATTCGCACTGTAGATATCTACCAATCTCGCTTGCATGGCTAATCATTCTAGAAAACCGATCCTAGATAACACCCTATCTACCAGTACACAACCTACACCACACGACCTACACAACCTGGTCTTTTCCTAGGGTTTGTTTATACTATAACAGAATCCTAGGGTATAATGCACGGGGTGGATATATAGTAGGTGTGGTATGTACACTGGTCGAGGCTTTTCTTGTTTTATTCTTCCCCAAATCGGTCCCCCCCTTTTACCTTTACCATGCCCCCGACCCCAGAATTAGCGGATACACTAGTGTACTAGTCCACCCTTGAAGAGACCATTCCCCTTTATGTACAGTAGTCAACCCATGGCGGCATACCAACACCATTGCGTCGGCTCATGCCGACTGACATCGGGTAGCAACTGTTATACCTAGGTACATGTCAGATAGTATCAGCACTGATATTGCTCCACTCTTGTTGGATGACCAAGATGTACGGTGAGCCACAGCGTAACTAGGATATAACCTACACTAGGCATAAGGTCCTCCTTGGCGTGTAGGAAGCAGCACCAGTAAAACAGGTAGGTAATTGGCAGATACCGTAGGTTTGCAAAGCTTTTGAACAGCACGACGCTCAGGCTAGAAGTGCTTTGTGCTGTCGATTTTGACGTCAGTAACTCGGGACAAGATGTCTTTTGCACGGTCCGAAGATTAGATTGCTTGAAAAGCTTGACTAAGTACACTGCTTTGTGGATTTTACTGAACATCGGAATATAATCTATGCCAAGGTAGTAGTAGTGTAATAGACTTATACACTGCCTAACGTAGCGGCCGTGCCTGTACTAGGTATAGTATAATCCAGAAATAGCTTAGAGGTACAAGCATGTGTTAGAGTAGTGTAGTTTATAACGATGCCTGTAAAACTACAAAGTACACTACCAGTTTGTTGCAGTAGTGTATCGAATATGCCCTAGCCAATATGTGATACGAAATTCATAACACAAGTCCTCAGTATACCATACTTATCCATGCATACTACATATCTAACCTACTTCTAGCTAGATATAGCTCATCATGACCAACAGGCCAGTATGTGACCACTGATAGGTAGTTTCACATACACGCGTACCTACATTACTTGTCGATTTCTTTATCGTAGATCTATCATACCCGGTGTTCGTATCATTGGAGCTCTAGCTTCAATGGATGACCTGTTTCCGATTTGGTTCTACATCAGGTATTAGTACCTACCAGAATAAAGCAGGTAAGCACTCTATCTCGTTTTCTACAACTCATAGCATGTGCTAGTACAAAGTCGTACCTACAGGAAGTTATGGGAGACGGCTAGGAGAAAGCGGCCCTTCGCCGGAAGTATACCGCGCAGCACAGGACTAGACCGTTTCTAAACGGGCAGAAGAATATGCATAAGTTACATAGGTAGTAGCATAATTGTACAAGGTCGCCGTCGAATATGACCGCCAAGTCGTGCTAATGAACCGTGGCGATTAGCTAACCGACTGTGAGATCGTCGCGGAGCACTTCTACAGTGCGATAGCTCTCGCAGTCAATTTGATATGTGATACCTCTGGTGTTTTGATGGTTGTCTTCCCCTGCTCCTGTCTATTTTGTTACTTTGTCGCCATACTCCAGTCGGCAAAAGCGAGTTCTAATTCCATGTAATCCGCACTCTTGCGGCATTCACCCATGCCTCTCCTAGATGTACTAGGTACTACGAGTATGGTTAGAGGTGCAGAACCATTTCGATCCCAGGTCTCCGCTAATCTCAGAATGGATGGTCTGGTAGAGGCCCTGGAAAATATCAGACCAAAACCAATCCTGCGGGAATCCTTACGACTTTTGGTACCATGTCGCACCGCGTGACAACCGGAAAGCTAATACAAGGAACCCTCGCTCCCTGTACACTACCTAGTGGGGAGTGTAAGCGCAACATTCTGTAGAGATCTTGAGGCAGATCTTCTTCTTAATTGAGACCATAATCTGCCATCTTACGTTCTTCTGGTAAACCTATCTATCATACCGGCACCCGGACATGTAGTTTAGTCATTTTCCCCAAGTTCTTTGTCTGATTCATTGCTCATGTAATATAAGCGTTACCCTCCTTCTACCACTCTTGACTTTAACTCGTCGATATTTCATTATTTATTTCTATGGGTGGTTGCTGTGTGTATCGGGTTTTTGGCAATTATTGAAAAACATTGTCGTTTGCGATGGAGATCGATCCTATCATTTTACTCACGTTTGGCCCTCCGCCTGCGGGGATCGACCTGCGAGCGAAGCAAGAAACAGCAATTATTACAGTCGCTCTGGTATCTACGGCATTTGCGACCATCGCTCTGGTTTTGAGGATATGGGCAAGGAACTTCCAGCGCTTCGGCATGATGGCCGATGACTACTTGATGATAGTCGCTCTTGTAGGCCGACTCGACTCCCCAGCACGCGCGCTACAGGTTTCTAACTAGAACCAGGTTTTCACGTATGGCACGCTTGTTATCACGATCTTGGGAGCCAAAGCTGGCGCTGGTATGCATCTCTGGGCTCTGCATCCACAGAATGTAGCGGACATCTTTCGCGTAAGCATATGCTCTTCAAGATTGAACTTGAAGAGCTCTTCATTAACCATGCGCAGTTATTATATTCGTACACCTTCGTTTACGCTGGTAGCGTCGGGTTCACGAAATTGTCGATCCTGTTATTTTATCGCCGGTTGTTCGAGAGAGGATCGCAATGGTTTCATATTCGGCTAGGCTTCGCTGCATTCTTTACGATCGGATATTTACTTGCCATCTGGTCGGTTGCGGCGGCACTTTGTCAACCCACCGAATTCTTCTGGACCCAGTTTCTCGGCGCCAAAGGAAAATGCCTCGATATTAACGCTTCTTTCCTAAGCTTGACGGTGCTGAATCTGGTTGCCGATCTCCTCGTCTTAGTCGTCCCAATCCCCGAGATCATGGCGCTGAAGATGACCACGAAGAAGAAGCTCGGTGTTTGTGGAGTTATGTTGCTGGGAGGCTTGTAAGTTGCATTTAAAACAGCTGCAGGAGATGTTCGCTAAAACGTATCTTCAGAGTCTGCGTCGTCAGCGCCGTGCGCATCTGGGCATTTTACAGATTTACCGTTGAAGTCGATATTACATGGGTCCAGGCCGACGTTTTCCTGCTATCGTCAGTAGAGCCTGGCTTCGGTATCGTCTCGGCCTGCCTCCCAAGCTTGCGCCCATTATACCGTCGAGCGAGGGCGAAGTTGACAGGAAAGGAAACACATGGAAGCTCGGCCGGTACATGGTACGCAACCTCCAAGGCCAGTCGCATCGGAAACAGCTACGTTCGGTTTGGCGACGATAGTTCCAGATCAGCGGAACGTGATGACATCGCTCTGACCAGTATTGGTAAAGGGCCCAATTCGAAAAAGCCGATCCCGCAGAACATCATCCTAGTGCGGTCCGAGATAACGCAGTCAACAAATCAAGCATCGAGGGGAAATGATTCACTTGATTCGTATTAACGCCCGTCTCCCCCCCCTGTGGGTCGAGATATAGCGATGATGTTTATCGCACCAGAATACGAATGTGCGGTCTTCTCAACCGGTCTTTGAGGATGAACTACGATTCATAAACCCCACAGCCCGGTAACCGCTGTAACATCAGAAGATGTAGAGCATAACTTCCCAAGAGGAGGCTTATAATGGTGGCTCAGTACCACTCAACTATGTACATACATGTGCTCCGTTGCAACAACGGAGCTTTTCGATATTTCACTAGGAGCAATCCTAGGTCCTGTCTTTTCCATGATCCGATATCCAAAATTTAGAGCTTCACGAATATAATAGACTAATGTACCGCGACTCCATTCCGTGTCTCTGCGTGTTATAGGCCAGCCAGCCAAAACACATACGTTCAACATTATAATGTGCCGTTTAGACCAGTGATGATTTGGCCATCTACTTGACTATTGCCACCAACTCCCGACCCCTCCGCGGCAATTCCGCTTTTAGTATCTAAGTGTATCTTGACGTTCCAATATGGAATACTCCTGCCTATACAACATCGCTATATGCTTCCCTACTAACCCAAAATAATGACCAACTTGGATTGTTTCCAAGCACCTGGGTCCGGCCAGCTGTCACATGAACTGCCAAGAGAAACAGGAGGTGGTTGGGAACCCAGAGCCGCGGGCAAGCCGTTTGAAAATCTCTCCAACTGGGTCTGAACTGGGCTAGGTAATCGTACCCATGTTCTTTCGCCACGGCCGCTAAAATGGCTTACTCAGTATACCGGAGAAGTCGAACCTTTATACCAGGAACGCTCGTATGCAATTACAATGCACCTGCCACAGGAAAAGATCGTCGCTTCGGGTTTCCTCCGGGTTTCCTCCGCCAACACGCCATCAACACGATGTCACCGCACGAACTTAGTACCTGGCACGAAACAGCTAGTATCCATAACACGGCAATGACCGATTCATCTATCAACATTGTCAGTGAAACCTGACGTGGGGGTTTCGCTCCAAAGCCGACAATTATGAACCATTAGACCCAGGCATTGGACATATCGAAGGGAAAAGCATGCATGCGAAGATACTTATTCAGACGAATAGGTAATTCCTTCGCTGAGTCCTCCACGTTGGACTCTTCCAGCACGGGGCGGTATGCTATGGAGACTCGGTACTTCGCTTTTATCTATCTACGTAGGAGGTAAGGCATGGTAACGGGTAGTAGCATGGATGTACTACAAATCTTCGGGCTCCATCATTGTGTCAGTCAAGTCAAGCCACCTCAAGTGCCGACGAACTCCTCTTCACTTGCTGTCCACTAGGTATACATAGTGTACAAGACTATTTTAGTTAACCAGCCTACCGGCGGCGACCCGTTTCACCCTATTTGCCACACCGCCCCCGTCTCGAGCCAGGATCTAAAAAAACTCACGCTAGCTCAGTTGTCAACGGCGCGCGGCTTTTTGGGAAACGTGGCTAGGGTACTTTGTACCTACATCTCGTTCCTACCGAGCAGCCTCGACTAGGTAGCCATGTGGGCGCCTCGCACTAGCGAAAGCCACTCCTGCTCCTGGTCGAAGCAGAACCCGACAACATCCCCCCTTCGCGACAGGGGGGCTCGACATAGCTGGGTTGAAATTAGGCCGACGGCCGCGAACTTGGACTCCAAGGACATCTTCTGCGCAGCATGCTTGCGAGCAAGTGCAGGGTCACCATGAAGCTCCTACCAAGCCGGATCCGTGGCGCCGTGTAGTGCAGGGTGTCAACCCAGGTTTTGGGGACCTCAGACCCATCGGGCTCCTTTTTATTTCTGCAGAATCCATGTTCGAATATTCGATAACTCTCGGGAATAATCAGCTCAACGACACTTGTCTCAGGGGCCAGGACACCAAGGCAGTGGTCCGCACGAGCAATATCACACCCGAGTATACCCCAGGTCTCGAAATTGGAAACCCAGGCCCCAGGAACGTGATTGCGTAGATCGCGATGTCAGGCAGCTGATGGACCTTTTGCAACGACGATTCCGCACATGATCCGCACATGATCAATACTGGTTTTCGTTTTCTAATAGCCAGGGCTAATATGATAAGGACCATGTAAGAGACGATCAATCGTCATGGAAAATGATGAGCCCCGTGAGGATTATCAAACGTATTAGTTCGCTCTATGCACACCCACAAGGAGGCCTGTCTTGTTTTGTCTGTTGGTTCGACAGCACGGTTCCAACCAGGGGAGGTAGAAGATAGGGGAAGACGAGGCTAAGGATGAGAGGGATGCATGTCAGGTGCTCAGGTCTTCATCGATGTTTCTTCGAGATACCTAGTAAGGAGTATTCTAGGCATATGTATCACCAGAGAATGCATGATCATAGAATAACAGTAATTATCCCATCAACGCCTTTGGTCATGGTCATGCATCCAGTGATTAATGCAGCATCTCACACAACAGGTAGCGCTGTAGTGAAAACTATTTTCAGCCAAATACGTTCAAATAATTCTAGGAGATGTCTATCTACCTACATTAAAAGATTCATATCGTATAAGGTATGTTAACCAAGGACGAGGTCTATGAAGTGATAATCCTTCATATGAACTCAACAATAAGTCTTGAATCTGTAACAAGGGTTTGCAGTCAAGGGTTTGGGATGAGGTATTCAATTAAGCTATAATTCTCTTTGGTCTTCAAGCTCCGTTGGCTTTCCTCCTTCATGCTGAAGAGGGCTAGTTTAGAATATTTATGTATAACCTCTAGAATAGTAGTTCCCTTCTTGCATCCAGCTAATACTACCTTTTCTAAGGGTCTCGAATCAATAGAGGGAGCGTGTATTCTGTAGTATCACTATGTCTAGCAGACCTTCGTATTCCTAGGGAAGCCTCCAGGCTTCGGCCGTATGTTGTTGTTTCGGCCGCGAGGGTCCTTTGCCGTGTAACAGAATCTCCCGATTCCAACATATGCAATCGTTTAACCATAGGACTTCATGAAAATGCACCTAGAACCTTCTCCGTGCGTTGTCGCTACTGCTGTCTGATAATAGAGCTTACGGCGAAGGTACAGTTATATGTAAAGCTTGTGTTACAAATCAGGGTCAGTCGCTTCCTGTGATAATAAATATGTCGAGGTTTTTGGAAAGACCGCTAGCCAACACTGCTCTTCGTAGCATCCTCAAACTCAGAGCATAGGTCGCAGGTACTAAATATATCTCCCTATGCCTATCATACGGCGGAACAATAGTGAACCAAGTAAAATCCTCGCATCCCGCAGCATATCGTGCGTTGAAAGTGGTTTCAGCTGCCTATTAACTCTTGCATGTTCGAATTATTTAGCGAACAGTCTCGGGCAATACTCCTTCATCCATTTTTCCACATTCCTCATAACATTGCGTAGCCATGGATATTATGTCATATCAATATCGCACCAAAAAAGAGAGCATGGCCTTTTTCATGGAGAAAACGCCATTGATATTTCACGGTTAGAAAGATCCAATCCAAGCAACCTGTTATACTCTCAAATGCATAACATCTATCCGATATCTCCTCCTCGCCCTCAAGATCCAGCGCTAATCACGGCTACCGCAGAACTCCTGAGTTATGTTCCCCGCCAAGCGCATCTACCACCCCCGGAAGCTGTCCCGCCCATCGTCAAGATATCTTGTAGAATCGTGCATTTCCTCATCGGAAGTCCGCCCAACGACATCTTTTTATCGTGGCGATGGAAGTACCACGGACGTCCTGATGGCTATATCCCGCTCATAGCTATGCAGTTGGTCGACGACTTCGACCCGCTTTCGCTCGCGCAAGGCAGTGAGGATTCCAAGGCGTGGGCTGAATGCTTCCGCTTTCTCGCAGACACTTTTGGTCTGCAGTATGGCTTCATGTTCTATATTGGCAAAAAGGGGCCCGAGAAATGGGCCTGCCCTCCGAGAATCTGGCTCAGGGGAGGTCTCTCTGAGAAGCGAGAACATGTGGTTCGATATGACCCTCGACTCATCTCTCCACTCGCTAGCTAGTATGAGCGGGAGTACCGTAGTCCACGGAGAAACAAGAAAGAAAGCAAAACTGCAGTTTTCCGTAAAGGCGAGTGTGCTGCCTGCAGAAGATTGCACTCAAGTATGTCAATCCTCGTATTTATCTCTACATTCTAGCGGTCATTCACACTCATCTCCCCCGGCAATTGTTATTATTTGTTGTCCCCTTTCAACTCAAACCTTCGACGAAGCATCATGCGTCCTTCATGTTATCAACTAGCATTGACTGTGGCTTGCAGTAGGTACATTGTGTGCAAAGACGTCGGCTGTTCAAGATGCGCCAACGGAACCTGTCTCCCGCGAGGATACCGTGGACAACTCTTATACGTCGTCTAGTAGTTCTTCCATCAGTAAGTCATATCGCGGAAGCAGCAGGAAATGACACCCAGAATAACACCGTGTCCACAGAACCGCGCAAATGGCCAATTCATTCAGTGCAATCGTGGCGGGAGAGAGGGATTCCCAGGATGGAAAGGAATGAGGACGACGAGGACGACGAGGACAACAAGGACGACGAGGACGATTGGGACGACGAGTGCGATAAATTCGATAAGTACGATGGGTACGATGGGTGCGACGAGGCCGACATGGATGATGTGACAGATACCGACTCGAATGTAAGCGACCGGACCATCGTTTATAATGGGTCGCCGGATCAGAGGATATTTGTAAGGCCGAGAGACGAGCCACTATCGTCAGATGAGGAAAATCTTGTTCCGTCCATTGAACGAGACGAAGACTATGATGAGGACATAGAAGAAGATCAGACTGATGACGACGATCCCGAGGGGCGTATGGTAGAGCTGCCACCGCCTCCAAAAATCAAAGTGGTGGACGTGGATCAGTTACTAATGCCACCGCCCCCAAAAATCAAAAGGGAGGATGTGGATGCGTCACTGATGCCGCCGCCAGTAAAAGTCAAAGTGGAGGACATGCATGAGTTGTTGCTACCCCCGGGACCCGACGAGGCGGTGGTGGCAGGGCTGCAGCCGCCTCGAGAAGTCAATGAAGAGAATATGGCAGAGTTGCCACTATTTGCGGAACACAAAGATGAAGACATGCCAGACTTACCGCCGCCTCCGAAAGCTTATGAGGAGTTGGCGCCCGACAGCGATTCCAGTCCACTGTCGTCGTTGTCGCCTATTTCGACGCCACCTTGGATGAGAGATGCCTTATGACGAGCATGTTATTGATGATTGGAAATGGGCCTGCAGGATCCAGGCTCGTCGTTATCTTTAACGAGTTAGGACTTGGTGGCCACAATGACAGCGCGCATTGAGCAACCGGAATTATGTTGTGGAGGGACAGACGGTACCTCTCCGACCAAGGAGGAAACTTCTTGGCAAATTCTTTGCGAATGGGAAATCCCCAAATCTGGTGTAGGAGCTTGGTATTGCGAGACCAGGTAATTATCTATTATTCATGTCGGCTGCGAAGGAACGTGTTCATACGCATTGGCGGATTCAGTAGACAGTTTGCAACAAGACTATCAAGCATCACACGGGTAGAGATAACAATGAAGAGGAAAACGAAGCATGTTAAAATGAAGAATTCTAGTTACTTAAATCTACGCTTGCTTGTCCATGTCATCGTCCAACTTCTTGACGTGACGGTGGTCTTTCTCGTTGACATAATAGTCCTCATCTTTACCATCGGCCAATATATGCCCCTTCCAGACAGCCCGAACATGGATGACCACTATCACAAGCCATCCGATGACCAGCAGTAGCGTCATGGCACTACCGGTGCCGAGGATACCGGGGCTATTCAACGTTTTGCCGACCGAGATCAGGGCGATCGTGAAGCCCACGTTTGGGAAGATGTACGCATACCAGTTGAGGTGGAATGATATCTCCCTCCAGACAGCGAGGTTGGCTACGACGGCGATGCAGAAGAACCAGAGACTCAAGAACCATATGAAGATGCATACCGTCGTGGCGAGGACACGGAGCATCTGGACGGTGATCTCGTCGGGGCCAAAGGCGTTATAGTGCATGGGGAAGTTATTCGCGAGGCCGATGAGGGCAAGACCCGTGAAGGCGGGAGGCCCGACAGCAATGAACATGCCCGGTCGGGAATTCGGCGCCGGAAAGCCGAATTGGATCAGCCGAGCCACGTAGCAAGAATAGATGAAGACGGAAACCAGCAGCCCGAAACCCTGCGCGCCGAGACCCGCGACGATGATCGGGACGGCTTGGTCTGGGGGCTGCGAGCCAGCGCCGGTTGCAGCTATCGTCCCTACGAGCATGAATGAAAACGCGGGCAGATTCCACGAAGGCGTCATGTCCGACAGCTTCAACTTGGGGGAAGTGAATAGCAGCGCGTATTGCCCGACGGCGATGATGAACGTCACAGCAAAATACACCCAGAATAGAACCCGGTAGACGGTGACGAGCCACGGGCCGCAAGAGGGGATGCCATATCGGGCGATTCCACTGATGATCGAGGCCAGGCTCAGGGTGGACGTGCCCAAGAAGAGGCCCTCGGTGGGGTGGACTACCGACTTCTTGAGCGTGCCGGGGAACTTGACGAAGCGGTACGTGATGGCCGAGACGATGAGCGAGAATAGAACGAGGTCGAGGACGTAGACGACCTTCCCGATGGTCTGCAGGCCGGGGAACGTGAAGCCCTGGGTCTCCTCAGCCAGCAACAGCGCGAGACCCCCCGTCGACATGGGCAGCGTGAAGTTGGCCCATGTGAAATGCTTCAGTCGCGCGAGCCAGGGAAGTCGCTGTTCCTTTCGCTCCACTCTGAATATCATGCTGCTCGGGTGCATCGCGGCTTGGGTTGACGCGAAAAGGACTAGATCGAGGACGGCTGGGCAGCGGTTGGCGGAGTTAGGGAATAACCTATTTCGCATGGTCCCTTTTTTAGTGAAACGGCCGCGGCGTATCGCCGTTGCACCTATGGATAGATAGATAGTTCGCTTGATAAGAGTCCCCCCATCACTTCTCCTGATAAATAATGAGAGCCAGCGGTGTCACATGTGCTGTACTGTGATGGAGATAGGAGGGGCAGGTATTGAGACATAATCTCTACGTATCTAGGTACCATGATGGCTTCAATTTTTTATGCGAATAATACACCTCTCGGAAAAAAAATACTAGCTTGACTTCCATGCGACTATATGTTCTTTCGTTGAGCTATATTAGCACATGCTTGAAATGCTTTTTTTTCCGGGCCCAACGCTCAACGCGTGTCTCGCAATCGTCCTACTAGTAAGGTATTTATAGATTTACAGTCGTCAATTTATACTTATCTCAGACGAGTCACTCTAGCTTGGCTAGGTTAGGTGAGCCAAATATCTGAGCAGACTATGCCTACTGTACACTAGGTCAGGCACTTTTATAGAGCACCCTGGGCTTGGCATATGGGACGCCCTGATTTTAACGTGTAACATTTCCAAGATTAGGATTCCAACAACACACACACACGTCGTGAAGAGAAAACTCATATATGTATATATGTATATATATACCGCGAAGGCTATGTACACCTGGACACGAAACATGACAAAGGAAAAGCAAGTCCCAACAGATGAAGACGACTCGCCATCCGTTAACCGCAACTGGTCCGCCACGTCGAACCGAGAGAGAGGAACAGAGAGGGGGAGAGAGAGAAAGCGAAGTGGCGTGAGGCCTGTTCACCAGACTACCATGCACAACCGGTTGCGCGGGGGGGTCTCGACGCAGCCGTCAAATGATCATCGCCTCCTCCTCTTCTTTGCCGGCGGGCGCGGGCCTAGCGAGTGAGCGAGCGACTTTGTGGAAGGGGCGGGGGTTTTTCTTTTTTTCCCATCCTCGATGCCGCTTCATTTTCGACAACGGGTCTTTAGAAGCTGGGCTTGGAGTTCCTGAGCAGCATCTCGAAGTACTCCTGGTTCCACTCGCCGGCCTCGGGGGCGGGCTGGAAGGCGTCGGGCTTGCCGCAGAACGAGTCGTAGCGGTCGGCGCCCGTGTCGCTGGTGCCGTCCGACTCGCCGCCGGGCTTGCCCCAGACGAAGGCGTCGGCGAGCTCGAGGCCCGTGGACGAGGTCGGGCGCACGCCGAAGCCGGCGCCGTCGACGTTGCACCAGTTGCCCCACTCCTCGCGCAGGCCCGTCACGGCGTTGCGGCCCGTGTCGACGATGGCGTGGTTGGGGAAGCCGGCGGTCTTGAGCGCCGCGCCGAACTTCTGCACGTACAGCTTCTCGTTCTGGCACGCGTTGTACTTGGCGTCCGAGGTGGACGAGAACTCGCCCGGGCTCAGGTCCCAGGCGTTCCAGCCGGCGATGTTGGTGGCGATGCCACGCACCTGCTTGGGGCTGCCGGCGCTCTTGTACACCTTGGCGAGCTGCTCCGCGCCGGGCTTCAGGTTGGCGTCCCAGCCGAGCCAGCCGCCGTGGCCGGCGTCAACGTACATGACGACGTTGGGCAAGTTGAGGCTCTTGAGGGCGTATGCGACACCCTCCTCGTACGCGCTCTTGCTCTCCTGGCAAGTCGACAGGTCGGCGTTGGTGACGAGGTTGGGGAGCGAGTCGGGCTCGATGATGAGGGCGAAGGCGAGGTTGGGGTTGGCCTTGATCTTCTTGACGATGGCTATATTTCTCCGTTAACCGTCATGTTCTTCCCCCCGAAGAGGCTTCGAGGAGGTTCTCCACTTACGGTCAATGTACTCGGTCTTGTATCGGCTGATCTCGTTGTACTTGAGTTCACCGTTGGAGGCCTTGGCGGCGCAGTCACGGCCGGGCAAGTCGTAGATGACGAGACCTAGGATGTTCGCGCAGGGCAGATCCGAAATCGCCTGGTCGAACTTGGCAATGTTCGCGATGGAGTCGCTGAGTCCCAGGTTAGCTTATTCGTCCGCATAAGTGATGGGAGCTGGAAAAGAGCCTACAGCCAGAGGAAGCTACCGACGTCGGCGACCTTGGCGGCTGCTGCCTTGAGCGAGTCGTCGGACATGTTCTCGACGGCCGCGTTAACTTCGCTACGGAAGAAGCTGTTCGGGTGCAACTTGTACTTGGTCCAGACGTTGGTGGCCGCGTCCAGCTTGACGGCCGAGGTACAGGCGGCCGCAGACTTGCGAGGAGCGTTTTCTGACGGGGCAGCCAGGGCGCCCGCCGCAAGGATAACTGCTGCAATATCCGCCTTCATTTTTGCTTATGATCCTGTGTTTATCGTGTGAGTTTGAGCGTGATGAGAAGAACAGCCTGGACATGCCGAGGGGGCGGTCCGACACTTCTTATACCATTCTGTCAGGGGCGACATATCGACCCTACTCCTGTGCGCAATAAGGAACCAGGCCCGTAAACCGTCGTCGTGATGCGTACTCGGTAGTTCGCCTCCGAACAGACGGTGGTGCAGGTTATTCCGCCACGGGGAATGCAAGGCGGCAACTTGCCAAGCGCGCTATACCCATGACCTGGTTGGGCTCCGTGGTTTATGCGTTGCCACATGAAGATTGGTTTTCCTATTGGCATGACCGCTGGTTCGGGCCTATACAGGGCATGGTTGGGGATGATCATCTGAGCATGTTAATCATCCAATATATCTACACTATGCAATGTAACTGGACCCTTTCGCCGCGCCGAATATCGCCAAATTATTTTCTTGTATTTCAGCGGTGGCAAAGATGCGTCGCCATGGCACCTTGTCACTCTCGTCAGCGAGAAGGAGAAAAGCATAAGTCTCTGAACCGGAAACACGTCGAGGTCCTATTCGAAAAACAGCTCTTCGGTGATAATTACCCAGAGTGGCAACGGATAGCTGGTGACAAACGACATCATGGTGAGAGCCCCCATTCCGGCCAAGCAATTTGTAATGCCAAGATTTCCCCAGTTTATGTTGGATACAACTTGAGTAGATTTTTCCGGCAGAGAGACATACCCCGGAGCGAGCCAGTGGGTGGAGAGAGCCAAGCAAAGAACCTCGCGACATATCAGGAGACGGGGGATCCTGAATGGTCTTGTTTGCCTAAATTCCTCGTTATTCGAAACAGCTGAGGTAAAGCCATTCAGGGCTCATCTTCCAGAGTGCTCATTTAGCCGCACGCGCTGTTTACATCCAGAAATGATCGGCGCCGGCTAAAGCCTCCATTTCGGAGCAAAGACGGCCTTGGAGGTGTGTTTGGATGTACAAGGCTGTATGCAGAAATGAGCGGCATGGGATCTCTGTGGTCAAGCTTCTCATGCACCGCCCTGTTGATCATTCGGAACGGCGATCCGAATGACTGTCTCGACAAGTATCCAGGTAGGGTATATTGGCTGGATGGAGATGAGAACTGGCTTCCCTGAACAGGGGCAAGGACTCCGGAGTCTTGTCATGTTGTGATAGGTGGTAGTATCTGCGACCGTCCGTCGTGGGGTAATGCGCCTCGAACGGTGGAAAAACGAGCACGTGGAAGCAGGTGTGCTTACAGAACGCCCTCGCAAAGGGGTCGTAGCATCCCAATATGTCCATGGTCCGCTGCCTGCTACGAATATGTATGTCTCAATATATTGTGATGAATAGAAAGCTGTGTGGTGTATGATGTGCCCTGCGTCCAAAATAACGCCAGTTATCGCGAAGACGGGATTCGCTGACCATTGCCGTTTTAACTATTAATCCGGCGTTCATAGTCGACATCGTTGTTGAGACCGTGGCGCACGATAGGTCGACAAAGTCAAAATGAATTCAAAATAAATATAAATCGTAAATAATACAGTACTTGGAGTTCATGTGCTTTGCTGCATGATTGAATCTGGTCAATCACGCATCAAATATATACAATCATGAGTGGCACAACACTATATTGAAGGACTTGATAATGCATATACGTTTATGGTCAATCAAACAGCTCACACACGGCTAGGTATAGGGAGGTATGGCTAAGCCGCAGTTCTCTGGCTGTAGGATAAGTTGCGCCGCGTAGGCTCGGCTTGGACCAATTTTGATCCTAGAAGCCCAATTGCACGTATGCCATTAGAGCTGGGCTAATCCAAACTCACGATATACATGTTCCTGGTGATGAGCCTTGATTTCTCTCCCCAATACCGCTAAAGATCGATCTTGTTATAGAGTAGAACTGCAACACAAGCTACAGCCACTTGCTCTGGCCCCTTGCTCCAAGTGGAACACATTAGAAACAGCCACGCTACGAGGAATCATCAAAGCCTGGGTTACCAGGGCACTTAACATCACCATCCAAGAGACTCAGAGTTAAAAACATGAAAGAGAGAAAGACAGTGCAAAGCTCGGGAAGTGCCAAGCTCTTTGCATTGGAATATACTAATGGCATAAATCGTACAAACGTAAAGAAAAATAGCTTGAAGTTGTTCATGTTCTACATATTCATCAGTCAAGCCGCTGAATAAATCCAGACTCGCCTCTTATATATGTATACTGTACTTCGAATGACCGTACAGTCTAAAGACGATTAAAAAGGGGGTAAACGAAGGGCGGGTTGGTGGGCGTGTTGAAAGCTGCTAACTTGGTTGAGCTGTATACCAGTCAGTTATATTACAGTTGAGTACAGCGTCATTGTTTTTATGAGAGAATAAACAAAGCACGTTGGCGGTGAAGAATGGTTGGCCATCACGATCAGCACTCGTGCCGCGCCCCCCTTTATTTGGGTTTCGCAAGCTCACAGGCCATAAGCTACGCAGAGTGACGAGAGTTGAGTAGCTTATATATGGAATGATCAGCAACTGGGTTTCTACTAATGAGGTTATAGTCGCACATGGAAGGTTGAAGTTCGATATTTGATATAGGGATATCGCCGGCTAAATGCCGCTACTTGGTAACTGGGTAGTTTTGATCCCAACGTACGATTCACTCACTGGGTGCAGTCGAATTCGGAAGTATTACACACATATGCGCACCAGTTTACACCGTTGCTTGTTGGTGTACCATACTCTGATGTGCAAGGTATCAAGTTACGTTTTGCAATCTCGAGCGCAGTGTCTTATACATACGGTCAGATGACCCGCTTTTGGGCTTCATGATTACAAGGGAAGTTAATACTGCATCGGGGCAAATTGGTAGCAGATACAATGGCCGGCGTTGTCCTGACCCGATAACGGCAGTCTTGAGACCACAGTCGGTTTCTTGCCCGATTCGGTATTTTATTTTTCCCGTTTTCTCTATGCCCCCGGGAAGCTAATTCCTTGAATTCATCGCGAACAGAGCTGCTCTCGTTGCGAGTCGCCGCTAGATCTCCTTTTTTTCACCGCAGACGTTTTTGCTAACTTACATGAAGGGAGGAAGTTTGAAAGGGTATCCTCCATTCTTGACGCGGAAAACGGAGAGCAAGTAGCTGTACGTGGCAGTCATTACGATGCCCCATGCGATGACCATGATCTGCTGCATGTGTGAATCTTGCGTTCTCGGAGCCTTCAGGGCAAGGGATATAGTAGCGAAAGATAGGAGACCATCTGCGAATGGTTAGCAGGTGGCCTTCGAAATAGGGATCTGGTCGGAGGCCTACATATGAAAGCGACGATTTGGGTTTCAAGCCCGTACTGGCTCTGAAAGCCGGCGGCAAAATAGCTGATGCCGCCGTGGCCGTCGCCCGCGACGTATGGCACCTTGCGGATCTGATTGAACATGTGGCCGCTGGTGAAGAGGAGAATGCCGATCAAGCTGAGGCCAGCCCATACGTTGCGACTCTGGACGATGGGCAGAATATAGGGCCATACTTTGATGATGACGCCTGCGATGCCGAGGAGGGAGACGATGGTTATCGCCCAGCGGACATAGTTGATAGGTCGGTACACGGGAGGGTGAGGTCTATCGGAGAGATGGCGGGCTAGCCAGTCGTGAACCACCTCAGCGGTCGGTGCGCTAAGAAACGCGTTAGCATGGATGAAGCCGTGTTGAATCTAGGTGCCGTATTTGCATACCCGTTGGCGAAGTCATATCGGATGGGGTCGGGATTGGAAACCGCATGAGGCCCTTTCGTAGGTTGGAATAGCAGGAGCACCGGCGCGGTTTGGAGACCAAGCTGTGGAAGAAGGGTGTCGCATGGTCAGCCATGTCTTACTCTCCTCATCGTCTCTTTCTCCAGTGGCTCGATGGCAGAGTGGCACTCACCGACATGAAAACGTCCCTTCCGTCGGCGAAGTCGAGCGTGCTGAGAATCAAGCGCGACTTGCCGCTCTTGTCTCCCCTGACCCAGCTCTTGCCGAGGATGTCCCACTCGGGCTGGAATATGCCGCAGAGTTGACAGCCATACTTCGCGTCCAAGGCGGTTAGGAGAACGGCAACCGAGTAGTCGCGGGGGGCAGAGGTGAGCTTCCTGTAGGAGGTGTCGACAAGCTTCAGGGGCGAAGAAGAAGACACGGCCTGGGTGTGGAATGTCTGAAAGCGGTCGGTCGACGAGGACGAAGACGACTTCGCAGCCAGGGAGCCCAGAGGAAGGGCGGCGATGGAGAGGAGGGCCGGTAACCAGCGCATGGTGGCGTCGATTAGGAAATTTAAGTAAAATTGAGAGGGGCAGTTAGAGAGGAAGAAGGGTGAACTGCCTCGACTCGCACATCGGAGGGTGAGCAATGACTTGTTGAGGTGGGTGCCTGCGATGCGATACAATGCGATGTCGTTGTCGTTGTCGTTGATGCCACCAAGATCTCACACACAGGTGTCCTCAATTGAGTTCTGGATACCCACCAGAGGTCCAGAGGTACCTGGCCAAGCATCTTTAGCGTAAAGCGGGGCGAGCGAATTGGTCTTAGCGCGGCAGTCTTGTTTTGCAGGTTCACCGTAATATATGTTACACGTGTAACTGCGAGGAAAAACGGCTCCCAAACCAGGTTGGATTGAACATTTTAACTCCGAGAAGAGTTGGTAACTATATAACAATACATGTTTCTTGATTTCAGGTATCGACATTGTATAGGTCTTTGGTATTTCAATGCTCAGATAATCAAGAGCAAGACAGCTATGGGCAGCTCTACGTAGTGCGAAATCGTTAATGGAAATATTGAACTGTTGCCTTCCGATTGTTACGGTCACTGTTACGGTGTATTCATGGTGGTCATAACGCAGCAACTACGTCAGCTTTGAAGCTTGAGCCACCTCTGCCACAGCTTGGCAGCCGTGCTCCCCGGCTGATCACCCGCGCTAGTCCGAAAACAGTAGTTTGTTGACCTTCTGCACGTACAAGTACCTCTTAGATAGGTTTTACCGTCCCAAATCGGAACGGGAATTTTACTTGAGAGCGCAGTAAAAAAAAAATCCAAAATAAAATCGGCGCTGATTTAATCTGGTCTATTGCAGTTACAGTTGCGTAGGTATTTTGTACTTCGTACGCTTATTTTTACTAGGTACATACAAAGGTACTTTACGTCCGAAGTTTTCTGTTTTAAGTTTTATCTCGAAAAAGTCTTGTCACTAGTGGTCCTAATGGCCCACCGTCGGTGGGAGCCAGTGGTAAGGTTTTGGCAGACGCGGACTTCTTAAAAGCATTTTGCTTCCGCAATTCACTACTTCCCACCACTTTTCTCAAAATTCTTTCCTTTCCTACTGCCACAATTACTGCCTTGGAAGCTCCTATCTCAAATGCCGAATAGACATGATGATAACGCCTTTCCCTGGGCCTCGTTGCCCGCTGATATCGCTCTTTTGATCCTCGAGGAAATCTCACGCCAAAAACATCGCGGCTGGGCTCTATGTGCAACTGTCTGCAAAGCATGGCAGGTCATTATTGAACCAAAGAATTTCTATCAACTAACATTGCAGGCATCCTGTCTAGACGAATTTGAATACCTCGTTATCCGACAAAGGCCTCTTGTCCACCACATCTGTCTCAATATCAAGCTTCGCCGATACGCCTGTCCCACTTGTCAGCGAGATGCCATGCCCAAGCACAGCTCTAATTTTGGGAAGGCTGTTACACGGCTCTTGTCTATCCTGAGTACCTGGCAGCCTACAGGTCGTCTGATACTCGAGCTGAACGCATCTTCGCCGAGTGACTCAGAACATTGGTTCAAAAACTACTGTTTTGGACCTGGACATGAAGATCCTGGAGATTGGAGTCAGCAGGAGAAAGCTATCAAATGGCATGACCCAAAGCACGGCTGGGTTAATGGCCAGCAGGTTAAGGCTCCCGATGCGCCCACTATATTGCGGCTCTTCTCTCCGCTCTGCTTGACCCCCCCTAAAAATCTCCCTGAGGTTTATGCCGTTACAGGCTTTGTGATACGTCGACAACTTCGACATGAGATATTTCCGGAAGTACTAAAGGCCTTGTGGGAGAAACTCCCTCGGCTAGAAAGTATAGCCTACGAGCTGTGGCGTGTCCGCCGATACCAGTCCCAGCCTGCATGTACATATGGTACGTTTAATACTATATTAAAACACCTTTTTGATTTCCTTCTGATCTCTTAATAGAATTAGCCTCTTTAATCCTGGACGCTCTTCCAAAACACGTAAAAAGGATATCTATCTTTAAGGACTTTAACAACCAACTTATACTAGCACTAAACAACGGTATATCACATTCAGGCCCATCTATGGACGCTAGCTCAGCTGCAGATCTCCAGCTAGCTAAGGCTTTTGCTAAGCGAAGTCACAATTTTGAGCGTCTCTCTATTTCATATATGATCGATGCCCAGCAGTTTTTTACCTCGTGCCAGCAGCTACCGTATGCCTGGAATCTCCTACAGTCGTTGACACTTACATCATCTACACTAGCTCAGATAACTCCTCGTCGAGATGTTTCTACACTATTACAAAATGCCAGTTTGGCTGCGCTAAATATGCCGCAGCTCAAAAGTATGGTGCTTTGGAACAGTGAACAGGGACAAGCATGTGCGGTAATCTACCTGAGACATACTGCAAGTGGGATGGCTACACTTACATGGCGTGGTACATGGGATTTCGATCTTAGTTATGATGTTGTTGAGTCCTGGAAGAAGGTTGCCTCTGGTTCCTGCTACCTACGGGTTGAGAACGAAGCACTACAGGACGTTGATATTAGGTGTCATGGCGATGCAGTTTATCATCTACGCTTGCCAGATGGAGTTATTGATCAAGCATCACTGCGGCAAATACGCCAGGAGGGCATGATGCAAAGAATGGCCTAATCAGTGCATTTGCACAGATTTGTACCTACCTTGCTGGTTGGTCTTAGCTTCGCTGACAAGCCTGCGGACAGGTTGCGCTACTGACCCAGGACACCACGAGAAGGTGCCAACCAATCGTCCTGGAAAAAAAGGAAGAAAGAAAAGGGAGCAAAAGAAGAATAAAGGAAAGGGAGCAAAAGAAGAAGAAAGGTAGTGGAGCAAAAGAGTAGAGGGAGAAGTCAAGCCGAATGATCAAAGATAAGAAGTGAAAATTAAATTACTTACAATTATAGTCGGCGAATGGCCGAGTCCCTGGCCTTCTTGGCCCGCTCCACGGCCTTCAGGGCCCGCTCCGAGGCCCAAGAAGCCCGTAGTAGGGTATACCCCCTCGTCCCGTTTTCGAGGACTTTCCACTCCGCAGCGTATGCTGCTTCGACGGCGGCCTCGGCCCTGGCGATGGCGGCGGTGGCCTCGGCGACAGCGGCGGCGGGCGACACGACGCGACCGGATCGGCGCACCGGCCTAGGAAAAGCAGTTAGTTCAAAAGCCGTGTCATGCCTATATGGCAGTAAGATCATGGACAAGATGGAGTCTAGGTCCAATTGGCTTCGAAGAAGGGCAGACTGCCCAATGTTGGGGCGAGGGTAATGATCAGGAGGAGTGTCTAGCGTGAGGGTTGGCAGATGGTACTTACATGGGTGGTGGTGGTTCTGGTGGTGGTGGTTCTGGTGTTGGTGGTTCTGGTGTTGGTGGTGGTGTTGGTGCTGTACTGGTGCTGGTGCCGGAGAAAAAGAGAAATTGCTGCGTAGAGAGATGAGAAACGATTCTTGATGAATAGGCTGCCCAGACGTCCTTGCATTTCTGCAGACAAATTTACTACATCCTGCCTACTTCAATGACTATATTAATGAGCAAGGAGGCCACAGCGCCCTAAGCTTAGCGATCCAGCAAGCAGAAGGAATAGCATTCAGAAGGTTGGCGAATCGACGCAGTAAGAGAGGTACGATCCATGCCCATGTGTCTACTGTATTAGTGAGGACATCTTGGGTTCCGTCTGGCACATCGTCGTGACTTTCCACCTCATTACCCTACTTAGTATAGTCCACAAGCCTCTTTAAGATTTTAATACTTAGTTTGTAATACTTCTTCTTTAGATCTCGCTAGCAATGAATCTTCGGTAGGCATATATAGTATTAATATAACAGAAAAAGTTTAGACATTTTATTGTATCTTATAGTTAGTTAATACAAAAACTGTTACACTGTACTACTTAGCAACAGTTCGGCTTGCATAAATTTCATAAAGTAGATGTTCTCAGTCATGTGACTGAATATTGGGTGAGCCACCGTGGACCTCTGCCACAGCTTGGCAGCCGTGCTCCCCGGCTGATCACCCGCACTAGGCCGAAAATAGTAATTTGTTGACCTTCTACACGTACAAGTACCTACCGTATTGTGCTGTCCCCACAAAACACGATCGTACTCTCCGCCGTTCCCCATGCATGCCTAGCAGTACTTAGATTTATTTACCTAAAGTTATCGAGCTATACGTGGGCAATTATTACATCAGGAAGTAGACCACACCCAGCTTCCTTCAGTCGACTCTCCGGAACAGCAGTTTCCCCAGTGCTGCTGTACTCTACCAATCTATTATTGGGTCTCTGAAGCGTTCAACGCGTCCAGCTCGTGCCAATGGGTAGGATTACAAAGGCCGCTGTGGCCCGCGAGCAACAGGAGAAAACGGCCGGTGCAAAGGTAAGCCTGCAATCCGACTACTTAGGTCAAATACGCGTCGACCTTCTGGCTAACCCCGCCTGATTTGCCCAGCGTACTCAACGCACCAAGTTGCTCCATGATCTCGAGCTTAAACACCAGAAGAACGGGTTCGAATCAGATATCTTGGTCAAAGACGAGGACCTCCGCCGGTTACGAGTGCGAATCCTACTACTCCGAGATGAGAACACGGCACTGCGGGTCCAGGTCGACCTGAACAACAGCGGCAACACGAAACTTGTCGCCCAATGTGACGATCTCAAGGCCCAGATCGAGGCCAAGATGGCCATGATTCGCTCCCAGGAGGAGCAGCTGCGTAAACAGGAGCGAGAATACTCAAATCTCGATGTAAGTGTCAGAGAGATGCCTATGCAATCGTCGGAACATGGCGTGAGGATATGGCCAAGGATATCGATTGGGCTGACTTTACTACGTAGGCCGAGCTCCAATCCATGAACAATATGAACGAAAGCGCTGCGAATATACTCTCCGAAAAGCTGGCCTTGACCCGTGAACTGGCCAATCTGAAGCCTGAGCTCGAGCACCTGCGCTCTCAAGTCAACCATCAGCAGTCCATTCTTGCCGAAAAGCTGTCCCTCGAGCGTCAAGTTAGCACCCTGGAGGTCGAGCTCGCGAATGAGAAGAAGGCGACGAAGCGGGCGTTACAGAGTCGCCAAAGCAACGACCGCGTCGAGGATGAGCTTCGCAAGAAGCTGCGCGAGACCGAGAAGAACCTGACCGCTGAAATAGCCGAGCGCGAAAGACTACAGGACCAGCTCGAGCAGAGGATGCGGACGCACGCAATCACGATGCTAGAACAAGAGAACACTCGGGAATTGGAAGTGGATCTCCGAAAGAAACTACAGGAAGCGCAGCGGCAGCTGAGAGAAGAGAAGGGAGAAAAAGAGAGATTAGACGAGGAGCTGCAGAGTGCACAACATGCTTCAGAAAAGCTACAGCAACGCGAGGAGCACAGCCCTGCCGAAGCCGAGCTTCGCGCCCAGCTCGAAAAGATGGAGAAGAAATTTGCCGTGCTCCAGAAGGAGAGTAACAAGCGGAATCAAGAACACCAAGCGGCCGTATCCGAGCTCGAAGGGCGAAATGAGCAGCTTGAGAAGAAGCTTGAGAAGGCAAGAATAAAGCTTCGAGGGATGCAAGAAGAGCTGAAGATGAGCCAAGCCGAGCTGCGAAAGGCTCAGTCACAACCGGTCCGGCTGTCCGGCAATGATGATAACACGAAACCGACCGCCAAGGCACAAGCATTCCGCAAGAGGAAGGCTCAGGAAACGACCACGAGCGAGTTCACGAATATCGAAATCCAGACACCTAGTGCGGACGATGCGGTCAAGGCACGACGGGCAATGAAGAAGACCGTCTTTGAACCGACGCTTGTTGGTGAGAAGTCTGCTTTCTCCATAACCCCCTTCCTCAGTCGTTCCAAGAATACGAGTATGAGCGACGAGGCTTCAGATCTAGATGATGGGGTCTTGGAGGATTCTATCCTTGGCCCGCACTCCGTGTCTGAACCGTCTGAATTTGCGCAGTCCAGCATAGCCGAGTCATCAACAGCTACCTCCACCTTCGCCGAGCCGGCCACCAAAGCATCCCTCGAAACCGAGAAGCCGCAGATGGTGGCCAAGGTTCGAGGCAGACCCAAGAAAGTACTCGGAGACGCGCCCTCGGCCAAGAAGAACGCGCTGGCCCAAAAGGCCGCCAAAAAGATACTGAAAACCAAGAGCAGCCTGGACAAGGTCTCCGAAGCCGCCGCCGAGTCCGAGCAACGGCGGGAGAACACCATCGCCGAGGCCGGAGCAGCCGCAGCCGAACCAGCGGAGAGGACAATGACTGTTAAGTTCAATCTTGCCCCTTCGCAGGACGAGAGCAACAACGACTCCAGCCTGAACGGGGAGGTGCCGAAGAAGAAGAAGCGCAAGGTCCTCGGGTCCACCAAGACGCTCTTCGACAACGACGATGACGGAGAGGCGCCAGCGCCCTCCAGGAAGCCGGCTAAGAAGCAGCAGCAGCAGCCGGCCGGGGCTAAGGCTAAGAGGACCAAGGCGCCGCTGGGCGCCCAGCAGAAGAACGCCTTTGCGGGCACCGTGTCGTTCTCGCCGCTGAAACGAGACCGTCGGGGCGTGGGTGCTAGTTTCCTCGCGTAAGCCCGGTTTGGTCATGATCGTGCAAGGCGGATACAGGCACGGGGTTCAGGATGATATTGCATTGATAAGGTGTTTTAGGTCTGATCTGGGCATGAGATGAGACTGTTTGCTCTTTTTTTTTCATTCGAGATTGGGGGCCAAGCAAGGTTGTAAGGGAGAGAGGCGTTTGGGTCTGGATTATTTGCATCATATTTATCCTCTTGTAAAAGTCACGGGTACGAATACATTTCCGTCCACGATGCCGAGAAGTTAGAACCTCCGGCGTTGCCTGTGAACATCGCTGTCGCTTCTATTCCCTCGATAAAAGTAACAAGTGATTCGTGATCCTCCGACGTGGATGTTCTCTTTCCCTCCCATCACCTATCTATCATCTTGTCCTTTTTCCATGACTTTTCTACATAATCATAAGTATTTACCCCTACCCCCAACCCGGGCAATCTTCCAAAATTGATATAAGCCTAGAAATCCTCGCTCTAAGATTAAACTAATAATGAGAGAGGGAGTGAATGAGCAGTGAGTAAGATGGAACATTCATCAAAACCAAGAGGGTTCTCACGCCGTCTTGGGCTTCCGCAGAGAGCCCCTCACGCCCGACTCGATCAAGAGCATCCGGTCCTCCCTCCAGCTCCACACGACGGCGAGCATGGCCCCGGGCCCCAGCACGGCGGACAGGCCAACGATGTACAGAGCCCACTTCGCGAGCTGCGCGGCGGCGGCGGCGGCGGCACCGCGACCGCCGAGCAGGACGCGGTGGACGTCCCAGACGGCGACCCAGGCCCAGAGAAGAGTGGGCACGAAGCAGCCCCATTCGTCGACCTGGAAGATGTAGTGCAGGCCGGCGGTGGTGGAGCGCGCCCAGAGGTCGCGGTCCGGCAGGAAGACGTAGCCGAGGCCGAGCCGCGGGTCCGGGGACGTGGCGCAGACGTAGAGCGTCGCGAGGTGGTTCACGGCGCACACGACGCCCGCGGCGAGGTACACGCGCTTGAGATGCTTGACGTCTGCGGGGGGCGACGAGGCGGAGGAGGGGGATGATGACGATGATGATGAAGAGGTGAAGACGAGGGACGAGATGTAGAGGAGGATGTTGACGAAGGCGGGCGAGGGCTGCCAGAGGAAGATGAGGAACTGCGCCGTCGAGGCGTCGAGGCCAGGGACGTACATGGCCAGCGTCGGGAGGAGGTAGCCGACGCCGATGCTGAGGAGGAGGCCGCGCGCGTACGGCAGGTGCACGGCGCGGCCGCTGGCGTAGTACGCGTCCGACCTCGAGGTCAGCGTGTACGAGAGGTAGTAGAGCGGGATGATGGCCGCGCCGGCTATGGTCTGGTAGAAGAGGACGAAGAGCCCGGTGCTGTGAGACGTGGTCAGCTTGATCTTCTTCTCCTTTCCTCTTCCTCTTCTTCTTCTTCTTTGAATTATATATTTATTTGGGGATGTAGTTCTTGAATCATTTCTTTAACTCTCCCTTTCCCGGTTTTTTCTGTCCTTCTCATTCTGCTTCTCGTGTATAGTACTTGATTTATATACACATACGGAAAACGCAACAGAACATCCAATGATTTTGCATAGGCCTCGTACTGTAATGCTTGCCGTAAGTAAGCATGCAGGTAGGCATGCAGGTAGGCATGCAGGTAGGCATGCAGGTAGGCATGCAGGTAGGCAGATAGGTAGGTAGGTAGATGAATAGATAGGAGGTGACGCGAAACACTCACAAGCTGATGAGCCTCCACGAGTTCCGCGCGCGACACGCCTCGATGTTCCAGACGGCGATGACGGCGAAGAACTGGACGAGGAAGTGCAGCTGGTGGACGCGGACGCCCTCGTCCCAGACGAGCGGGCCGGCGGCGAAGGCGGTGACGAGGAACAGCAGCCCCGAGTCGATCGCCTCGACGCCCGTGTACCGCGTCCGCATCGGCATGCCGTTGGCGTACACCCTCGCCTGCACCTGCTCGACGAAGTCCACCGGGATCCCCTTGATCCCCGTCTCGACGCGCATCAGCCACGCGGCCGCGACGGACGCGACGGCGAATATCAGCACGAGGAGCGCATTGTAAGGCCGCGTGGTCACGGGCACGGGCACGACCACGTTCGCGCTCTTCTGTGGCTTGGCCATTTCGGAATCCGTTAATTACCGCTTATAACACCAGCTAGTATAGGTGAATACTGAAGGCCCTCGTAAGAACTCGAGGGGCGACTAAATCACGGCCAAATCACGTAGCTTATAGTGTATATAGTCTCTCTCAACTCGACATCAACGAGAGGGTCGCAAGGAAAATAGTCTCAGGTCGATAAAAGAATTAGAGACGCCCTAAGAGGAATTCGAATTGCAAAGGCCAATCAATGGCTGCAGTCATATCATGATTGCGGCTCCTTCGGGGTCGGACTCAATGGCAACTCCGTGTGGAGAAACGTCCTGTTCTATGGTATAATTCCTCGATATCAGCATGAGAAAAAAACATCAATCGGGGCGCACTTCGCTCGCTTGGGAAAAACTAGGTATAGTGACCATCTAGAGAGCAGTTAGTGTGAGAATACCAAGGGTACTAGACAAGGTGATGTTATTAATTCCTACCTTAACGTGCAGCTATGGTTCCTGCCCAGAGACGAGTTAATCAACTTTGAAGTTACCTACATGTAGGTACCTAGGTACCTTACTTTGTAAAGTACTTCAATCACCGATTTGCATTATGTGTTTGTGAATATTTCTTCTTATCGAGGTGAGCAAACCTTGCCAATTTCGCATCTCATCGTCCCGAGCCATGTTTTATCTGGATCCTAGTCCACCTCGCAATTTTATTGATATGGACAGGCCAATTGTCGCTTGGTCTTGATTATTGTGCTATGCAGGCATTGGTGAATGCTGTGGCGCCTCGCTGTGGAAGGCCCCTGAAAGCTGCTACCATTGCAGCCTCTCAGGTACCCTTCGTCCTAAAGAGCTTGGCCCTCAACCACCATGTTTCCGCCACCTGTAACTGCGCGCGGTGGTCGTCATCGAATTCCAAATGGAAGCAACGCCAGAGTAAAGACTACTTTGCTCTCCAGGCTAAGGTTCAGGGCCTGAAGAGTCGTGCCGCATTCAAGCTACTTGAGGTAAGCCACTCATCGACACAGACTTGTGTACTCTCACTCACGATCGTCCCTTGGACAGATGGACTCCAAATACAATTTCTTCAGAGGGGGCCAGACCATCGTTGATCTCGTAAGTTATCAGACCCCATGTCCGAATTTGACGCTGAAGGAGCAAAGGGTTACGCACCTGGAAGCTGGTCCCAGGTAAGAGTGCACTGCCGCGCCTAGCACTTATATGCATCATTGATCGCGTGGTTACAGGTTGCCCTGGACCGAACAAGACCGAATGGCCATGTGGTCGGAATTGATATCATTCCGGCACAGCCACCCAAGGGTGTGTCTACCATTCAAGGGAATTTTCTATCACCAGCCGTGCAGAACATGGTAAAGGAATATCTTATCGAGTTTGCACAGCCGAGAAGTACACCAGACCGAGAAGTTCGAGACGTTGAGGTGCCGGAAGATCGGGAGTTTGTCATCACCGAGAAGCCTAGTTATATCGATGCCGAGCGGGCGGAATCCATTGACTCTGATTACGAGACGAGCCCGGCTGACGAAAAACTCGTCGACGTATGAGCCCCCCTGTCTGGATACATCGAACTCCATACCATCGCTAACAAATCTGCAGGTGATTCTAAGCGACATGTCAGCCCCCTGGTTTCAAACGTCCGGCTTTTCTAGCAAAACTTTGAGTAACCCTTATACCAATAGCAGGATGATGAACACAAGCGGCATGAGTTTCCGCGACCACGCAGGCAGTATAGTCAGTACCATATCCTAACCACCGAGCGGCTAAAGCAGATCAATCCATTTGCTAACATGGCTGGCCGTGTAGGATCTCTGTCTAGCCGCATTACAGTTTGCGAGCGACACACTTCGCGCCGGCGGCCATTTCGTTTGCAAATTCTACCAAGGGTCTGAAGACAAGGACCTCGAATTGAAGCTCAAGAAAATGTTTGGGAAAGTCTATCGTGAGAAGCCGGAAGCGTCGCGAAATGTAGGTCTGCTCTGTTATCTTACGTTCATTGTTGCGTGTTTCGTAATGCTGAACTAAGCTGTACAGGAATCGAAAGAAAACTACTTCGTGGCATTACGCCGCAAGGGCGATGTAACTTTAGGAGATGTCTCAGCATAATGAAGACGTTGTAACTCTCGAGTACTCTTTGACCGCTCAGCTTGATATCTCCGATTGCAGTCGGCAGTGACGGTGCCAAATTTGAGGTTCCAATGTAACCAAGAATCGATTCACGCCAGATACCTTATGCTGCTACCGATTGCTCACATGGCGACCTTGCGCCTCATCCCCCTAACATGGCCGCCTAGCAACACCATCCAGGAAGTGAGCTGATATCGTTCCCATACGCGAAAGAACCGGGTGGATTGCAAAGGCTTAGAGCCCCGTATTGCTTGTTCGTTGCGAAGAAGGTGCCTGAGAATATGATAAGCAGCGCCGCATTTTGTAAGATGAGGGGGTCCGCGACGGAAGCATGGTTGGCACCAACCATTTACGCACTCGCAGACGGCGTAATCGATGCAACAGTCTGGATCTTGAAAGGGAAAGCAGGAGACGAAGGGCGTAGGAGGATTCGTGGGGCTGGTCCTGCTCGCCATGCTGGTGGCATTGAGAAAGGACACCTCCTTGACAGAGTTCGGAGTCACCGCAGACCCAGGCTTTACTAAGGACGAGATGCTCAGCACTCCGCCAAAAAATTTGCCGGCTTTCATCTTGCCGCAGGTCTCGGCCCAGCGGATCTGGGCGCCGGGAGGCAGATTCGGTTCGAGTAGGTAATCGAGGATAATAGAGATGTCGTGCTCAAGATATTTGGGTATAATAGGTGATTACTATCATGCTGGACATCTTGCCACTTGAAAGAGATTCTCGTTGACAACGATGTAAAAGATGACTTGGAGAACGCAGAGCCAGGGAGAAATACTTGCCTAGCATCACTGCGGTAGTGTAAGTAATTGGCACTTGCCTTGTCGAGGCCATGTATTGTACCTACCAAAGTTATCGACATGCAAGAGACACTCTCGGTACCTACACAGAGACACTGAACCTGGGCCGAGCAGTGCCCTTTCTCCTTTCCTGATGCGGGTCAAGGACGCCGTGGAAAGCAGCGAGATACCTCTGCAGATAAGAAAGTACATCTGGACACGTCGGGACGCTCGTGGCTGACATCTTTACCTTGCCTCCTTATTACAGCACCCACCTCACCTACCTCTTATTATCTTCGTACTTACCCCAGCCGATATACCTACCTAAGGTAAGGTACTTGCCTTAAATTGACAGCTACCTCTTTCCACATGTCGTCGATGTAGGCTCGCGGACTCGGCAACTCCCCTCCTCCTAATTATTCTCCTCTTCTCTCCCCTCGTTCCGAGCCTCACTGAGATAGGCACCTACCACATTCATCCCCCGAACAGTCAGCAGTCCAAAGTAAATCCAAGTTGCTCCGCTCGTACTAAGCGTTTTTCTCACCTCATTTTTGGTATCTGGGCTCGGCCTATTTGTTCATTTGATTGTCGTGTTCCATCTTCGTGTTACTAGCTGCCTACTTTACCTATCCCACCCGCTACCTATCGACGAGACATGTCCCTTGACAAGAAGCCCTGGGTATACGCCCGATCTCCAATGGAGACGCCGTCCGATGAGCTACATGATGTCTGTCTCAACGATGAAGCACACGATTCGAAATTGCCCCTCTCTCCGGGAAGTCGACCCGAATGCCTCAAAAATCTCCTGCACGAATGTCTATTCGTTGCCCTGATCGCTCTCGCCGCCGCAAGCCCCGTTTTCCTCCAGCGATCTATTGTTGTCGTCACGTCTCCTATAGCCGAGTCGCTGAGGATGTCACCAGCTGAGCTGGCCTGGTCCACGGCGAGCTCCGGGTACGTAGCAAGTCTTCATTGCGTCGTAGGGCCTCGCCAGTAACCCATATGTAGTTTAACCACGGGTGCTTTCCTTCTACCCTTCGGTCATATCGCCGATACATGCGGAGTGCTTCCTCGCAAGACGCTTCTTGTCATCAGTCTATCGGCTTTTGCCTTGCTCAATGCGAGTACCTCATTTTCGCAGACCGGTATAGTCCTCGACGTCCTTTCCGGTCTGACCGGAGTTGCCTGCGCCGCAAATATCCCCATCGCCCTGGGTATCTTGAGCCTAGTATACCCAGAGAATTCTCGCCGAAGGAATATGGTTTTCTCATGCTTCTTCATGGGAACGCCTGCCGCCACCATCATCGGGGGGTTAGGATCCGGAGGACTCGCTCTTCGAATCAGCTGGAAGGCGCCTTTTATTGCTCTAGGTGGACTTTTTGCCATCATCTCTGTCCTCGCCTGGGCGTTTGTTCCTAATGTCCCTGGCCCTGAAATCATCCTGAAGAAATCAGAGCTGCGCGTAAAAACGGGCTGCAATGCACAGCCGATCGTCATGCTTGGCGCTCCAACGCGGATGACGGCTATTTTGCACTTCGATTGGGCCGGATTAGCTCTGCTAATCATAGGTGTTCTTCTCTTCACCGTGTCTCTGACTATTGGACCCGAGGGTCCTGAGCCATGGAAGACACCCACTGTCATTCTTCTTCTCACATTGGGAATACTCTTTCTTGGATGTTTTATTCTTTGGCAGAGCGTCGCCAGGAGCCCGATGATACCTCCGTCGATATGGAATAACTGGAGCGTGACATTGGTAAGTAGCTCTCTTTCCAATCACATTGACCAAGCCATGCTGATGAGTTTAGGTCGTCATCTGCACGTTAGGAGCGTCGATGGCATTTTACTCTCAATTATTCTGGGTATCGATGTTCATGCAACAACTCGAAAACTTAAATTCCTTTGAAGTCGCCGTCAGATTGTTGCCACAGGCCCTTGTTGGCCTATTGCTGAGCCCTCTCGTAGGCCTGTTCATGCATGCCATTCCGGGCACAGGCCTGCTAGCGTTCGCAGCCTCCTCTCTCGTTCTTAGCAACATATTCCTCATCTTCCTTCGTCACGATAGCCACTACTTGCTCTGGATATTCCCTTCACTAATGCTGAGCACTGTTGGTATGGACTGGGTCATGAATGTTGGATCTGTAAGACTGAAAGCGACACTACTACTGACAAGGAGAAAACTAATTATGTTTAGCTCCACATACTGTCTTTGCTACCGCGAGAACAACATTCAATTGGAGCTTCACTTCTCCAAACGACAAGTCGACTTGGTGTCCCACTTGGCCTTGCGGTCACTACTTCAATCTGGTCTTCTTATGATGGAAAAGCGGACTGGTCACAACCTGAGCTTGCGTACACCCATACCTTCATTGCAACAACCGCGTTCGCCAGCCTTTCACTTTTATTAGTCCCACTCATCCGCATCGGTAGACAGGGCCGAGTTAGGCGACAGAGCCCAGACCCTGAAGTGGATGACACAAGCCAAGTGAAACGAAGATCGGTTATACTAGGTGCTTCATCCGGCCCACCCATTGACAGTGAAAAAAGCTGTATCAAGGATGTTGAACGCCAGCCAAGCAAGAGATGGTCTCCTGTTGGGAGCGTAGTCCCATCGTCTACGGGAAGGAGATCTACTAGGGCTCCGTCCATATCGTCGCAATCCTCGATGGGCATGGATACTTCGAGATCCGATAGCGTGGCCAGAACTGCAATACGCCGAGGACGATGTTCGTCTGAGAAGATTGTGTGGATTGTCTGTGAAGAATGTGGCACCAGTAAGCGTCAGCGGGAGTCATCAAGCCACACGGTCGTCGGCGACCCAACACGGTATTTTAACGACGTTGGGCATGGCGTCGATTCTGCTATTAGCAATAGAGACCCTCTTCATCACCAAACTCACAACCAACTGCACCACCAGACAGTTCGCCGAAGCCCACCTAGGACTGGGAGTCCGATTCGCCATAATGCAGCGCAGAGACCTTATCCAGGACGTAGACGTCTACCCCTTGTCAATCGCCAAATGATGACCCATCAGATGTTAACGCAGGGATTTCATCCATGAAGTTGAACACGGGTGGGCACCATTTCTGTAGTGTGTGCCTATATAATTAAGGCATGGCGATACCTTCGATGGAAGATCCAACAGGAGCACCACTTTATGATATAATAGAGTCAAGTATCGATAACATTTGGGCTTTAGGGCTGCTTGGTAGAGATTAAAGACGTTTGTTAGATTGTTCATAGATATTAGGGGGGTTTTATTACATGTGCGTCATGCCTACGTAGGTAGTTTTAGAAAGTTTTAGTAGTCTAATGCTGTGGCGCATAATACTGGAAGTGTTTTATGGCTGATATAGATGGGCACGGGTGACCTCGAATTGCCTACTATCTAAGTACTCGTTAAGTATCACAGTTTCATTGATCTTGCGATCATATGATATCTTAAATGATGCTAATTCAGAACTAGAAGCGTTTCTTAGTGAAGCTAGAGATTGTGGGAGTCGTTGTTTCTGATCGAATTGTTGTGATAGCTTCGTATTGTTGACCAGTTCGGATCGGTTGTAATATCCGTAGAAAGGTCCGAATGAGTTGAAACCTTGTCCGTGTCACACACCATTTGCCTCAATAAACGACTTGCAAATATATATTGTATTTAGGCAGATGGGATATCGCTTTACTCTTGCCAAATTCAGACACACATACAATGTACATACAAGATAAAAAGCGGGCAACCGACCAAAATGCTGCGTCAGGAACACACAAGCCATACCTCATATTACATAGATTGGTACAACCATCATGTATCGATGGCCGGGTAGAAAACGTTGCTCTTATAGGCAATGCTACCTATGTTTTTTTTATCGTATGTCGAGCATAGCGCACTCGTTCATTCTGTTCGCTTGTTGTATCATTCGGTCGCGGCGCTAACATCGCAGATGCATACAAGGCCGCCTGCTTGCTGTAAGGGGTTGCGGAGGGGAGACACTAACGAGTTCCGCGGGTTCCCGGCGCATCTACTATTTTATTATTTTTTTGACAATTCCCTGGTTTCGTTTCACTGTCATTTTTTTGCGAAAAAGTGGGTTATTTTTATAACTTGGCGCCCTTGGGCATCCTGGCCATGGCCTGGCGGACGCCGAGGTCGCCGAGGACCTCCTCGGCGCCCCCGAGGATGGAGTCGAACTTGTAGGTGCGGTGGAACATTTCGATGACGCGGCCCATGCCGGACTGGGTGAGGCCGCGGCCGCCGAAGATCTGGACCGACTCGTCGGCGATCTCGTGGGCGGCGCGCGTGACGCTCATCTTGAGGAGGCCGATGGGGCCGCCGAGGTGCTTGGCCTGCTCCTTGTAGGGCATGTTGCACATCTGGTAGGTGATGGTCTCGAGCCAGGCCTGGTTCGCCTCGACTAGGGCGATCATCTTGGCGAGTCTGGAAAAGAGAGAGGAGAGGACTGTTAGCTTTTGAAAAGGGGAAAATAAAGATGAAAAAAAACTCCCAAGTGGTGGTGGTGGAGGGTTGTGGGTAAATAGGAATTTAGAGTTTAGCGTAAGGGGGAAGGGGAAAGGTAAAGGGGGAGAGAGAAAAAGACGTACTTTTGTCGGATCACGGGTTCATCTATGAGCCTCTTGCCGAAGACGATGCGTTGGTGCGCCCACTTCAGGCACTCCTCTACCACGATCCTGGACGTGCGTACCGAGGCACAGGCCATGCTCCACCGCTCGTGGTTGAAATTGCTGAGAATCACGTAGATGCCCTTGTTCTCCTCGCCCAGCAGGTTCTCGACCGGGACCTTGACGTTGTCGAAGGTGATGTAGGCCGTGCCGGCGGTGGGGGAGTACGACGTCTTGATGGGCTTGGTCTCGACGCCCTCGCCGCGCTCGATAAGCAGGACGCTCAGGCCCTTCTCCGTCCGCACGCCCGTGATGAAGTAGTCGGAGTACACGCCGTTGGTGATCCACTTCTTGGTGCCGTTGACGATGTAGTGCTTGCCGTCGGGGGTCTTGGTGGCGGTGGTGCGCAGACCCGCGACGTCGGAGCCGGCGAAGGCCTCGGTGATGGCCAGGCACATGTACTTCTTGCCGCCGAAGACCTCGTCCATGATGACCTTCTTCCGCCGCTCGTCCTTCATGTAGTTCATGATGCACGGCAGGCCGATGACCATGCCGGCGAGCTGGCCGTCCTGGAAACCGCGGGCGCCCGCGCGCACGCCCTCCTGGCTGACGACCAGGTCGTGGAAGGAGTCGAACTCCTCGCCGCGCACGGCGCCGTCGAACAGGTCCACGCCGTGCAGGTGCTTGCCGGGGCCCAGACGCATATGCAGCAGGCCGACCTTGGACATGCGGTCGACCAGTTCCTGGCTGATGAACTTGCCATCGGCCTCGCGCGCCAGGGCCTCGGGCGTGATGTACTGGTCGTGGAACTTGCGCATCGCCTTCTGCAGCCGCCGGTGGCTCTCCTTGTAGTAGGGGGATTTGAAGGCCGGGGTCAGCCAGAGGGGCTCGGCGTACGGGACGAGCGAGAGGTCGCCGGGCTGGGGCGTCACGACGGTGGGCTTCTCGCCCTCGACGGTGCCGATCTGGAGATCCTCGTACCTGGAGAGCACCTCGTGGCGATGCAGGTTGTAGAAGGCGGCCGTGGCGTCCTGGCCGGCGACCTGCCGCAGCACCGTCTCGCCGCCCGGGTGCGCGTCTAGGAAATCGCTCACATCGTACACCTTGCTGTCGACGATGAACCAGACCGAGTCCTCGGCGTTGTGCTTGGCGACCTCGTCGCGCGTGAACGTCTTCGCCGCCATTGTGGGAGCGAGCGAGCGAGTAAGCGAGTAAGCGAGTCTGGATGCTTTCGACGCTCGAGGTGGGATGTATCGAAGGAGAGATATAGAAAAAGAAGTAAGTATATATGAAAGAAAAGAGGAAAGTAGAGGAAGAAACAAGCGAGAGAAGGAGAGCTACACTAGATTATGTACAGTAAAAATCCATACCACATTCCAGCTACCAGGTCAGCCGTTCGGGCTGGCTGGAAGGACTTTGCCCGTCAAAGGAGACCCTTTCCCTTCGCGACGTCAGCTGGACACCACTATCCCCGGTGACTTCTCTGCACCGCCGTGGAGAGGTGTTGGGGAGAGGTAGCTTCTGCTAAACAACTGAGCCTCGGCTTATGGGTGGAGCTTTGCGCTACCATGCCGAGCAGAATTGGATTTACTTAGCTCTTGATTGGTTCAGGCCTGGCTCATCTGATTCGGTACCTAGGCTAGTTCGGGCAAGTACCCCAGATCCCTGTGCTTCACGTTGTGTACTTAAGTAACTGACTAGGTAAGGTTAGTATAGTTTTCTTGGGTGTTTTGTCCGTTGAATGGTCAAGTCTCCCGTTCACATGCAATCTGGGGTAAGGGGTGTAGATAGTGGACTCTGGGGTGTGTTGGGTCTAGGACACACTTCATGTACGGACCCGTAAACTATGCACGACGGTAAGGGACTCCTCTCCGATGTTGCTATCAAAGTGATTTGATTTGATTGACAGCTGGGTTCTCGGGTGTGGACTCCCGGGTGTGGACGAGTATAAATCTCCCCTTGCCGCACGCAGATCTGACAAGTCTAGAACGCTATTATGATAGCAACCAATAGCCACTTTATACGTTACCTACTCTACGAAGGCCTTCTCGCTTATCTACAACCCGAGTTCGGGAAGCCCCGAGAGATAAGAACCCTTCGAGCGCCAGTCATCGGCTCAGCTCGCTGAACGTGCAAATAAGTAAAATACGTACGAAAGTACCTACTATCAAGTTACACTACCTACCTACGGCGCTGAGGGATTTTATCTACCTACAGCACCTACCTAATCACGGATGTGGGCGGCTTTTGTGAGGCTGATATTGATGGACTGACGAAGGCCGTTTCTTATTTTTATATATGGTTTTACGGCTTCGTTATCCTAACTGATATCAACACGATATAAGTCTCTCCCGCGGTAGGTCGAGTCTTCTTCCTCTACTCGTCTCTTTCTGTCTTTACCTTATCTATCCTTTTCTTTGCTCCTTTATTACGATCGGTTCCCAGGCCTGTTGTATGGTACATACGTCGTAAATTCAACGTACTCTAAAAAGACCTCCATCTCCCGTCTCCTGCACTCTGCGTGTAAGAGTTAGGCCTACAAGAGTTTAAGACTTAGCTCCCGAGTCCTCTTAAGCACCAAATGAGCACGCCCGCCCCCTCTCCCCCCTCCCCCTCTTCCCCAGGTACCGGACTGACCTCGCAACCATCCAATCGGACCGACCAGGTCTGAGGGCGAGGCGCTTTGTGCCTTGATCCCTATGTAAACGAGGGATGAGCCACCTACCTAGCCCACATGCGGCTCTTCAATCTAGCATTCCATTACAACATACATATACGCACGTACACCCCTGTCCGCCTATATCTGCCGGTCTAATGGCGTAACCCTCTCTTTTTCTTATCTGTATGCCAATGCCTCTACTAGTCTGTGGCTAGCTTGGCTGTCTGGGGCAATCAGGGCTATAGCGTTCGAACCCCTCAAGTTTGCGGGCCCCAGCTTCTTCGATATTTCCCCGAGTGCCTATTTATAGCCTGGGTTGCTCGTGGTCTTGGGAGTTGAGCTCTACCGTCGTGAGACTTACCTCGAACTAAGGCCATATTGCATCTCCCGGTAATAGACATAAGGTTCTCGGTCTAAACCCCCAAAGAGCCAACCGCCACGCAGTCGTTTTCGCTCTTAAGCAGCAAAGATTTGTTGTCGTTGGTTTCTGCTTCAATATTATAGATGTCTGAAAGATATCTAGGATTTATTAAGCCCTCTTTCCCCGTCACGCAAAGTGCTTCTCTTATCAGCAATCGATATTGTCTCACGAGAGTCAATCCCAAACACCCCTAGTGACCATGGATGCTCATTCCGTTTCATTTACTAGTATCGCAGACCGAAGTACTTCCCGCATCTGGAAAGACCTGAGCGCGTACCATCACCTCGTAGCCGTTCAACTCCTCGAGGAAGACATGTCGGCGGCCGTCGACATGATGGGCGTCATCGGCAAGGTACATCTCACAGACTGCAAGCTCGAAAGCTTCAACTTGTGGGAGCGTGCTGCGGGTACTGGTCTGCGGCTAAAATGGGCCCGATCCTGCCTAGCCCTCCTAGGAGTCGCTGCTCAGATGAGTTCTCCTCATGTTTCGCAGCATCGGACTCACATCTTCGTTAGCGCCGAGCGCAAATCCTGGGTCGCCTGCCCCGCGTCGGCGTCGTCGGCGCTGGGTTCGCTGGGCTGCGCTGTGCCGATATTCTCCTGCAGCATGGCTTTGAGGTGACGGTTCTCGAGGGCCGGGATCGGCTGGGCGGACGAGTCCGCCAAGTTCCCCTCACGTCCGAATGTCTCGTAGAGTATGCACCCTGGGTTACATCCCTCTTAGCCATGTTTTCGTTTTGCGAGTAGTCAGCCGTACCCACTTGAAACCGGCCAAGCAAGCACCCTGATCATACTTTGTCGGCGTGTGCTAACGGGGTTCCCGTCTCCTCACAGCGCCGGGCCGAATTGGATTCATGGCACGAACAACAATCCAATCATGGAACTTGCCCAGAAGACCAACACGGCTACGGGATTCCGGACCGCGACATCGTCTATCGTTGATGAGGCGGGCAAGGTGCTTCCAACGCCCGATGCGGAGGCCTGTTCGACTATGATGTGGGATATAATAGGAACTGCGTTCACTCACAGCAATAGGAATACCAGCGCGATCGGTTCAAATGAGAGTCTCTTAGATTTCTTCGGTCGACAACTGGCCGAGCGGATACCAGAAAATTCGCCCAATGCCTCGCAAAAACGCAAGATCATGCTCCAGATCGCCGAGTCGTGGGGAGCGTACGTCGGGAGTCATGGTGAGTGATTGTCTAAGGTAGCGTTGAAAGCCGTGGTTCTGCTCTGGATGAAATACCGCCTCGCGGTCCCCGTATGTGACAAAGGAAGAAGAGGGGGTACTCACGTTTTGATATTATAGTCATCGGCCAGAGTCTCAAGTATTTCTGGTTAGAAGAGTGCATAGATGGTGGTAAATACCCCTTACTCTTCTCTCTCTACACGAATAAGTCGTCTCACGGATCACATATTAGAAAACTTGTTCTGCGCCGGGACATATGAGAAGATTTTGTCGGCAATTGCCAAGCCCGCTGTCGAACGAGCAAGTTTTAAGTATAAGACAATCGTCAACAAGGTGCAGTGTAGTGGCGATGAAACCGGTGGAAGCCTGAAGGTGCACACGGAATCTGGAGAGACGTTGGAGTTTGACGAGGTCGTGTTCACGGCACCCCTCGGCTGGTTAAAGCAACACCCAGACACTTTCGACCCCCCACTGCCCGCACGTTTGGCCCAAGCCATCAAAAACATAGGCTACGGGTGCCTGGAGAAGGTCTACATCAGCTTCCCCAAGGCATTCTGGCAGTCGTCTCAGCCGGAGAACGACACGCGGGGCTTCATACAGCTCCTCGCCCCAGACTACGCGCTAGACCTGAATCCTAACCGGTGGAATCAGGAGATCGTGGAGCTGGCCTCTTTCGCGCCGTCTGATTCCCATCCGACGCTCCTGTTCTACACGTACGGCGACCAGTCGAAGTTCCTGACCAGCGAGGTGGCCAAGCTCCCGTCGAAGGAGAAGAAAGACGCGTTCCTGTACGAGTGGTTCCGCCCTTACTACTCTCGCCTCTCGCACTACGACGCGAGCTCGCCCGATTGCCAGCCCGTGGCCTGCTACGCCACGGAGTGGTTGCAAGACGACCTAGCCGGCAATGGCAGCTACAGCAATTTCCAGGTCGGCCTGGAAGAGGGGGACAGGGACATCGAGATGATGAGGGAGGGGCTGCCGGACCGTGGGCTCTGGTTCGCCGGCGAGCACACGGCCCCCTTCGTCGCGCTCGGGACGGTCACGGGCGCTTACTGGAGTGGCGAGTCCGTTGGGAAGAGAATTGTTCAGGCGTACGGTAAGGGAAAGGTGGCGTGAAGGCTGCGAATATGAGCCGTTGACCCCACGGGGAGCGTTTGGATAGACATGATATGCATGGCAAGGCTCGTGTTGATAATTTACTCTGAGGGATGATGAGTTGACGAAATGTCCTTCCTATACGCTTTGCTGTGCTTCGTGCAGAATTGGCACATCGCGAATTGGATCGTGAAAGCATGAACATGCCAGACTTGCCCTGTTCCTGGTGTTCGTGCTGTTGTGTGAAACATGAGTCAAAGAAAAGGGGGGTAGGGCTGGAGTTAGAGCTGGGGCTGGCCTGGGGCTACCTAGACCATGTGTCACAGGTATAACTTGCATGCACACACGTACAAAGTATGTATGTACCTACGTTCAAGGGCCAAGATAAAACTTTGAAGCTGCTCACAGGTAAAAGTGTATTAGTGGATGACTGATGCTGTATCTAGTGTGGAGGTTATCTTGGATTTCACCGTGAAAACTTTACCTAGATACTTAGAATATTGTTGCTCATACCTGCCACCACATGTAATACAAGTTAGTAGATACACCTCACACTACGTATAAAAATAGGATATCAAATACAACATTATTGCCGCCAGGTCGTACCTGCTATTGCACCAAACCAGACCCTGTCTATCTAGGTACCTATGCTGTACGAAGTAGCAGCTGTAGGTACCACGCGCCCCTGTGTAAGCCCAAGTTACTAAGCTACATGTAGTATTTCCACTCAGCGCAATTAAGGTATAAAAAAGCGGGGCCCATAGTAAGGTGGTGCCACTCGAACTCCCATTCTGCTTTATCGATAAGAGCGAGCCCGCTGAATAGGCTTCCAGCGCCCTTCCAGGGGTGGCCACAACAGGCACCTACATTGACGGGATAACCGCGATGAGCCGAGACTCGTCCTTATCAATAGTACCGAAGTACACGAAGTACCTAGCGCGGGCAGTGTAACATGTAGGCTGACTTGCCCATTTCTCCACGTCAGAGCCGATCAGCGCCTCCAATTCCACTCTAATCCCTGCATAGCTGTGACGGGACCTCATCAGCTGTAGACTTACCTAGTCTAGTCCCTGTAGAAGAAAGCCTGAGGACCTGCAAAGTACATGTAAGGAGTGCTTTGTATTATATGCCCGTTGTTCGTCATCGGTGCATGCTATTATTATTCTTCCCTACCTCCCATTCTCGATTGTTTTGGCCGCAACCGCAGAGCTAGGAAATTCAACTACCTACCTGCCTAACTCTTCGCATCCTACGAAGTACTGTATTTTATTTGATCCCATTTCATTTCTCGCCCAACTTTCTTTCCCCTCCTAATAATAAGCAATAGGCCTGCTCGATAGCCAAACCTACATTACATAACCTACCTACCTAACCTACCTAACCTAGGTACTTCGTACATATTACCTCTCTATATTCAACATCTACATACATGTACCCTGGCTGTCTGGTACGAAGCGACATGCGCTCCCCCCCGCATCGTATCCCATGTTCTGGGGTATCGTGATCAGCCAACCTGCGTTTCCGCATTCGCGGTTCACGCGCTGACCTTCGACTTCGACTTCGGCATCCTCTTTTTCATCCACATCCCCATCCTCGTTCTCTTCGCCTCCCATCGTCTTCATCATCGGCGTCCGTGATTTGGGTTTCGCCCATCGCCACCACCGCCTGCCATGGCGGCTTATTTCCAGTCCTTCTGGACTTCTAGCATGCCCAAGCGTCTGCTCCGCTACGTCTTGTACAAGCTCGACTACTTCGAGACCGATGCACTAGACCTCGACAAGCTCGATGTGGCCTGGGGCCAGGCTGCCCATTTGACATGGCAGGATGTTGGCGTCAAGATCGAGGCAGGTTTCCCAAACACCCTCCCCTCCGTCCCTCCCCTCGAGAGCTCCTTGAAGGGGGCATCGCCTTTCCTTCGAGCTACCCTGGAGAAAGCTAACCGGGACTCTACCGATAGAAACTCGAACGATTACTGCAGCTTCCCCCGTCAATAGAGATACAAAAAGCGAAGGTCCTGGTGCTCCGTGTCACGGTTCCTGCGGCCATCCATTCGAGTCCCATACACGTTGAAGCCGACGGTGTCGAGATAAAGCTCAGGATCGTACCGCCGGAAGAACAGAAGGCTGCACGAAGAGGAGCCTCGAGGCAAAAATATGGTCCCAAAGCTCCGACATCCGCACAGGATGACCCAGTCCCACACGCCATCGACCTAGCCCAGTCGTTCCTAGAAACCCAGCCTCGCAGAGAAAAGGAGGAGCTCCAGGCTGCGTTAAATGCCGAGACCCAGGATCTGGCCGCGTCCATTTCGAGCAGCGACGATGGCAGCGACGACGACTACGGGTTTGGGACAGGACAGCCCTTATCGCTGCCGTCTTTCCTGGCGGATTTCCTCCAAGGCATGGTTGACCGGCTAGAGTTTGCGATCAAGGGTGTCACTTGCCATCTCGATGTCGAAGTCCCCGTCGAAGCTAGCTCGGCATCCACCGAAAAGGTCACCTTTCAACTGGCGGTAGATGAGATCAACGCTGAGGGTGTCACAACAACCCAGATCAGAGACAGTAGTCCTGCTGGTGCATCCACGCCCGTCCATAAAGAAGGCAAGCGCTTCGTGGAGCTCAACAAGATACGAGCATCTCTCATCTCCGAGGCCGACGTATTTTCGGCTCTTTCGAGAACCTCATCTATGCCATCTTCCGTTGGGGCAACTTCTCCAGTTGCGACAAGCTACCAGCCAATATCACGAGAGAATTCCACCATGCCAACAGCCATGCCCCCAATAGATGCGTATTTAGCTGATTCTACAGACCTTGCTTATGGCGAACATGATCCCCTCATGGACAGCGAAGACGCTTTTAATATCCCTTATGATCTTAGCAACTCTGGTGACGATCTGGATGATGATGAAACCCGGTCTAATCCATCGACGCCGCGGGCCACCACATCTCAGAATCTGATACCGAGCCTACCGAGGCCGACGCTGTCGGTCCGTCCCGCGCAGTCATCCCTAACCACGCGACGAGAGCCATGGACCGACCTACCAGAACCATCTGCACGGTCCGAACATATGCTTGACCAATTAGCCCGTTGGGGCGCTGCTTCTACCCAGTCTGTAGATGACGACGCAGATTCTAGTTTATCAGCCAGCCAAAGCGATGAGCTGTCTATTTCGGCTACTCAAAACCTCGCGCAGTCTCACCTGTTCAGCCACGAAGAGGCAGAGAGCATGTATATGAGCGCTTTTTCACATGCAACTTCGTCGCAGATGCGCCAGAGTATGCCGGGTGCATGGGATGGTGGACCCCCGAGCGTGGAGAGCTCCCCTGGTCTGCAAAACAAACATGGCTTAGAACCATCTCCGGCTATGAGTGCAGCGCCCTCAAATAATCAGTCTCCCTCTCCCGAGCCAGGAGAGCCGGTATTCAACCCAGAAGCAATCGTGGACAATCTTCATGGAGCTGTTCAGACGCCGGATGACCTACCGCAGGAACTTCCCGAGACTATTGCATCCCGAGGGAGCCCTTCGCCGCACATTAGAGATCCTCTAGCGGACGAAGCTGTAGCTGAGGAGGCTGCTACACCAAAAGGGCCGACTCGATTAGCCAAGGAGCTGATTTCGTTGGACGCATTACATCTTTGGTTTCCGTCAAAGCCTACAACTACTGCCACACCCGCCTCGGAATCGGGCGGCAGCCAAGCCAGACCTCAGGGGTCTCTAGACCGATCCTCTACCGGCCATCTTCCGGGTGCATTTTCAGTTCACAGAACTGTAGGCCAGTCTATTGCTTCAATACACGAGCCGAATTCACCGGTGCTAGAAGCACACAGTCCTCACAGCCCGGATGATCACTCCTTGGAAATCAAATTAGGTCCCCTAGCAGTAAAATTCGATCTTTCTACTGCCTTCTTACTCACTACTGTCATAACACGGATTCTAGGCGCATTGAGAGAGCCGACCAGCCGAGGGAAACCCGAAACGACGTCATCTCCCCTGCCTGATATCAAACTTATTGCCGAAATGATCTCTGTCCAATTCCTTGATATTCTGCCTGGCGTAGCGGACACTCCCGAACGAACTCTTGGCACACGTCCAGCTACTTTCGATATTGACCCTCTTCTCACTACAAGTGTAGAAAATCTGACAGTTCATGTCTCGCAGTCGCGAAATTTGACTACTAGCTCAGTTAACATCGGAAAATTCAGATTTGGCTATGCTAATGACGATATCATCTCGTTCGATCAACGCGTGCAACTGCGCTCTTCGATCAGGGACGAATTTCCGGCTGTGGGATCTGACATCTCACTGACCGTCGTTCAATCATCTGACACGACGCGATGCGAAGTCAGGACGCTTCCCCTTCATGTGAAGTTAGATCTCCCCAGATTGGATGAAACATTCACCTGGTTTGGTGGGTTAAGTGGTTTCCTCAACCTGAACTCTTCCATGAGCGTAAATCATCCGCCAGTAACACAAACTCCAACAAAGCCGCCACAGAAAGCCCGGGGCGTCAGATTTGATGCGCCCATACGTCCAGATGATGTTTCCGCCAGCTCCGAAAACAAGATCAATATGAGGATTGGGGGGGTTCGTCTAGATCTCCTCGGGAAAGAATGCAGTGTATCTCTAGATACAAGTGCAGTGAAGCTAGTTAACCGCGACACAGGTCTCGGGATTGGGATCTCAAGAACCCAGCTCACCGGGCCCTATAGCAGGCAGTCGATGGGAGATCCGCCTGTGTATGCTGTGATAACAAACACCCGAATCGAGTTCTTGACTGCGCCGAAAGATAACGATCTGGAACGTCTGCTAGAGCTTATCATTCCATCTAAGCACAAGTTTGACAAAAGTGACGATGAAATTATGGTCGATACGCTCCTTCGGCAACGGAGGAAGGGCTCAGTATTGCGCATCAATGTTGATAATATTGATATTAACGTTCAAAACGTCCAACAACTTCAGATTTTGCCCACCTTAGGCGAGGATATTGGACGCCTGTCTACTGTAGCCAAATACTTGCCAGAGGATGACCGGCCGGGGCTTCTCACTTTAGTGCTTGTTCATAACATGGACATCACTGTCACTACTAATGAGAAGATTGGCATTCTTCATGCCTGCCTAAAGGATATCGAGGCCGGGCATATCACGATGCCGTCTCTCTTGGCTGTAGGACTGGGCACTGTCTCTCTAGATCGCAACCACAGCGAGCACTTGGTTTCTTCCATCCCACCCTCCGCCAAAGGAGATCATGGTCCAGTAGTTACCATGAGGATGATCGGCGATGAGATGGAGCCTATCATTAAGCTGAGAATGCGCCACTTGGATGTTGAATATCGAGTCCCAACCATCATGGACTTCTTAGGACTTGAAGATGATGCCACGCCGCAGGATTTCGAAGCATCCCTCGCCGCATCAGTTGCTAACCTTGGCGAGCATGCTAGCGCAATTGCTGGAAGATCTAAGATTGGGTCTACTATGAGCGAGCAGAAAGGAAAGCCCACCAAGGTTGACATTATCATCCATGATTGCCTCCTTGGCCTCAATCCGCTCGGGCTCTCTTCGAAGATGGTCATTGTGCTGACGAATTCTCGTTTCGAAGTTACTCTCTCTAGTGGGGATGATGCAAACGTGCTGGGGCATTTCAACAAGGCATCTATACTTCTTATTGACGATGTATCCGGAAAGGACTCGAAAAGTCCTGCGACAACGTCAAGACGACGAGGCTCAAGTACAGCGACGCCGCAAGTCGTCGAGCTTTGCCAGCAAGGATTCGTTGACATCTGCTATATTTCCTCTGCCAAAATTGTCGTTAACGTCGGTGCCAACCAGGAAGATGGTTCAAAATGGATTGACGTTGAATTTCGAGATGATCTACTTGTCCTAGAGACTTGTGCGGACTCAACACAGACTCTCATCGCTCTTGCCAATGCACTTGCTCCTCCTACACCTCCTAAGAAGGAGATCAAGTATAGGACCAATGTTGTTCCAATGCAAGATTTGCTTGCTTCTATTTCCGCAGACGCTTTTGGGAAAGCAGAAGGGGACTACAACTTTGATGACGACTTCCTTGCCCATGAACTACATGGCGAAGATGATGACAGCTCCTTTGATCTTGGAGGTTCTGACTTTTCAGGCTCTCTCGCTGTCGACTCACAGTTTTACGACGACCCAGCTGATGATGAGCAAGTTCTGGACCACAGAGATTCCATACCGTCGGATAAGACTACAGCGCGGGATACCACAGATGGTGTTCTTCTGACAAACTTCAGTAGCCAACCAGAAGATTTAGATGAAGATGATGACCTCGTCATACAAGATAATTACTTCAGTTCCGGACCAGTCATAGAAGGAACGGCACACCGGTGGAACTCAACCAACAACGCCTATGATCAGTCCAATGACCCCAAGGCTCATAAAAACCCACTATCAGTCCGAGTTCGCGACGTTCACTTTATATGGAATCTATTCGATGGCTACGACTGGAACCACACACGTGACGTGATTTCAAAAGCCGTTCATGATATCGAGACAACGGCTATTGAGCGACAGTCGAGACAAGATCGTTCGCGCGCTGGAGCCGACATGGAAATCATAGAGGAAGAGACCGTCATTGGCGACTTTCTCTTCAACTCGATCTATATCGGTATTCCCGCAAATCGAGACCCTCGGGAACTTGCGCAAGCTATTAATCAAGAACTAAACGATAATATTACCGAAACTGAGTCCATTGCAACCACGGCAGTGACCGCGACGTCAAGTCGCCAAGGTGGTGGGTATCGTACCAAGAAGAAACTGAGGCTGAACCGCAGCAAGCGTCACAAGATCACGTTTGAGTTAAAAGGCATCAATGTCGACTTAAATGCTTTCCCACCAGACTCGGGTGAGACGCAAAGCTCAATCGATGTCCGTATCAAGGACCTGGTGGTATTTGACCACGTCCCAACCTCGACATGGAAGAAGTTTGCTACCTATAACCAAGATGCCGGTGAACGGGAAATGGATGCTAGTATGGTACATCTCGAGATCCTTAACGTCAAGCCTCTGCCTGATCTAGCTGCGGCCGAGATAGTCCTGAAAGCTACTGTCCTTCCCCTCCGGCTACACGTTGATCAAGATGCCCTGGATTTCATCACCCGGTTTTTCGAGTTCAAAGACGAATCCAAGCCGACACACGCCTCGCCTAGCGATATACCTTTCATACAGAGAGCGGAAGTGAATTCCATACCGGTCACCCTTGACTTCAAACCAAAACGAGTCGACTACGCTGGTCTTCGGTCAGGCCATACCACCGAATTCATGAACTTCGTAGTTCTAGATCAATCTCGCTTGGTTCTCCGTCGCACCATTGTCTACGGAGCCTCAGGATTTGATAGACTGGGGCAGACGTTAAATGATACATGGATGCCTGATGTCAAGCGAAACCAGCTCCCTGGCGTTCTTGCTGGCCTCGCTCCTGTTCGCTCACTCGTCAATGTTGGCAGTGGCTTCAAGGATCTTGTCGAAATTCCCATCAGGGAATACAAGAAAGACGGAAGAATTGTCCGTAGCATAAGTAAAGGTGCTGCCGCGTTTGCCAAGACCACCGGGACCGAGCTTGTCAAATTAGGAGCGAAGCTTGCCGTGGGCACTCAGTACGCTCTCCAGGGCGCCGAAGGGATATTGACGCAACAGCCTGATGCTCGCGAACCCGCTGATTGGGAAGATGACGATACAGAATCCGAAGAGACGAAACAGATAAGTCTATACGCCGACCAGCCAACCGGTGTCGTCCAAGGTCTGAGGGGTGCGTATTCAAGTTTAGCACGCGATCTCAACTTGGCGAGGGATGCAATTATTGCCGTACCTGGTGAAGTAATGGAGAGCGGAAATGCGCAAGGAGCCGCCAAGGCCGTACTCAGACGCGCACCCACCATCATCTTTAGGCCACTCATTGGTTCGAGCAAGGCTATAGGCCAGACTCTGATGGGTGCTACCAATTCTCTAGACCCACAGAACAGGAGGCGAATGGACGAGGTTGGTTTACTCCCCCCCCCCCTCTTCCCGATCTTGCAATCATCAGACAACTGACATTGTTCTTTTTTTTTTAGAAATATAAGAAACACTAATCGTTTCTCTCGACGCATGCGTTGAATTCGTTCATTTTGGGATTTTGATCTTCTGTTGCTGTGCAAGGAGTTCCTTGGAGGCATTGTCTTGGCGCCACGAACTCACATCGAGAATTTTTTTTATTCTCTTTTCTTTTTTTCGTTCTTTCCTTTTCGTCTCTTGATACTCTCAGCATGATGCATGAACGAAACAAACGAAACGAAACGAACGAAGGGGAAGAAAGAAAGAAAGATGGACGGAGACACACAGAGAGAGCGAGAGAATGAAACTTTATTCGCATAGTGAAGCATCGTAGACGGCGCAAGGTTAGGTCTCGCCTGGGCTAGGCTAGGCTGGCGGGCTTTTTACTATTTTATTTTTATATTATTATTGTTGTTGTTGTTCTTGTTGTTCTATAACTATGAGCCCGGAATCTTATTTAAGGGAGCTGAGATTGATTGATGATGGCTGGGAAAGCTTGTTAATTATATATATATTTATACTTAGTTATACCTATTTGTTTATACTTGCTTGTTGATGGGTTTCTTGGCGTCTGGTTTAATAAGTGCTTAAGCCCCTATTCCATCGCCTTACCCCTATTCTCCTGCTGAGCCCCTATTTTACCCGTTTTACCCCGACTCCTAGCTGTCGCGGTACTACATAGGCAACTGCAGACAGTTAAGTGTCCGACTTGATAACGTTCTACTTTTGCTACTGCGACAGTGGTGTACTGGTATAGTGCTGTAGTTCTTCTCTGGAACACTAGGCAAGTCAACAAGATAACCCGACTTAAACTCTCGCATTTCCAGAACTTCGTCCTAGTCTTGAATGGCTGCATAGTATAGAGCTGTACTAAATAACTTAAGTTAACGGCGTCTGTTATAGTTTTATTGGAATTCTGGAGTTTAACTAGTTTTTATGAAGATATTCCTATGCTTTGCAAATATGTTGATGATTTAATAAAATAAAACACGTACCTAAATCGTCCCAATTTCCGTACCTCTTCTACAGTTAATATGATAGCTTAGCAACTATTAACACGGCAGGGCGAATACGTCAAGGGTGCAAGATCTATCCAAGCTGATTGGCTCAGCTTATTGGTGCAAGGAAGCATCGGTATTAGATTGAGTAGCTTCTGGGTGTTTATAAAAGGAGCCCTCTGGCCTTGACTATGTAGATAGAATCTTAGGAATAGGCTTATTTGAATTGACTACTCTTGTGCCAAGCAATAAGTCCCAGGGGGATAGCATCTATACATACCCCTGAGCGTTTGTGTATCAATTGTTACTCTATATAAGGGGTCGAGTTCCCCCCGACTTATCAGGAGAGCTCAGGAATCAACAGAATTAAGTCCTTGCCCTATACTATCATTTATTTGCTACCTATAAGGGGCCTACTTGTGACCTATCTTTACTCCGGAGTACTAATACCCTGGCAGCTTGATCCTGTACCGTCTGAGGAACTAGTCACCTCAACCCATCTCAAATCCCACCCCCCTTACTCCTCCTCCCTCCGTTACAACTATCAGTTGCGTGTCTCCTACTAGCGTTATCGATTTGTCCTGCCCCCTTCAAACTGGCACTGCGGAGGGAAAGACATGCTTGAAGAAGGCACGCCAGCAGTTCTGTATGAACTTGCCTGTTGGTAAAGCTCTGCTTGGGCGGCGGGATGGCCTAACGATCCCGCGGTAGCAAAGGGTGCAGGGATAGCCATTGACACACGTACAGGATCTGATGGCGCCAGATGCTGGGAATACTGCTGTGTCATGGGGTACTGTTGCGGCATCCTGGAATTTTGAGGTGCTTGGGGTTGATTGAGGTATGGCATATAGCCGCCTAGTCCATAGGTACCAGTTGGAGGTGCTTCATATTGTTGCTCCCTAGCCGGCGGTTCTGGTATCTTGAAGTGGTCATCGCGCTCACTTCGCTGCTTCGCAATGAATGTCGCACTACCGCCCTTGGTCTTATTCATGTACCCCTCGAACAGAGTCATCGTTTTCTCCACGACCTCGAAGTGTCTTGCGTCAAGAACTGTCATGGCACGTTAACAAGTAGTACTATGAGACCCCCCTGAAGAAAACGAGTCCATGCTTGTTTTAGACACGCTAGATGCCATTCATTTTCGTTTGATAGGAAAGCGCGTATCTAGTAATCAGTGACGAAGAAGAAGATACTTACCTGGCGGAATATCTTCGGCGCCTTGGGCTTGGTCTGTCTTTTTGTCGTAGTGAGCGAGTGACGAAGCTATTTGGACCGCGTTTCGGATTTGGCGGCCGTTCCATCGACCCTCGCCGTCATTCTTTGTATGTCTCTCCCAGTGCTGACTAGCAAAGTTACAGATATCATCTTTGCGAACAAAAAGTGGCTTTTGCGAGGCAGATCTGGCTCGTTCATTTTCTATAAGTTCGAGACGCTCGAGGTTCATTCGCATTATTTCTTTAGTTTGGGATTGGTCAAGGGCCGGATAGTAAAGTGATAAGTGCACTCGTGACTTGAATGCCTCGTCGAGAGTTCCCACGCGATTGGTCGTCAGGAAGAGAATTCCATTGTAATATTCCAAGACGCTATCGTAGTCCTGGTTAATTTCATATGTCTACAATCTCATTATCTCCGGGCGGCATACCGTAGAAAGACAGAAACCAGTGCGTTTCTTTGTAAAGCGTTGGTCTCACGCTGGGATAGGAAGACGTCGGCTTCGTCTAGCAACAAGATACTAAATGTGAGAGCATTAGGATTTATAGCTCTAGGGAATAAGATTGGGAACTTACCAGTCCCAGAGGTGTGCAAGTCGGAATATTTCACTCAGTGATGACTCGACTCCCTGTGGGGTGAACCCCAAATCGCCACAGGTAATCACAAAGAGTGGTTTTCTGTGCCATTGAGCAACGGCCTCAGCTGTAGCCGTTTTCCCGACGCCTGGTGCACCATGCAGCAAAATCACGAGGCCTCTGCCCTTTCCCCGGATCAGATCCTGGTCTATTCGGGTTCGAACAGTCGACAGATCCTCCATGGATTTCCGTTGGAAGTGCGACCACACCACAGATTGAACAATGCGAACGTGGCTCTCGTCGATTTTCAGATTCTCGAATGGGTTATCCCCAGTTTCAATTTTTGTGAAGAATTTGATGTCTCCTACAAAGAACTTGCGCTCTCTGAGTGCGTATGCGAAGAGCCGTCTAGGGAGTAGAGCATAGTCCTCAGCGGTGAAGTTAGGATTGCTTGAAAGAGCTTTGAATTTATCTTTCCCGAAGATCCTGTTGCATTCCACTGTTGATATCCCATCACAAGTCTGAGTTCGATCTTCCACGCTGGATACTTTCGTTTTTCGATGCCGATCTGTCCATCTAATGATCTCAATAGAGTCTTCTTGTACCCACCATTCCTCGGGTTTCCACGCTGGGGGTGTCCAAGTCCCAATACGTATCCCCCAGCCAAGCACGGCCTGGGTAGCTTCCTTAATGTCGACGATGACATCGCTCTCAATGTAGGTCAGCTTATCAATAGCCGTGTCTTGCGATTCTTCTTGTAGGTATGATACTCCCAGAAATTGATCTCCCTCATTTTGAACAACCTGTGGCGGTGTGGGTGTTCCCCTGCCTATTTTTTCCTGTGTTCCCCATTTTGTGCGTCTTGGTGCTCGGGTTGCTAATACTGGTGGACGAAAGCTCCAACCACAGTATAACATGTGCTTTGAATGTACGGCCTCTCCAAACTTCTCACCCTCTTTTTGGGCGGTAAGAAGCACCGTTTCTCTATTTGGGTGAAACCGTAGTGGATAGGCTTGCAAAGAGGTCACCGCCTTCTGACCCGAAAAATAGCCTACCTCAATTTCCCCGAGGGCGGCGCCATACGCATCTCCGTTATAGTCTACCGTATAGTAGCGTAAAATGAAGAGCAAATTCAATCCATGGTCCCTTCCCCGCCTCGGCACGAACCACTAGCAGGGCTTTGTTAGAAAAGGTGTCGTGTAAGAGTTTAATTATTACAGGACTGCCAACTTTTACCATTCTCGAGGAAGAAATCAAGCATAGAGACATTGACCAACCCGATAGGAGGAACAAACTGAGACATTACTTACCACCGCATAGTCGGATAGTTGTGAATATTTCTTGGCTGACACATTGGGTTTCATAACGGCTTGAGCTCTGGCAATGCGTGGGGCTGTGGCTGACGGTCCGGTAATTGAGGCCTCTAGATAGATAAGCTCGCCAGGCTGGAATAGATATGCGAGGTCTTCATATCTCACTTGTGGCGGTTCCTGAACGCTGAGACTACTCGGGATCCTGTACCTGGTGGCTTGAGGCATAATGCGGCTTTCCACGAAACCAACGTAGCATCGTAGTGACAACAAAGTCTGGTAACTTTCTAGAAGTGCTTGCTCGAGTAGCCTTCTATCAACTCGCTTTGGGAGTGACTTGGATCCAGTCCTCAATACCTGCGAGCTCTTCCCTGAATTGTACGCGACAGGTGCAACTTCTGATGCTTGAGCACCTTCACCACTGGTGGTGTTTTTATCCGGCGTAGCTGCTTGTTCCAAAGAAGTTATAAACTCCGCAACCGTTTGTATCTTGTTTATAGTGGACGATGAAGGCCTATGTGAGAACTGTTGCTCGAGTTCCTCTAGCTTAAGCTTCATCTTCTCCTGAGCATAGATGAACCACGTGAAAGGACGAAAAAAAGTGGTTCGGTTCTGTCCTTTCCATAGGAATGAGCCATTACTCTGTTCAATTTCCAACATGCTGTGCAGCAAGAGTAGGATAGAAGGTGACTGTATTCGAACCCGGTGAATGATCTGCTCATCCGATTCATCGTAACTGTCGCTTGGTTTTACGTCCTGTGGCTTAAGCAGATCGCGTCGTTTCAGCTCTCGGCGGACTTGATCGTCGAGATCCGATCCGGCAACTAGTACTTCAATACAATATTTGCCGTCTCTTTCTGTGTATCGGTTCTTGAAATGCTCAAAATCGACGTCTCGAACTTCGTGAATAACATTCTCTTCGAATCCGAGCATGTAATCATCATTTAGGTCGGACGTTTCGGATTCGGCGTCGGATTCCGCCCCGCCGTCGCGTTCAGGTTTATTAATACGTCGTTCAAGTTTAGTAAGTCTCGTGGTCGCGTCGTGGTGAAGCTCCACCAGCTTAGTATGAGCATTATGGAGGTCTTGAAGCTTGTCCTTGGAAGACAAAGATACGCCAATTGGTTCCGTTGCGTCAGGATCCATGGTTGGTGTTTATATTTTTATTCGTTCTGACAAGTACGCGCAATGAAAACGAACCCTGATGTTTTGGAGACAGAAGATGGTGTTAATGACGATCGGAGGAGATACCGATACCCCTTGATACAGACTATCAGCTCCAATTATTTTCTGGACTCCAAATTTTGACCTACAGTTGCCCCCAATGGATGGATGGTGCCTCTCGATTGGGAAGGTCGTAATTAGACGGGAGGGTGCCTGATACTGTTCTATAATTAACTGCAGGCTGCCTTGGCAAGTTTATTGCACTCTTACATGAGAAATTGGGTTGGGGAAAAGGGAGTGCTCGTAATCATCTCTTTTCTCTTCCCTGCTGCGCTATGTTCCACAGCTTTCTATTCCGACCATCGCTTACCATTAGACGGGATATCGTCCAGTTGAGAACCTGACGACACCAAAATTAAATGGCAGGCCATAGCTTCCCATATGCGGGATGCATAGCTGATTCGAATGGTCGTGTTCAAGTAGAAGAGGTGGAGAACTTCTTCGACACCCAGGGACCAAAGCTACATCAAGTTTATGGAGAGCAGACGCACTGGTTAGCAGACCAGTGCAGGTTCATGTCTGGACGGGAACCACCAATACAGTATTACCCCTATTCTCTTACCACCGCACAGGAATACTAACCAATTTTAAAGAAAGTTGAAGAATATGCTTACGCTGTATCAGCCACCAGTCAACAGCGCGGTACCTTCCATCTCTAGAAACCCTAATTTGTTTAATTTCTCATGGGAGGACGTCATCATTCAACTCGAAATCGCGAGAGCTAGCTGTCCTACAGCGGGCTGGAAGAGTGCTCGCAAGGCCGATCGTTTTTTAGCAAAGACCGCCTATTACGGGGAGAAGTGGATTGATCTGATTCCGGATGAATACGGTCTCTCAGTCATCCGGGGAGGGCTGGCACTAGTGTTCTCGGTTAGTTCTTTGACTATTACTAGAATTGTAGCAAATTAGGATTAATTTGTCTATTACAGACAGCCGCCCGAAAGGTAGAGAATCGTGTGAAGATAATCCGGACTTTTGAAGACCTCCCCGACATGATCCGAACTATGGAGACAGCGGTAGGTGACTAGGTGCTTGATTACGATATAATTCTCTTTGGGCCTCTGGTCCGTTGGCTTTCCTCTTTCTTGCCAAAGGTGCTTTTCTGGGGCTATTTTTATCCATGGCTTTGAGAACAAGGCCGCGCATAGCCTGGAATGACATGTTCCTCCTTGCGTTGGGCGAGTGTCTCCCTTTCTAGACGGCTTTCTAAAGGACCCCAATCTATCCACTGGGCGGGGTCTTCAATCCCTTACATGAAGGAGTAGTTCTATCTAGGGAGGCTCAGAAGACCTTCGTATCCCTGGAGTGGCTCCCGGGATTTGGCCGTGCTTAATTGTACTAATGAAATATATCGGTTTAGTGTAAGCTTTTTGGGTCTGACGAGGAAGAAGACGTCAAAGATGTTGCCAAGTCATTTTATGACGAGCTATGTTCAGATATCCCCGATCTGATCCAGATACTGGATGGTAAAAGTTCTAGTAAGTAGCGGCATATACGAATAAAGTTTGCATCTACTGACAAAACAAGGATTCAAACGAGCCTTGAACAGACTAGCTGTAGGCGCTCCCGAGACAAAGAAGGTAGATGAGATACTAGAGAGAATAGAAAGGGCGACGAAGAAGCTCGAATCACGCATCAAAAGGATCAAGATGAAGCTCGACGCCAAAGAGCAATCAGAAATAGCTACGATTCGGCGCGAGGCGCAGGCGACCCATGCCGGGATGAGTCTCATCTATTCAGACGTGCAACAGATACCTACGCGATCGGAGATGGCCAATTTCACGCAGGCTTTTCACCAGTCTATTACGAAGAGCATTCGTGAAGAAGTGCAGTTCAGCGTTCAGGACGCAATAAAACAACAGACCAAGGGAGATTTTGCGGCAGAAACAAAAACGTTTGTGCTCAGAATGATAGAAGAGAATGAGCACCTCAAACAGCTGAACGCACAGCTGTCTGCAGAGAACAAACAGATTGGCCACCGACTTTCGCGTCAACCTTCACCAATTGAAGGGCCATTGATTTCGGAACTTGACCTCATGCGAATCTTAGACGTCGATTACCACCACTGGACCGAAGACCTCAAGTTCGTGCTAAAACAAGCAGCCAGACAAAGCCGCGAGGACCAGGGCCGCGCCAGATGGTTGATGAGGACGCCGGGTTTCCAAAGCTGGATGGAGAGGCCCCAAAACTCTCTCCTGCTTGTGGACGGCGCAATGACGCTGGAGCGAGTCTCGCCAATGTCGGTCCTCACAGCCACGCTAACTCTCACCCTGCTCCAAGCACCGTCGGCAGTTGTCGTGTACTTCTTCTGCGGGAGCCATCTGGATACCGACGCGGAAGCCGAGCTCAGCGGCACTGGTGGGATGCTGCGAAGTCTAATCGCGCAGCTCGTGCTGCAAATCAGCCCGTCGCCGGATCTGCGCGGCATCAATTCTCATGGGTTTCTGGACGACTGTTCTAAGCGGCACTTCCCCGCGCTTTGCGAGGTTTTGAGGCTGTTGGTGGAACAACTACCACCCCAGACCACCCTCTACTGTCTCCTCGACGGGGTCTCGTGGTATGAACAGCAACACTGGGTTCAGGAGTTACTATTTTTGGTGGGCCTCTTCAAGCACCTGATGGAAGGCGGAAGCGGGTGTTGCTTGAATTTCTCATGTTATGCTCTAATCGAAGCACGGAGATCCGAAATTTGGTCAACATGGAAGTGGAATACGTTTCGCTGGCAGCAGCGAGCATCGACTCTATGCCGCTAGTTTCGCCATCTGTCATAGCTGCAGCAGCCTCCTCTTATCATTGAGAGAGCTTTCAGCTTCAGAGTTGTTGGCTCATTCTATTTAACTGTGTCCATTAGTGTTCAAATAAAGACTGCCGCGGGTTGAACGCGCTCATTTTATCAGGCGAGAGTTGGCTGCTCGATATCAATGTGACTTAGCTAGTTTCTTCCTTCGTATAGTCGTGATCGATTAAGTCCACCGTCGCCAATATTACGTCAGAGCAATCTATCTATACACAGAAACGGTACCGATTAATGATCTGTCTTGTTCGGTGGCCACTCAATTGACTAGATATTAGCCATACTAAGACACAGCATCCCGACTGATGAATTTCCTCTTGACCAGCCTCACCCACCTCCTCCGTCTCCAATCCCCCCTCCTCCCATCGCCGTCCTCGCCCTCCTCCCAGCTCGGCCTCGTCCGTTGCGCCGCATCCGCGCCGGCTCCCTTCCCCGTCCCCGCACTGAGGGTCGACCCGTCGATGACGCCGATCTTCTCCGCCTGCTCGTCGTAGATGTCGTACACCCACCTCTCCCCTTCCGTCTCGATCTCGACGCCCGTGATGATGCGCTCCTCCACCCACTCGCGGCTCCACAGGTCCAGCGCCCACTTCTTCTCGCTCCACTCCCAGCCCTGCGGCGGCTGCACGTCCTCGAAGAAGCGCGTGCCCACGGGCCGCTCGCCCGCGATGCGCGCGGGCGAGAGGGGGTCGTAGGGCGACGGCAGGAAAAGCCAGGGCTCCCACTCGCCGGCCCCCGAGAGGCGCTGGAGCTCGAAGATCTCCACCTCGCGCGTCTCGGGCGCGCTGTCGAGTATCACGTCGCGGCCGATCCACTTCTCCGCCCACGTCGCGGCCTTTTCCTCCTGCGGCCGGACGTGCGTCTTGTGCGCCGCCTGGAGCCGTCTCTGGACCGCCGGGTGTCCGAGGCACGTGGCGCCCCATCCCGCGGCCAGGGAGATGAGGCGCCACGGCATGACGTTGGCCGCGATGCTCATGACCAGGCAGGCGGCGAACAGGACGACGAACAGGGCGCTGCTCTGCGCCTCGTCGCTGAAGTTGGTGCGCGGCACCACCAGCCTGACGACGGCGTCGTGCATCTGGCTGAAGTCCTCCATGCTATTCTGCAGGTCCCGCATGTTGTGGAAGAAGTCCCGGCTCAGCTCCTTCACGGGCTTGACGGTGACGGCGGGGGCGATGGGCGGGCCGAGGGCCGAGTAGCCGACGGCCAGCTCGTTCGCCAGGTTGAACTCGGCCGCGGGGTGGCGCGCGACGAAGCTCGGGACGAAGACGCTGACCAGGAGGATCACGAGCGGCAGCAGCGGCAGAAGCGAGGGGTCCAGGCACACGAAGGTGTAGACGGCGAGGAAGGACAGGGTGTGCGTCGGGCGACGCCACGCGAGCAGGCGGATGACGCGGGCCTGGAAGACGAAGACGACGCCTATGCGCGCGTTGAAGCGGCGGAAGTTGTTGGACATGGTCGGCAGCGTGAAGTTGGGCTTCGCGGCCCGGCCGGGAAGGGGGCCGTCGTCCTGGGGGATCTCGGCATCGTCGAGCGGCACCACCTGGGACAGGAGCTTCTCCACGAGGTGGTCTTGTATGCGCGCCTTGTCCTTGAGCGCGGAGAGGCGGCCGCGTATGCCGCCACGCGACGGGGTCTCGGCGTCCGACTGGTATGAATCACGGCTTTCGGCTCGTTTGTGAGAGGGGGTCGTCTGTGGCCCCGAGGAGGCGGCGTCGAGGTGTATAGTTGGTATGGGGTCGTCGCGATTGACGAACGAGTCGGCGCTGTATTCGTCCATTTCTAGTCCTGGAAGTCCTCAGATAGATAATGCCCGCCTCTTGATAGGCAGTCCGATTATCATGATCCCCGGCTCGGTTTCTTCAGCACTGTCGCTGGACGACGACGATACCCAGAAGTGGTAAGGCTCTACGATGACGTAGGTGAGAGGAACATTAGATAATACCGTACAGTAAGTCGTGTCGGGACACAATTGACGCTGATAAAAGGTGTTCACGACATTAAAGGAAATGTTGGACTGGCGGCGAATCTAGGTATTTTCTAGAGACTGCATTGATAGAATAATACATGAAATATGGTGATGATGTTGTTGAAGGATTTCGGAGATGAAGCGTGGTTGAGAATCACATGCAAGACGCCTAGCCTGAGTGTACTTGTATTATGTAAGACATGGGGAACTGGGGACTACCCCACAGTATGCTGGAGTATTCGTCTAGCTTGAAAATGAAGAAAGGTACCTCGTAAACTTCATCAAAATTTACAACTTCCATATTATAGGTAGTCACATGATTCCATACTCGGTCATTGAATCGATGAGTTGTCTAATCTATTTTCATACAATTATTAAATAGAGATCTTACATCGGTCGGCATAAAACAACAGCGCCATAGTTAGCCATTCATTCAAACTATTCGCGATAAGTACGGCAAAGTTACTTGCCTTTTATCCACTTGATGATAATTCAACATTTCTAGCGCATACCTATCTATTAAATCATCTATCGACCTGTTTTCAGTCCAGATATTTATTTACGCGGCAACGCGGACGGACGGGTAACTTCGCCGACCCACCCGCTTTCCTGCCCGGACCAGATCCACCCATCCGACTATCCATCAGTTCATCAATCTATCAACGCCTCCGTCCTCGGATCCGAGTGGATACTCTCCCAGACGACGACGGGTCATATCGATACCTATTATATGCCATCTGGACTTCCATTGCGATGTTTCCGCGCATGAGCCACTATTAACAACTCAAAAATGAGAAGGAGAGAAAATAAAGAAACTCCCGAGGAATGCATAATACCGCTTACTGTTTATCAATCCTTCCCCCCCTAGCTCCAGCGATTGCGATACAGTAATTACAGTTTACAGCACGATAAAACTAGGTCAACAACAGAGACGACGAAATTCAAACACGGCAGAGTCATCGTATATAGTTTAGTTTTACTTTATTTCTTTTCGTATTTCTTTTTCGTATCCATCTCGCTTTCTCTATCTGATACCTAGCTAAGTACGAAAGACAAAACCACGACGTCTCCGGAGTCCAAAGTCCCAAACGAATGAACTAGACTAGACTTGACTCGACTTGACTTGACTGACAAACGAGGGGAGACGAACGGCAATGGTTTCTCACAAGACTTAGACCTCTCTGCCCAGCCTCTACGATGCGTTGCGGCATTGCCACGCAGCACTCGTCGCGGCGCGGGGCGAGAGAGAGAGAGATAGGGATGGAGATGGAGAGGTAGGGGTAGAGAGACAGCTCAAGTCTCGAGCGGAGGCGAGTACATGACCGAAGAAACGGTGAGATCCTCGCCGCGCAGCGCATCTCTGATAAACTGCTCCTGCTGAGGCGAGAGCAGCACCACGGGTCGCACGCCGCCGCCGCAGTCTCTCTCGCGGCGCATCATGGCCTTCCTGTCCTCGATGGGCGGCAGGTACCCGACGCCGTCGACGAGGCGGCCCCGCGCGTCCCGGCTCAGGAGCTCCATCGCGTCGTCCGCGTCCTGCCGTCTCCCCGTCGGGCTCGATGCCGCGGACAGGCTGGCGTTGAGCTTGAAGAAGAACAGGTCCGCCGCCGTGATGTACGGGACCTCGCCGTAGGGGATATCATGGACGAGCTGGGTCGAGTCCGGGAGGTAGGGGAACTGGTAGCGGTTCATGTGAGGACGGGTTTTTTAGGGAGGAGGAAAAGGGGTAATTTAAGAAAAAGGGGGGCTTGGATGCACGGGAATAGGGTCCTTACAAGCCATTGTGGGGAGAATTTAATTTGAATAACCCGACCTGCAGGGCTGTGATAGAAAAGAGCCTGCTTGGATTTCGTAAAGGGCGAGTTCGGGTGCCTCAGCAATTTCCTCTTGAGAAGCTCGAGGGTCGGAAGGTTCGTGATGAAGCTGATTATCTGAGACTTCGTCCAAGTCAGTCGGTGGGGATCATTCTCGAATTAAATTTACAACAACAGAAATGCCCCCAAAATAAAACCTGAAAGATTGGAAGAAGAAAAAAAAGTTCGGTCTCACATCCGTGGGTCGGTGGCCGGGCAGGTAATGCCACAGCGCCAGGCCTCCGATGACCGCGAGCCTCGACTCGGCGAGTTCCGGGATCTGCTTGATGATCTGGATGACGTCGCAGACGGCGTATTCTAACTCCCTGAGCTCCACCGTCATGGCCACCCGGGCTACATAAATGAAAAAAAAAAAAAGAGATAGATGATCTGAAACCAGAAAGATCGAGAAAGAGAGAGAGAGAGAGAGAGACGGGCGAACGGACGAAACGGGGGATTCGCTCGTGTATCGTTGACGTGCCGGCACGCCGAGTTGTAGGTAGGTTACTCAGGGACAAGCCTGCCGATATCTCGATGCCGCTCTCTACGAGGCGAGGTGGGAGGTCGTGAAAGACGTCTCGAGAGAAGGAAAGGGGCGGACGCGGGGACTTTAAAATAAGTGAGAGTTGATCACAGTCCTCGCTTTAGATCTGATACCTGATCGATCCGGCTCCATTATTAGTAAGTGATGTATCAAGCTAGTATGTGCCTTCATTGGAGGGGGAGGAACTAAGAGCTCCTGACCACTCAATCTCAGGCACAGCCCGGGCAAATCATACCGTGTGATGGATTTCTGTATGAAGCTAAGAGATCCTCTCGTTCATATGATTCGCAGAGGACAGCTTGGTGGAGGCAGTGGTAATGAGAGATAGCTATTATTAATCCAGGTAGGACCAGGGGATTGAATCGCTCGTCAGTCGAAGTATGGGGTGGCAGTTTGATCTTGGCGAACTATCTAGGACAGAAAGAAGATAGTCACGACGGGATCCAGCCGGACCTACGCCGGTTATAGATGTTGAGGAGCCAGGACCACGTGATAGGGCATCGAGAGTTTCACCAATCCTCGCCCTAGGGCTGCTTGGATGATTAAGGTTTGCGGCAGTTGTCCACCTGACTCGGGGCTGGCGTGTTGCAAACGGGCTCCAGGAATAGCCGGTCCTGCATAGAAGGGTTCTCAGTCCAGGGGGTATCCCGTTCGGATAAGTAGGGATCAGCCCGGGCCAGGCATGGAATCAGCGTTTGCTTCTCGGGTGTCTGGGGAAGGTCCTTTTAGGTTCACGACTCGCAGCATACGTGTTCGTCCGTTATATACCCGTAGACTAAGAGATAGAGCCGAGCCTCCAAACACTCGTCCAGTTCATAATCAAATAGTTGTAGTTGAGGGCCTACTAATTACCACTCGTTCGCTGCTAGTCGTACAAGTCCGGACGGCCGCTACGGGCCGATATAATCGGATGGCTTTCTCAACAGCTGTGATAGTTAGAATACTCCGGGGCAATATCCGGGAGGGGGGAGCTCAAACTTTCTCCCATAAGGTTTGCGGGCCAAGGGCAGAAGGTTTCCCTAGAACCGAGCTCTAACTCAAAGCCAGCGAAGTGATCACGCGCGCTCGTGAATGCGCGAGAGTACACTACCTATTATATAACGCACAAGGTGGCTCGTGCTGGAAACAAAACTAGAGTATCACCGCACTACCGGCTCACGTTAGGTAGATGCCTCCTCATGGCGTCGCTGCAAGTGCTCCACAGACCGCCCGCTTCATTCGCCAAGCTCGCTCACCTCGGTGTTAGGCTGAGAAGAAATAATGGAATCTCTCAAGCGTAGAAATTTAAAGACGACGGGAATATGGCGGCATAGTACGAAGCTTTGGGTAGTATAGAAGCCAAGAAAAACTGACATGAACGCCTCTCTTGGTAAATGAGATAGGCAGGACATCCTCACTAAGGAAAAACAGCTAGCTAGAATCAATAGTGTACATTGCTTGAAGTCATGAGGTAGATGTGACGATGTCGTTTTGGTCCGTCACTTTGAATGGATTGTTGAAAAACGTCTCGGAGCTACTATTGTACGTGATTCCACTCTGACCTAGCTCGAAATCTATTAGTCTGGTGTTTAATGAATGCCATCCAGGTACCTCGCGCAACACATGTCGGCCGAAGTATTGCATCCTAAGTAGAATATATTCACCTATATATCGACATAACCTAAGTACGAGTGTTCTAGGCCGCCTTCGAGGTGAAGGTCTTACCCCTGGACGAACCAATTTCAGAGTATTGCGAATGCTATTGCAAACCCTTGTTTTGCCTCGGTATCTCTCCTGCCCAAGCGCATATTGCAACAGTTTATCGACAGGTCCATTTCTGTCGACAACCTCGGGTATCAATATCTATACAAATGCGATACTTGCTCGTAGTGGCAGCAGGGAGAATGGCTGCCAATTAATGAGCATAATGGCGAACCTTCCTCCAAAATGTCATCGATTGACACTAAGGCCCTTATCGCCGCTTCCGATTTCCGGGGCCACAGCATTTCCACCGGCTTTGGCCCAAACGTCTCCACATTGCCCATTGACAATGTGCCGGTAGCCGTGGTAGCCTGGTAGGTGTGATAACGCGAGTCGACAAACCTGATGGCGTGTTTGAAGCTGTAAATAGCCCGTTCCGTGCTGTCTGAGCCCGGAAATGTCGCTTCCAGTACTCGAACCGTCCAATATGAATTCCTTACAGACGAGCACTACGGAAGTGGTGACTTCCGAGGAGAACCTTCAACTACAATAAGACTCCTTCCTCATCATCACCTTGCGCAGCCCCGTCTTCATCCCAGTCAACGTCGTTGGATAAAAGCTCGGCTTTTCGCTGTACCTCAGCTAACCCGCTCAGCTCAGCAACATAATCTTTATCTTCTAGAGCACGCTTGACAAACTCCCAACCCTCATTCCGATACGCTGAAAGGATGGGCGGGCTGCAAGCACTGCAGCAAGGATAGGATTCTCCTTTGATAATAAGATTCTGGAATCTATTGAGGAAGCCACGAATTTGATGGGGTATAATTCCTAGTGCATATTCATCAGCGGCGTCAGCTTCACGAGAAGAGCTGGAGGCGCTCCCTGGGGCTGGAGCATGGTGTCCCAAGGGATGTTGTAGGAGACTAGTTAGAAGCTCGACGAGCAGGGCGGAGGCGATGGCAGCGATGCCTGGTCGTGTGACTGTGCATTGCTGGTCGAGGGTCAAATCCTTCTGTGACTATGCTTGTGTCAGTAGTAAGAGACTCACGATATCGGAGAAGATCATCTTACGTCACCAGGTGCAACTACATCATTACAAAAGTAGCAGCCCAAAGAATTGTCAGTACCATCTTTAGGCTCAGCGCCGTGTCGCATGACCACGTAGGAATCGAAGCCGAGTGCCGCATTCATCACGATTTTCCCGGCAGCCTTACCCATCACCGTAGGGAGCCATCTCGATTCCCGACTATCCATGAGCAAGAATATCGCATCGTGCTCATCGATCAAGGCTTTCAGCTTCTCAAAATCGGCCTGAGTTTTCTCTGCTATCGGATGCCCGAGCATCGGAACCGATAAAACCTCGCCGTGGCTATCCACACCAGGGTAAATCTGCTTTAGTGCCTCTGCCGCTCTGGTTGCCTTTGGAGCTCCCCCGTTTAGGCAATCATCGTATACGAAGAGGGGCTGCCGCACCGGGTTCGAAAACGATACGGCGCCGTAGTCGATAAATGTGATCTTGCGGACACCCCAACCCATTAAGTTTCTCGAGACATAGCTGCCAAGGGTACCTGCACCAAGAAGCAGACATCTAGTGTTTTTAATAATGTCGAGGTTGAGATCGGGAGAGATACGCCATTTCATGAGCTTCAAATTGAGGTCCACTGACTGGTCGGCAAGACGAACTGGGTCCATTGACTCTGCAAGACTGACCGATCTCGCAGTCAACTTATTTGCCTGATTACGCTCCCAACCCGTAGCTTTCGGCATCGTAGACAATACCAGCTCATCAACCTGGTCCATATATAAGGACAAGACGATGCTCCGAGCTTCATGTCTGCGCGACTGGACATCACGATAGCACAGTATCTGCACTTCGCTGAGCTGGTACCGCTGTCTCACTAACATCAGAAGATTTCTCAGTGGCCAGGCGGGATGTTCGTCATATGCCGATGGGTCTACAAAGGCCACATATCTATCCTCCTTTGGAGTGCCGAGGAAGAAGTTGTTCTCGAAGTCGCGCAAGGAACCAACTTGCCAGAAATAACCGATATCCTCAGCAGGGGGTTCGACACCAGAAGGAGGCCGCCTGCTGCGCAATTTCTTAACTAAGAAGAACCCATGCTCTCTGTTGTCGACAGAGTACCGCCATGTGCCTACTCGATCGACCAGGGCGGTGCTTTCGGCCGGCGTCAAGTGCTGTATTTCGCCTCTGCGCTTCCATGCAGGGTCCGAGGGGAGGGTTGGAAATCCAAACCAATACGTCATCCGATACTTCTTTAGGTCGGCGTAGGAGAGTATGACGTATGAGGAGAGTAGAGAAGGAACCGAGTAGATGGTACCGTCTTTGATAGCATCCCATATCTAAGCCAGTCAACATGTAATCTACACCGCACGAGGCGACACAGGGGAGGTGATACGAAGGAGCTGTAGTGGTCCGTACCTGGCTAGCGGCGTTGTTGAGAATCTCGACCTTGTCTGTCTGTCTGAAGGCCTCCATGGTGTTGGTGTTCCTGATGATGCCTTCGGCTCGTACCGCGTTGGCGGGCACGCTGCGGAATTACCCATTGTATTAGTGCCGGGAAGAGTAGTGTAGGGTCAAGCAGAGGCGCGCGCAGGCGGCGCAGAGGCAGAGTCGGCTTACGTGGTGCTGGTGAGGGCACTAGCCAGGACTTGCATCTTGACGCTCTCGTCGGGATGGACGCCAATGCGGGGTTCGTAGAGGCCTAGGACGGGGCGCGCCGAGTCGCTTAGCTTGTCATGATCGAGCTTGGAGGCGAATAGAGCCGAGTAGAAGGGCAACTCGATCTCGGACGAGAACGGCGCAAACTTGAGGGTGGACATGTCGACCGAGGGGTTTTGATAGGAGAAGGAGTGTCGGCGGCGGGCGGAGCTCGGAGCTGAGACGAGACGAGACGAGACGCTGCGTTCGAAGGAATAGCCTGCCGCCGGAGGTATCCAGATGACCGAGTGTAGATACTGTAGATGGCCGCCACGGAGGTTTCGAGTCGGGCTGTCAGGTAGCTAGGCAGGAAGGGCGGGCAAGCAGAGAACGAGATGAGAACGCTACCGAGCCTCTGCACGTATCTAGCTAGAGAGTAGAGAGTGTATGTGTCAGTCACAGGTAGGGGATGGGATGAGGTGGTGGGAAGATGGAAGTGGGAAGCGGGAAGGGGGCCAGGAGCTGAAGTCGAAGTCGGAAGTTGGAAGTGGGAGGTGTGATTGACAATGCTGACCTCGATATAGGATCTAAGCTGTGGGGTTTGAATGAGAGGAGACAAGGTGAGACAGCTATATGCACCGAGGGGTCATGGATGATGTAGGTGCCTGCCTTCTTTCCCTAGCCATAAGGTAGATAACGGTTAGGGTAGGCACGGGAGCATCCTTCTTTCCGTATTTCCCCTACTTCTTTCTTATGCCTCTTTTATGGTGTCTTTATAACATATACCTGGCGCTTTAGTAATTAAGACCTGCACGGATATGTATTTATTCGGTAAGGTATTTTGTCAAGGGATATGTATGTCATGAACCGGAGTGATGGATTTCAAAGCATTGATACAAAATACCTAGGCTTCTGCTTGAAATATAGTGAAATGTTTGCACATCCATCTATGTATCTGACTCTGACTGTGTCAACTGCGTCGCATGATTTCAGTCACATGCATGCCATATGATAACCCACCTACCTTACCTAATCTACTGTATCTCGCAGAGCAGGCGTCACCTGGAGCTTCGAGATGACGTGACCTGCCAGGCATATATGAGCGTAGATGGATGTAGAAGGTAGTTGGAAGTAGGTAGGTAGAGACGTTCTCTTGCCTACCCCGCACATCCAGAGCAGTTGCGCATCACTGGGTCACCTGCAGGCTTCAGTGGAGCGCGGAATCTACTGACTAAACTGTCTGGCTAGACACAGAATAAGACACGCCAACCATGTTTGGTTAGTGTGATAAATGCAAGCTACGGGCGTGGTTTGCGTGGGGTTCATTCTCCCGCGCCCACAAGCGCGAAGAAAGCGCGTTCTACAGCAACAACTACTTTTGTACCTTCGGCGCTATCTAGTAAGGTAGGCACTCCAAATTTATCCCCTAAAAAGCAGTTTTGAGGTCGACAAGCACAGGCAGATATAGGGTATTAACCTACCTAACTTTCAAGGGACCAAAGCTTATAAGATCTCGCACCCAACAGAGAAAAAATAAAGCCAAGACAAATAAAAAAGCTGTTGCCGGGGAGAAATGCTCATTGGCATCTGTGGCGGTATGTTAAACTCGCTTACCTAAGGTATCCTACCACATTATCACACTCAAACCCCGAAAACCCCCAAACCTCAAGGACTCATAATACAACTGCTCTCGAAAATTATATATATATAAATGGAAACAAACTGACCATCGAGAAAAGCGAGATGCGCCGGGAAGAGCACCGTGGCGCAGTACCTAGTCGAGCACCACGGTTTCAAGAAGCTGCATCTAGAAAAGCCCCGAGCGCATCATGAGCAGCAGCAGCAGCAGCAGCCGTCCGAGGCCATCGACGGCGCGGTCCCGGTCTTCGAAGACTTAGACCTCGCCGCCCTCGCCGTCTCCATGCGGCTCCATGGCTTGCCGCGACATCCACAGCCACAGCCACAGCCGCATACCTTCGCGAGCGAAGGGGACCTCTTGGACTTCGTGACGAAGCACTGGCGCTCCCGCTGGGTGACGACGGACGTGCGTAGCGAGGCGGTCCTGGACGCGCTGAGCCGCCGGCCCTTCTTCATCCTCGTCAGCGTCGACGCGCCTGTGACGGTGCGCTGGCGACGGCACCAGGCGCGTCGTCAGAGGCGGATGCGCGGCGGCAGCGGCAGCGGTAGCGGTAGTGGTAGCGGCATCAGCCCCTCCCCACCCGGAAACGGTGTCGACGAGGGCGAGGACGAGGAGGACGAGGGCCCCATCAGCCTAGAGGCGTTCGTCGCCGAGTCGGACGCGCACCTCTACGACGCCGAGACCGGCGTCCTCCCGCTCATGTCGCGCGCCGCCATCCGCCTCCTCAACACCTCCGACTCCCTCGCCCACCTGTACGCGACGCTCGGCAAGCTCGACCTCACCGACGGCGACCGCCTGCGCCCGGGCTGGGACAGCTACTTCATGGCCCTCGCGTCGCTCGCCGCGCGGCGGTGCAACTGCATGAAGCGCGCCGTCGGCTGCGTCCTCGTCGACGGCAAGCGCCGCGTCGTCTCCACCGGCTACAACGGCACCCCGCGCAACCTCACCAACTGCATGGACGGCGGCTGCCCCCGCTGCAACGCCGGCGACGCCGCCAGCGGCGTCTCCCTCGCCACCTGCCTCTGCCTCCACGCCGAGGAGAACGCCCTGCTCGAGGCCGGCCGCGAGCGCATCCGCGACGGCAGCGTGCTCTACTGCAACACCTGCCCCTGCCTCACCTGCAGCATCAAGATCGTGCAGGTCGGCATTCGCGAGGTCGTCTACAGCCAGGGCTACAGCATGGACGGCGAGACGGCCCGCGTCTTCTTGTCCGCGGGCGTCAAGCTGAGGCAGTTCTCGCCGGTAAGTTCACGCCCTGACAGATGGGACGACAGACGGCCTTCTGCTAACGATTGGTCCAGCCGGCCGAGGGGTTGATACAATTAGAGAAGATGTCGAGATAATATCTCCAATTCCATATCTCCCGAATGACACCGAATCAATTAGAGAGCCAAGAAAAATATTAGACCATATAATAGATCACCATCCTTGTTGAACGCTTCATCCATGCTAGAATGATACCCCAGAAGCAACTTTCCTAGTGTTGCTTCATTGTAACATACAGTTGCACTTACATTGCAGGAGTCTTGTATCCTAGTACATACCGTCGCCCAGCTGATTCCAGATTTGTTAGATGGCATAGTACTCGCGTCACGGTTTTTGTTTGACCACGCACACATGGGAGTTATTAGTAAAACAGATTTATCCTCATTGTATTATAGAAAGCTTATGATAAGCATGTTGGGTATTGATCAATAATATTATCCGACGCTTCAGACCTTCGTGCGGAAAGCCAGCTGGATAACGCGTACTTCTCGACAACGTGATCCATGTGTCGTCTTGCCAGGGTTTCCCCCCTTCTCGTTTAACCGTGATGCGGACATTGGTGGCTGCCATCGGTCAAAGGAGACTAGGTAGTGAACAGAAACAGTTTCGCGGTAGTGGAATATCGGTATCGGGGAGCTTTGATTGACGATCGGCTCATGCTGCGGCATGCCTCGAGTCCTCCCCTATATTCCAGTTTGGTCGATATGCATAGTTTTATACGTCGATGGTAGCCTTCTTCGCATTTCGCTTCTTGACGAGCTTGGAGATCCACAGGCTGATCAAACCAACACCAACGACGAAGACAATGGCTAACAAGCGTGGCGGTTAGTACGCAAGCCCAGTGGACGACGACCATGATGTACTCCGGCGCCTTGCAGGTAGTATACTGCCTAGTGACTAATTACTTACCGAAAACAACAATGACACCAGCCTCTTGTTGAGCCCCTGTCTCTCAGTTAGTTTATGGACACACTAAGAACCTAGCCAGGATTATGGCCGGGGCTGAGGGAGGGAAAATCGCGCGCGCGGCCCAAGGGATGCTCACAGTTTTGGCGGCGGGAGAGCTGGTGGAGGGTGTCGCGAGCGACAATGGCGGTGTTCACGGCAGGCATTTTGAGGGCTATGATGGAATTAGTCGTCTTATCGAATGAAAGAGGTAGCTCTACTATGTCGTCGCCTGCGGTGAAAGGGACGCGCGGGTGAAGCGGTGTAAATAGGCATCATTCCACGGTCATCCAAAGGACCGTTCTCGTAAAATCGCTCGAGTACGAACTTAGAAGAGATTGAACAGATGAAGTCTGCCACGAATTGGCTCGACCGCGTCGGCCGGGCAACAAGAATCGAGGAGATTGACCTACGTGGGCTACGTCTTCCAACGACCGAGAGTGCTTCAGGTGAATAGACGCTAGTACGGGATTATTGAGAGGTTTTTGGAGGAGTATGTTCTGCGAACAACACGAGCCCTGGTTAGAATTGGAAATTTTTGTATCTGAATCCGCGCAAGGACAAGTGAGTTGAGGAGGGAAAAAGAGAAGAGAAGAAAGAGCTCAAGACAAGGTCGGGTGGGAAGGAATCGGTAGTAATAAGAGGTGAAATTAACTGGAGAAGCTAGCGAGTATAGCTTGCTAGAGCTCTAACAATCGAGTCAAGGTCTGACAGCAGTAGTTGTGGCGTGCGTACAGGGAGCCTGTAGGCAGATAGCAGATAGAGGTAGGTAGGTGCTGTCTGTATATACCTAGGGCAGCAGGTAGGGTAGGTGTAAGTACATGGAAGTAGTGAGTGCTGCATGTAGGTAGTGCTGTAGTAGGTATGGTACATCTGCAGCATCCAGAGTACCCATGCGGCTATTAGTGTGAAAAAAGCTTGGTTTCTTGGCTGATGTCGGAGCAACCAGCGGCGCCGGCAAACTTGCAGGGCGTTGTTTTTATTCTCTCACAGTCAATCTACTTCAGGCTCTGCGCGATTTTGTCAAAGGGTCAGACGGCTCAGCCGACGAACGAAGGGATTGGCTACCGCCAGATTCGATGTGGGGAGCCGAATACCGTGCGATGCCGCAATAGGCAATGGGGACAATAAGGCACGCGATGGGAGATGCCACGGAGATGGGAGGTAGCGTAACGGTACCTAGTACCTACACTACATATAGGCGTGCCAGGTATACCAGGTACACCTACTACCCGCCTACACTACGCCATGTACTTCGTACAGGCGATTGGAAAGTCGCGCGACGAAGTTGAAGGCCGAGACTATCGGCCAGAGACGGAGACCCGAGCAGGAGAGAGAGAACATATGTAGAGAGGCGGTGATGCCGAGCTACACAAGTAAGTACAAAGTACGTACCAGGGAATTGCAGGAATTGCAGGATGACGTAGGTGGAGTGTTCAAGGACGATTGGGGGAGTAAGACGAGAACAGCCCTCTGACCCGCGAAGACACGACGATGCAGGTGGTGTCGGAATCAGAGAAGAGATAGCGAAGAGCTGGCTGGCTGCGTGGTTGCGATGCTGAACTTCTGCAACAACTTCTGATGCAAGTGCTTTGGAGGATGTGGATCGAAGGTCGGTCGAGATGACGAACTGCTGAAATGATCTGGGTTGAAGTTTCGAGTTGCCGACTAAGACCGACCTGAGAGGAGTGGAGTCTGTTTATCGCGCCACGGAGTCATGGGCGAGTAAGAATCCTGGAAAGGGTCCGAGCTTCCCGCACCACTATGCCGCTTCCATCGCTTCCTAGCCGCTTTGAGCACTCGTCACAGTGTCAAAAAAAACCCATGTACAGTCTAATGTGTACAGTATATTGTACGAAAGTGCCCGGCATAGATTAACATTTACACAGTGCTGTCGTCGCCTGGATGATCCTTCTTCCTTTCTCTTATGCGGCATTTCTGCACGCCAGCAAAACCTGTCGTAGTGCACTTTCATGATGCATGCTACCCGCCTTCATTTAGATCTCAGCTCGAACTTGGAGTTGTTGATATGGGGAGCGGATGACCAACCGGCTTCAACCATAGTCAGGTTTGTCTATGAACTGTTATAAGTAGGTAGCTTGCTTCTATTGTGCTTCACAAGTAAGGTTGTACATATCGTCAAAAATTAGAAATTATCAGAGTTAAAACCTAACAATTCGAAAAGCAAAGCCCGCATAAAGAGTCTAACATACGACGCCTGCCTTGGCCATCAGCGGTGTAGCGTGGCACGGCGTCGCGGTCTGCATGCTCTTGCCACCGCCTCCATGTTTCCGAAGCCCTGTATCATAGCCTCGAGGACAGGATTCAGACGGGTGGATGCGTATTCTATATAACTAAAGGCTAGGATTAGAGCAACGCTACATTCTGTATGGAATGATGATAATTACGGTACAATGTGTTGCACTACCGGACGCTATGTATCATACAACGAACGTTTGTTTTATTCGGACGAATGCATCTTCGGCTTCGGGTAACTTTCTTATCATAAACCGTCTATTTAAGAATAAATGCCGCGGGCTGTTCTTGACATAAATTAGGCTACTTATCCTCTCATATCAAGGACTTGAATAACTAATAACCTATCCCCGCAATCAGTGAAGAAGCACCGCGCATCCTATCGGATATCCTATCAAACAGATACACAATCTTCAACAAAGCGGTTGAGCTACGCGCACTCGACATGGAATGATGCGACGTTCAGGATCCTATACCTATCATCGACGACTCGTTAGCTAATCTCTGCCACTCTGTATCCAGAGCTACGCGAAAGACGATGCTATGATCCGGCGAGTGGAAAACGTATCCTGACACAGAGGACTGCGATGCTGGCTTTTCATGTTATGATGAACAGCATGCTAGTTAGTGAGCACCAGGCGCGCCATTCCTGACAGTATTCACGTTATTTGCACGGACAAAGATCCCTGCACGAACCCGCAAATTGAAGCATCCAGGTCCGCGAGGACGAAATCATCTCCGCGGAAGACGCTTGATAATCTTATACTTAACCTCTTTTACCAGTACGCGATAAATGGGAATCAGGAATAATATTCAGAATGACTATTTATATGCGCGGTCTAGGCAATCGAGCGAATCGACGCGAGATCAGGTAGCAAAGTTAACAACACGCCGTGGAGACATATGCAAACAGCGAGAGGCACCCGCAATGGCAATTGCCGGTTCGGAATGCTATATAGCGTTCGTAATTCAAGTCTGTTTAAATCAACTCAGCTCATTCAGTACATGTCCATGATGCTTGCTCTATACACGCTCGTCATGTAGCAGAATCAGAACGGCAAATCCTCTATATGCGACGCGACCACCCATAAAAACGACCTCGGTAAGTCTTTGGCAACCTCAAAGACCCCCTCCCAGCGCTCGATCTCTGAGACCGAAGCTCATATATGATTGTTGATATAGATCCATCGGCCTTCATCTCATCTATTCTTGTGATATTATCCTGTCCGTGTATCGAACCGGAACGATTGATCCTCCGCGACGCGACTGGTCGCGACTGATGATGTGGGCAGGCAGTAGCTGATATATCGGTGCACGTGGGCGGACGTGTGTGGGACTCCCTTCGTCTACAACTTGGCCGTCTCAGCCAGCTCCCCGATCTTGAGCTTGGCCCCGTACTTCTCGAGCACGTTCTTGCCGTGGTACTTCCAGAACTGCTTGGTCGCGTTCTTGCCTGCCACGCGCTTGAGGATCTTGGCGCCGCCCGGGTGCTCGTCGATGAAATCTACGGCATGTCAACAAAAGCCCAGGCAAGTCAGGAAGAGCCCGGCGCGAATGAACGAAGGATGCGAGCGAATGGAAGGGAGGGACGGGGTTCGATGTTACTGACTTGTAACGTCGTACACACCGCTGTCGACGATTATGTACATGCCATTCTTCTCGTCTTTATGCTCGCCGACCTCCTTCGCTGTGAACGTCTTCGACATGCTGGCTACTAGCCTTAGGAATTCGATAGTATTGAGATGACGTGGGGGCAAATGAACTCGAATTGAAGCACGAGACGGATAAAAAAAGAAGTTATACAGAATATTAGAGGGATGCTGTCATTGAACAACAAAGAATGAATCGTCAAGTTCCAATGAGAGTCTTCGGCGCTCGGTGGTCACCTTCCCCAATCTGAAAGAGCCTCGGCACTGGCAAAGCGTCATGCGCCCCGGTTTTGACGAAGGAGAGTCAGCAAATACCCTCTCTGTCATTGGTTCAACTGCTTACGCACTAAACCATATATAGGTTAGGGAATATATGGCAGGTAGATCAGAATGGATGCAGCGTGGCCCAAGCTTTAGTACACCAAGGACGAAGTACCAGGTAAGACAACCCCTTGTCCCCTTGTCAATCACGTGTGGACAATCATGTGTGTGGGGGTCGCCTGTGCCACGATGTCTAGAAAAGAGCGGACAGCAGATCTATACACTACTTACATGTTCTCTCTAGTACTTTTACAGCATCATTACTACCCACGCACTACTAGTGTATAGAGTCCTAAGGCTTACAGCGTAATTAAGATGATATCATACCAATTAGAATAAAGGCAATAGTTAAAACGGTGCAATAGAACAAAGTATTGGTTTCTTTTGTCAAATTTCCCCCGCGCTGTCCATCCACGCTAGAGATCAGCGTTGCCCACAAGCAAAACATTATTTTGACTACTTAACAGTTAACTAGACCAATCAAAGCAAAACAACGGTTTTCAGAATATTTGGAGTCAAAATAATAATCTTTATTTAATTGGCTATTTGGCAGTTATTTTCAGATAATTTTACCTATTTTTAGGATTTTTTTTTGGTGTTATTTTTAGTATTTTTAGTTAATAAAAGCTATAGAAAAGTTAGCTTAAGTATATATTTATTAGCTATTTTTTTATTAATTAGTAAACTTAAGTTATTAAGCTTACTTTAACTTACTAATATTATCTTATACCTACTTAGTGCTAACTTAATTATTAACTTAACTAAATTAACAGCTTTTTTTTAGCTAGATATTTTATAACTTTTAACTTTTTAATTATTAATAATATTATATATTTTATAAAAAGTATTAAAATATTAATAGTTTTATATTTAGTGTAATTAAGGCTATTTAGTAATACTATTTTTATTATAGCGCTAACTTTTCTTTAGTAATACTAACTAATATATATTTAATTTTTCTAACAAATTTCTTTTTCTTGCTATTTTTTACTTTCTTTTACTTATAATACTATATATACTATAATTAAAACTATAAAAACATAATTTTTAAACTTAGTATATCTTTATTTTAATAACTATTTATTTTTTATATAAATTTAATTAATAAGCTATGTTTTATTAATAGGTAATTTTTATAGCTTTAAACTTATATTTATATTTACTTATATTTACTTATACTTATTTCTAACTTATTAGTATACTTTAACTCTTTTATATTAATAATATTATGCGTTTTATAATTTATATTAAAAAAACAACATTTTTAGAATTAGTAGATCTTTTTGTATATATAGCTATCTTTTTTTTTCTTTTTTTTAAGGTTTTTTTTCCTATGCTAATTCTAGTAAAAATAGTAAATCATTAAAAAGTTATTAAAAAATTAAAAACTAACTACTTTTAATAAGCCTACCTACTACTTCTAATAAGTTTACCTATTATTTTTAATAAGCTTACTTATTATTTCTAATAAGCTTACCTATTATTTCTAATAAGCTTACCTATTATTTTTGTCGACTTTTTTATTTTTTTAGCTATATTTAACCAAATAGTATGCTAGCAATAACGTTATTATATAGTTTTTAATAGTACTTCTTTAAAGTATAACAAACTATTACTTTTAAGTAAATAGTTTCTCTTTATATATATATGCTAAAGCTATAAATTTAACCAATTTTAAAGCAGTTTATAAGTTAAAATGTTATATTTTAGCTTTTTTAAGCCTTAAACTTATAAATTAGTTTTTTAATAGCTTTTTATTTATAGCTAAGTTGCTATATTAACGCTTAAATTAGCAAGCAATTTAACTTAGCTTTAACTTTTTTAAGTCTAAATTTATAATAATAACTATATACTTTATGCTTAGTTTATCTTTTATATAAGGTTAAGTATTTTTAATTATAGTATATACTTTATACTAGTTATTTCTAGTAATTCTAATACTTTAGCTAAAAAAAAAAAGGTTTAGTTATATTATATTTATAATAAGTAGAAATATACTAAACTATTTAGTAATAAAGCTATAAGTTTAATTAAGTACTATTTTTAAAAAAAGTATAATATTAATTTAATCTAGCTAGTATTTGCTACTTTAGTTTTTAATTAACTTTAAGTTATATTTACGTTATTATATTTAGTTAAATTAACTAAAAAGAAATAGCAATAGCTTATAGTTAAATTTTGCACTATATTTAGTATATTATTTAACTTATCTAGCTATAAAAAATTTAATAAAATTATTAGTTTTTTAAACCTTAATTTAGCACTAGATTTTTTTATATACTATAATACTATTACTTATTAAATTAAAGCTATATTTAAATTGGCTTGCAAAGTTATTATAAATAAAATAGCTAATATAAAGTCTAAAATTTATATCTTTTTTAACTTTTAAAAGTTACTTTTTAAAAAAGGCATTGTTAGCATTATTACTTACTATGTTAACTAATATTAAAAGCTTTATATTAGGCTTTTAGGCTTTAAATATATAGCTAGCCTTTATATAGCTAAAAATATCGAATTCTACGTTAATAAAATTATAAAGAATTATAACTTCTAATTTTAGCTAGGCTTTTTTATTTTAGATAATATATACTTTAATAATAAAGCTTTTATACTTTTTTTTAAAAATCTTTTAGCTAAATCTAATAACTTTAACAACCTTTTTTTTAATAATAAAATCGAAAATTTTGTTAAATAATATAAAATATGCTATTAAAGCTATATTATTAATATAATTATATAATTAATTATATTTAATAAGCCTAATAGTAAATTTAGTAAAATTATTGCTCTAAGTGTTATTAAAAAGAGCTACTTTATTAATATATAAATTAGGGCTACTTTTTAATGCTATAATACTTTTTATAACAAAGTTAATCGAAGTACTACTTATAAAAAAGTTATTGCTTATAATATTAACTAATTTATTAATAATAATAATAACTTAATTACTAATAACTTAAAGATATTTAAATCTGCTACTATTTCTGTAGATAAAAAAAGTAGCTTTTAAGGTACTATAGTTAAAGTTAAAAATAATACCTATTAAAACTTATTTTTAGCTATAATTTATAATTTTATTACCTTTAAAAAGCTATTTATTAAGCTATATGCTATATTATATATTAACTTTAATTTTAAGTAATATATTCTTATTAATTATAGCTTTATTATAAAAAATTAAAAAGCTTATTATAAAATTAACAAAATATTAAACTTTTTTATATAAATAATACTATATTATAAAAGTAATAACTTTAATTTATCTATTATTATAAGGTTTTTTAAAAAGGTTAAAACGTATTTATATACCTGCTTAGCCTAATTTTCTTTAATTGAAAAAAACGACAAAAAAAACAACAATTTAGAGCTTAAAGCCTTGCTGCTGCTAATTTAACGGTCGCTTTTTATATAGCCTTACACTTTTAGCTAACGCTTTTTTCGCCGGCAATTTATCCCTAGCTAATAAGGCCTTAAAGCTATATTAGTTCTTTGTACCTATAGGCAATAGCGCTTTACTACTAATAAAAGGCTAATATATATGTTTTTAGTATTAATAATATTAACGAAATATACGCTAGCTTTAAATAAGCTTATAAAAAGCTATAAAAATACCGGTTGCTTTTTAAAAAAATGCTTAGCTATTAAATAGCTATTGCCTTTTATTTTAGCAAGCAATTAAAAGGCCTTTAAAATAAAAACCTTATAAAAGCTAATTAAGTTTAATAACTATTAACGGCATATTAAAAGAAGCACTATATTAATAGGATTGCTTTTAAAATTACTATTGCTACCGCGCCTGCTATTACGCCTGCTATTAAACAATTTATAGGTATAACTTATAATAGCTTTAATTTAAATAATAACTTTAAGCTTTAATAAAATAAATTGGAGTACTACTTAGCTATAAATAAAACCGGCTTTTTAAAAAAAGACTTTAGCTTTTTTATTTAATAACAAAAGCATAAAAAATAATTCTATATACTTAGCTAGTTTGCTGCTAATATCTTTTTTATACTAGCAATATTAGCTAAATATAAACAAGTATTTAGCAAGTATAAGTTAATAATAATTTTATAGCAATTATACCTTTAAATAGGTATACTAAAAGCTATTTAGTACTTTTAGCACTAGTTGCGCCATAATTTAAACGCTTTATAGGCAGCAATAGCGGCATTAAAAAGCTCTAGCTCTAATTTGTTACTTATATGATTTATCTATTAAATATTTAAAATAAATTAAACAAAATATTCAGCTAAATCAATTAAACAAGCGATTTTAGGTGCCAAATCAGTCAAAATTAAATAAGTGCTATTATTTGTCTTGTTTTACTTGTGGGCAATGCTGCTGGAGATACGTTGTATGAAAGCAGTTATTAAACAAAAGTATAAGTTGCCCACGTTTCTGTCTATACATGATAGTCCAATATTTCCTCTAGCTTCATGATCTTTATGATAGCGCCGCTAGACTTCATCAAAGGCTTTGGTGTTCGGTATCGGAATTCGAAGGGGCTGGGTATAATTGGAACCCAAATGCGGTGTCTACGCGAAGAGAGCTGTTAGTCCCGTCGTACGCCTCGATCGGGGCTATCATTGCTCCTATATACCTCGCTTAATGCTTTGTACATGACGTAAAAGAGGCCAAAGTTTGCCAAAAGCAATAAATCAAAATGTTGTGCGTCTTCGTTCCAAAACAAAATCTTCTTCATGTTGTCTTCGACGCTGTGTACCTAGGAGAGTTTGGTAGGCTACCAGGAGGGATAGTATGTCGACAAGAAGGGATAGGAGGCTGGTGACCACTGCCAAGATGTCTTCCGGTGCAAATGTAGGCATTATGTTGATCAGAGTGAAGTATATTTATTACAAAGTTCGTATAATGTCTACAGCTCAACAAACAAGAAACCAAAAGCTAGAGGAGCTGTTGTTATTCTTATATGAATTCGCCCATCTGAGTGAGCTGAGTCTCTATTCGTTTTTGTATACTGGGGCTTGCTGTTGCTGGGGCCCGATCCCGTCGAAGAATTAAAGATCACGTACAATACCCCACTCATGTACGTCTAGCTGTAAGTTCTCAGTATAATGGTAGGCGTGCGAATACATCATTGGTGCTTGCTCTGCCAATAATGGGCAAAAGGCTGTGAGGTACCAGCTGGGGAGGTAACTAGGGAGGGGTGAGAATACATTAGTATGGGCTGGGTCTATCCAGTAGGTCCATCAATCCAGTTGGAATATCTACATGTATCCAGTAGGTGCATCAATCTACATATATCTAGTAGGGTGAGTATATCATGGTCTTAGGCAGGAACGAGTATCTCTATTGGTTTCTCTGTACTCGGCTCTATTTTATTTCTCCCTGACACTATACTATTTTGTTTAACAAGTAGATGACCTGATAAGCCACGGGGAGGCTTGACACACAGCCACATGTACTTCATATAGATCGTTGTTAATGGGAACCAGTATGAATTTCGTTTTGCGTCTTTCGGCGAAGGAGCCTAGAGCGCATAAGCCCCATTGATCGGAAAACTATCGTCCTACAGAATTAACATCATCAATATATAATTGTTCATAGGTCCCTGAGCCTGAACTGTATAGCAACCTACAGATGAGATATAGTTTACCAACCAGATTATCATACTAATTTTCATGATGCAAGTGATTCTCGTCTTATGTTTCGACTCTCCCTGAAATAAGCCGGCTTCAAAGCTTTGAAGACGAACCTGATATAACCAGCCCTAGCCCACTCCGCTTAAACCCCAATTCCTGTCCGACCTTTTCCAACTCAGCGGGCGGGCAGGTAGGCACTCACAAATGTTTGAGATATAGGATGAGGAGGATAAGGGAGAAAAGTAGTGTACTTATACGGCGAGAGCACCGCGCGCGGATCCCGGATATGCATATATATATATATAATGGCAGGCGGCCGGAAGTAGTTTACGACGCCATCTAAGCACCGCAAGTTACGTACTCTACGCATCGGCGCCGCATTGGGGCTGGCGCCGGTTTCACGTGCAAGGAGCTCCGCCTCGAGGACGGGAACGCGCCGAGTATACCCATATAGTCGCATGCGCGATAACGGGGCATGTACCCCGTCCCGGGGCTCGATCTCGGCGGGATAGCGGGCGCGTCCGCCACGATGATTCAATAGTGTCTGGACGCGAGAGCTTGCGCATTGACGTCAGAGAGAGTACCTCGATATTCGACGGTACGCACTTGAAGGGCGGCGGACTCTGACGGATACCTGTTACAGTCGGTAGGGAGGGGTGTTGGGAGCGATGGGTCCCTAGTGATCAAAGAGATTGATCACCTGCCCATTATCCCCGCGCCGCTGCTCTTACCACGGTTGTTCGACTTTTACTCTATAGCCGTAGTCTATATGTCATGTCGTGGTTCCATGAAGCGACGTCGCTCCAATGCTTCCCTGAACAGGTTCGCAAACCCGGCGGTTCCCTTGCAGTCGCTCTCACGCATCTTTTCCAGGGCCTGGGGCATCCACTCTTGGATCTTCTGTATCCGGTTGCTGTGCTATTCGAAGGGGTCAGTTTTAGATCCGAGAATAAGGCACTCGACCCGAAAACCCAGCGAGATACTACCTCATGGAATGGAAAAATGTACGTACCGAAGGGTGAGTGCTCATCCACTCGGGCGGCTCCTCCTGCTGCATCCTCTTCATCCGCTCCCAGAAGCCGAGCGCCTCGCGCGGATCGTAGCACGCCTCGGCCATCATCATCAGGCCGATGTAGTCGGCCTCGGCCTCCTGGCGGCGGCCCATGGGCCGCGAGAAGACCAGATCCAGCATCGCGTGGCCGAGATACGTGGTCACGAGGATGCCGATGCCGCCGGTCAGGGAGATGAGCGAGTACAGGAGGATGTTGGCGCCGAGCTGCGACGACATGCGCTCGGCGACGTGCTCGGCGAGGTTGTGGGCGATCTCGTGGCCCAGCACGGCGGCCAGGCCGTGCTCGTTGCGCGCGATGGGGATCAGGCCGCTGTACACGAAGACCTTGCCGCCGGGCAGGACGAAGGCGTTGGCGGTCCCGGGGTCGTCGATGACGCGGACCTCCCACCGCGAGTCCTCCATGCCGCTGACGGGGATCAGGCGGTTCATGACCCTCTTGACGAGCCTCGTCCGGCCGTCCCAGTCGCTGAGGAAGCGGCCGCCCTGGCGCTCGACCTCGTACTCTATCCGCTTCGCCTGCGCCTCGCCCGTCTCCCTCACCTTGGCCTCGCTGTAGCAGTTGAACCGCCGCCGCCCGGACACCGGGACCGTCTGGACGTTCATGAAGTAGAAGACCGTGGCGCTCGCGATCGACACCACGATGACGGCGTGCAGGCTCGGCGACCGGATAAACCTCGACAGGCCCTCCGAGGTCACTAGGGGCTTAGCGTGACGAAGATGTTCGTCGGGGTCGTGACGCCGCGGGTCGCGCCAGTTGTTTCGTCGAGGCGCGGCATGCGAGAACGGTCTTCTTCGTAGAGTGGGCGAGGGCCGCGGAAGATGGTGGCGGCATGGGGGCGAGAAGATGAGCGACGAAGGCGCCCGGCACGCTATGAGTGGGCGAACGCTCTCGCGCACCGAGGGCGTCGAGATTCGGCATAGAGCACGCATCGAGCTGCTCTCGCGGTTAGCAGTTAGGTAGTAGAAAAGATAGAGTGAGAGACAGATGTTAAATAGAGGGGTGGCAGACGTTTATCTATCTTGATGTTCAATTAGGTACATGTTCGATGCATGTAACCCTATCCCATTTAGGTATAGGTCCTTACCTCCAACACATTGACACGCATGCGCTCGAGGTAGGTCAAATGTGGGTTACGTAGTAATGCAGCCTATATCAATGCTTCAAATTAAGCTTAACCATAAATCAAAGCGTTTTAAAACATATCAGTAGGGAAAATCTCTGGTCTTGGGCAGGCGCAGCGTAGGTTAGGTGACATTTATGTATGGGAAGGTTCGAGGGGGAGTGCTTATTAGGTACTCCCTCGTGGTGGGTTCCTCTGTCAATTTCTATCTTAGAATATCAACAACAACGAATTGCTCCAACTTATAAAATGAGCTACAGAGACAATACGAGCAACATAGCATCTGTCTATTTTTTTTTATTTTTTTAAATACGCGACAACTCCGACATAAAGTCGACGATTCAAATGACTGCTGTGGATCTGGATGCTACAAACACTTCAAAACAACACGATGCGATTCTGCACAGACAAGCATTAAGAACACGTATATTGAACATCGAAAGCAGCATGGGATTCAACACGATCTTGTACCAGGGAAATATGACACAAGCTAAACCATCCCTTTTAGAATCCGGATATATACATCAAAAGGCGACATACATAGACGGCATACAGAGAATGTATTAGATAAAATGAGCGAGCAAAGGCCCATGCAGAGTAACCAACCAACCGTCTATCATTCAGAACACCAGCAAATCACACGCCCGCTCATCCGGCCCAGGACCGCCGCGCCGTTTACAGGGCAAAGGCGAAGACACCAGCGAGGGCCACGACGACCATGCTGATGCCGGTCTTCATGGCGCCGGCAGTGGGGATGGGCGTACCGGTCGGGTACGACGCCGGGTATGAGGCAGGGTAGGTCGTGGTGCTCAGCGTCGCGTTAGCTCCGGGGTAACCACCAGCGGGGTAGGTAGGGTAACCCGCAGGGTACGAAGTAACAGGCACAACAGTGGCGGTGACGTAGACTTCGGTGCTGCTGCCGCTGCCGCTGGGGTAAGCACCTCCGACAGGGTAGCTCTCAGTGGGGGAGACGCTCTGGCTGGTGGTCTCTCCGCCGGCAGGGTAAGTCTCTCCGCCGGCAGGGTAGGTCTCGGTGGGGTAAGGAACAGCAGGGGAAGTCTCAGAAACGTAGACGGTGGTGGGGAGCCACAGGGTGGAAGTCGTCGTGGTCGTAGACTCCTCGGGGCCGCCGGGGTAAGCACCAGTGGGCTGGCCACCAGGGTACGTCTCGGTCTCAGTCACGGGGCAAACAGTGGTGCTGACGGGGATGGTGACGGTGGTAGTGGTGCCTTGCGTCTCATAGGTCGAAGTAGAGTAGATGGTGGACGTGGTGTAAGCAACGCTCGTGGGAGAGCTGCCAGTCTCGGTCACAGGGCATACAGTGGTGCTGATAGGGATGACAATGGTAGTGGTCTGACCAGGGGCCGTCTCAATCTGGGTAGTGGAGTAGATGGTCGAGGTCGTGTACGAGACGGGGGCAGTGGTCGTAGGAGAGCTGTTCTCGCTAGAGGAGATGCCACTGGGATAACCAGTGGGGTAGCCGCCGTTTCCACCGGGAGTGCTGCTGTAACCGGCACCAGGGGTGCTGCTCGAGCCAGAGCCAGGGGTGCTGCTGTAGCCAGCGCCGGGAGTGCTGCTAGCGACGGGGGTGCTGCTGTAGCCGGCACCAGGGGTGCTGCTAGCGACGGGAGTGCTGCTGGTAGCAGGGCCGGTAGAGGCACCGCTGCTGCTGGGAACAGGGTAGCCGGGATAGCCAGTAGGATAGCCAGAACCAGGGGTGCTGCTGTAGCCGGCACCGGGAGTGCTGCTCGAGCCGGAGCCGGGGGTGCTGCTGTAACCAGCACCGGGAGTGCTGCTAGCGACAGGAGTGCTGCTGTAGCCGGCGCCGGGGGTACTGCTAGCAACGGGGGTGCTGCTGTAACCAGCACCAGGAGTGCTGCTAGTAGCAGGGCCGGTGGAGGAGCTGCTGCTGGGGACCGGGTAACCGGGATATCCAGTCGGGTATCCGCTGCCGGGAACGCTGCTGTAGCCAGAACCAGGGGTGCTGCTTGGGCCCGAGCCCGGGGTGCTGCTCGAACCAGAGCCAGGAGTACTGCTGGCGACGGGGGTGCTGCTGTAGCTAGCACCGGGAGTGCTGCTGGCGACGGGGGTGCTGCTGTAGCTGGCGCCCGGGGTGCTGCTAGCAACGGGAGTGCTGCTGTAACCAGAGCCAGGAGTAGAGCTGCTGTAGCCGGAACCGGGGGTGCTGCTGCTACCAGGAGTGCTGCCAGCGGGAGTAGAAGACGAAGGGCTGGCAGAGCTTGAGCTCACAACTGGGACACTGCTGCTGGGAGTCACGCTACCAGTGGGGGCGGCAGGCGTGGTGCTCACGGTGGGCGTGTAGACGGGGTAGTCATAGTTGGGATATCCGTTGTTGCCTCCTGGGTAGCCGTTGTTGTTTCCGGGGTATCCGTTGTTGTTGCTGGGATAGCCGCCGTTGTTGCTGGGGTAGCCGTTGTTGTTGCTTGGGTATCCGCCGCCGGGCTTGGGGTGAGCGTGCTTGTGGCCGTAGTTGTGGGCGTTGGCCGAGGCGGCGAGGAGGGCCGCGGCAGCGCCGACGGTCTGAATGAGTGAAGGGGCCATTGCTAGTGATTAGATTATCTAGTTGTTATAAGAACGAGTGACTGTTGTTTTTGAAAGAGTGGATGACGTGAATACGTCGATGAGCAGTGTCTCTAGCTCGGGATTGACCTGGACGAGGGAAAATGCGTAAAGGAAAAGAAGAGAGCCATCCAGTCCGTCGGGGTGGGCTGACCTCCTTATTAAATAACTGCCTCCTTTGTTGATACTAGCCAAGGTCGCCGTCTCCTGCACTGCGACCAGGTCATCCTGGCTAGACTGCTTTCGTGTTGGATGTCCGCCAACGCCTCTTCCTCTAGTGTAATGCCTATGTGGGCGGTGAGGTGGCCGGACCTGGCGCCTCGACTGCCTAGCTTCGCTGCGGAGTTCTCCATACGAGAATATTTTCCTCTCTCTTTGCATATTGGTGGACATTAAGAGGCTGGCTACCCTAGTCGTGATTGGACGGGCAGCTGTGACGCCCCATCTCTCCGCTATGCCCCGGTAGTGTACTGTACAGTCAGTTGGGTACTAACAGCATAAGCATCGGGTCAGTCAGTGACCGAGTCGTCGTTACGTCCCCACGGCTCAGTACTGACACGAAGGGCCTAATCTTGGTCGATGACTCCATCGTGGCGGCAGGGATGCTCCCATCTGCCTGGTGGAGTGGAGAGGGCTGCCAGCCAGGCAAGAAATTCCGTGGAAAAGGGGCGCAGGATGAGCAGCTGTTCTGTAATAGGAAATGATCTACCTGGCTTCCAATCATTTTTAGAAGACGGCCAGCTGTCTTCTGCTGTGTATCTTACTGCCAAGGTAGCGAAAAGTTGATGATGATACTTTGTAAACCTCCGAGCTATGCGAGTACCGACTTGACATAGGATACGTAGTTGAAAAGCAGTATCAGTAATTCTTAGGAATGCCTACTCACCTAATCATTCTGGTGCGAAAGGGCTCTCTAATTCCTATACTAATCCGGAGTTCGTAGACAGAACGGAGAGATTTGTCCCGCCTGCTATTTCCTACTGCAGCACCGCAGCACGCAGCAGGTACTAACAGTTGGGACGCAAGTCTTGGTGCCATCGCACAATTAGGCGAGAACTAATGCAGGTACGTCTGTAGTGCGTGCTAGCGTGCTGTAAGCCCACTGATTTTCCCCTGACTAGCCAAACTTAGCTGGCCGTCTCACCCACAAGATTGGCACGGTCCTCATACTGTACTCAGCTTTCATTTCGCGAACTGGCGCCATACCTCTCGCCCCCAAAGAGCAAATTTTGAAGAGAGACAAAAGAAATACCTAGCGAGGAAAAAATTAAAAGAAGGAAAGGGAACAACATGTACGAAGTAGGTACTGTAGAAAAAGACTTTGATGTAATTTCCCCTCTCTCCTTTACGTATATATGTGCTGTTACACTGCTTCCGTAAGCTGGGCCACCTGAGTTGTACGGCTAAAATGCCGTCTGGATGGCGTGCTTTACACACTCGGAACTCTGCCTCATGTTTTTACAAGTAGCCCACCATACCGTGCATGCACTACTGTGCACAGTATCTGCGATATATTAGTACACTAGCACTTCGTAAAGCCAGATTGACACCACATAGGTAGTGTAATAAGTACTCAATATAGGCACAGAATAGATAAAGACGTTAGATTAGGTCCTTAAAAGAGCGATAATCGGAAATGTGATAAATGGGTTGGTCATGAATGTCATGAATACGATACAGTATTTAAACTGTATTTCTAGTCCGCCAGTTCCTTTACACTACAACCTACCTCTATACCGTGTGCTGCACGGTATGGGTGAGGACAACGTTCTTAAAATATCTACAAGGTATACTGAATACTGTAATCAGTAGCCAAATATTGAAGGCGCACAACCTGAAGTATATCATCTTTAAAGTGAACATGTTTTCGCGGCGGAAATTATCTTACACAAACATACAAAGTAGGCGAGCCAATATCAGTCACCAAGTATGCACAGCTACCTATTTTAGGATTCCGCAGTTCCTCAGCCCTGGTAAGTCCTGCATAATATAAGGTAGTGTACCAGGCGAAATTCTCAGCCCTTCCAAAGGACGGACGTGCGCGAGGATTGAGGATCGAGGAACAAGGATCCAGCTGAATTACCACTGATTGTCTCAAATCGATATGAACATGTTTTTCTTGTTCTGTTATTCTTTATTTCTTGGCGCCGTTCAAGGCACCTCGCTCAACATCTAGCTCCATCGTCTTGAGTCAAGTCGTGCGAGCGAACGCGTGGCGAAGGTGAGTGGCAGACAGATGCCTCCACCACCCAGGGTTGGATGCTTGAGATCCGTGCACAAACTCCCGAGGAACATCCCATACTATATAGGGCTGAATGATCGCTCGCTGCAGGTCACTAGAAAAGAGATCCGATGATCGCGACCGAGAACGTAAATCGGCCAGATTGCGATCTGAATCTCCCTGCGAAAATCTGGTTATAATCCCAGACTCGTCATTTATACGATCGGTTCAGAGCTTACTCACTAGAACGAGCCAGCCGGCCAGCCGGCCAGCAAGACATCAAAGCACTACTGGCAGTGAGGTATATGCGGAACACACTCTGCACATGCAATGGTCGACCGACATATCGATATTATATGGCTGCCTACCGAACGGCACTGCAATCCCCTCCTTCCCCGCACGTTTTGTAGTAGTTTTTTGCATACCTACTTGGTTTGCTGTGCACCCGAGACGCCCGGGCGATCACTAGTAGAGGAGAAACAGAACGGTAGGGAAACAAGCTTTTGCTGCACTGCTTATCAGGAGGAAACCGAGAGGTTTTTGCTGGTATGTCCAGCAGGTTTCGCCGAAGCTGATACCTAATGTGTCTGTTCAATTTAGGGCACTAGATCTACGAGGTACAGTATGTGCTTAGGTATCGCACTCTCCAACACTCGGGTTGCGGGCCGATTGATCTGCTCGAGCTAGAGTTGTGTACCTGCGTTTTCCAGATAGACAGTTAGCAGTACGAGACCATAACGCATGGAAGTGGAGACACGACACTTAACATAGCTACCTACCTACAGTAGTTTGATTCGTGTTTTATGTTCATTAGGGGGAGCTTGAAGGAGCAAAAAATAAAGCCGGTGCAGCAAAGCATTATAAATATCTACAACCCAACCTGTTCGCTCATCCTGTATCTAAGTAGGTAATGAAAATACACGACATCTTTGCCACGTCCTGATCTAAACGTGCCCAGCTCGACGTGGGTTTTATCCACTTTGATGTCAGTCAAAGCGCAACCGGCTTTTCTTCAACACGATACCAACTTAAGATGGGTACCTCGCTAGTTGCCTCGATCGTTTACACCAGGACCCTCAAGAGTGGTATTTCGTAACAGGCCGCCGATTGGATTTATCTCTCGGATTATTGATACGTCGTTTGATTTCTACAGAACAACCGATCCTTGAGCACGACGAATTGAGGACAGAAGTATGCGCGAGACATGTAAAATGTAAAATTTCTTCTTTATTTACTATGATAATGAGAGCGTACGATTTCTTTAGGGCCCGATCATCGATGATCCTGCGGCAAAGACTAAAGGCTCATCCGAACGGTCCGAGGATCGGGACATTGCTAGTGGGTTAATGAAGCATTTGCCCCTCTCTTTCTTTCCGGAGCTTGTTCCTGGACTCTCTTCCGTCATTTCTTCACGCATAGGAAGACGAAGTCCGGAGTCCAACGAGTATGAGGGCACGACCCGTCTGAGTGCAGCTCCAGGCCGAAGTATTTACCAGGCGTTCTACGAAGCAAAATACTGAGTAGAACGCTAGTGTAAAGCTTCTTAAAATCGAACTAACCCTATATGACTAGTTCGGTGGCTAGGCCCCTTTTCCCCCGAGGCGGCCTGTGGTTGACTTGAGTGGCGCAGCTGTTCATGTTGATTTCTCCACTGGGCATTTCTTCCTCAAGCCTATTTGCAAGTTGCAACTCATAATAATACCCACCCACATCCATTCGATTAAAGAGTCGATTTGACAATCTCGTTTGCCAGACATCTTTGATTTATTCCTTCACGTCTTGTCTTTTTCCGCCCCATTACCACAATTTCCACCAATGCAGATGCTGGGCGGTCTTCTTCTCTAGACCAAATCTCCTCTGCCGTAACCCCTACACCTCACTGTTATCGACATGTCTAACAAACATCTGCCTTTAAAGCCGAGATGTGGTGCTTGTGCAGATAGTATCCTGAGACACGAGAGGGTTGTAGCATGTACTAACTCGTCTTGCGATAGGCGTAACCTCTTGATGCTAATCAAACGGTATAGTATCTGGTAACGACGACTCAACTGCGTGCACAGGCTGTACTCAGTCCTTTGCCTTCCCGCTACCAAGCATGGTGCCAATATGGGTCAATGGGCGTATCCTATGTCGTCGTAATAGATGCAACCAATGCGTCAGCGCGCCCGAGTTCGTTCCTATACATTATGATTGCTATCAAATTTTCAGAGGGAATGTAGACCTAGACGAATCTGAAGCCCTAGACCTACTGTGGATGATCGGTTCATGGAGGAACCCCTGGCCAAGAGCGCAGCCTATCTACCTCTGCAATGCTATTGATAAACTTGGGCTCAAGAGAGTATCAGAAATATCCGGACTTTCCGATCTATGCAGACTTCCACCAGAGCTTGTCGGCATGATTCGCGATTTGTCACCTCACCAATTATTCTGGCGATCTATTTTCGTTATGAGTCTCTCATCAAAGATACCGCAATTCCGACCGTTTTCGAGGAGTCCGCTTAGCAAAATCTTATCATGGGAACGAGGAGCATCCCCTGTGCTGACCTCGTCCGTTCCACCGCCACCGCCACCTCTGATTAGACTCACTATCGATGTTCATGGGATTAGTAAGATAGAACGCATGCATGACCGGCCGGTATATAGCAACCGTATTATGAAACAATCGGCCTTCATCATCGAACATATAAGAGATGTGTCTAAAATACATGTTGAATTCAAGGTATGTCACTTGGTTTGCTTTGTCTTTTAGTCTTGCATTTCTAATACCTATCAGGGCGATTTCATACGTTTGCGTCTGTCCGAAAACCAAACGAGTCTGTATATTTGGGATACATGCAGTCCTCCTAGCCTCTCTTCTTGCGGTTTCCTCGATCCTGCGGCTTTGAGGTCACACATCTCTTCGCGGCTTTATGTTAGGGACTTAGGCCGCTCTCGTGGGATCACCTTTTTTTTCGCTTCTGGTCAACTGTTCGGCATCTATATTCATCTGACAGAAAACTCGTGCGCGATGGATACCTATGAGCGAATTTCTATCCATCGTCGGCAAAGAACAGTTTGGGCCTACATGCCTATAGCACCGCTAGATAGACTTATTGGTCTTGGGTATCGCAAAACTGACGTCGGTTTCAATATCCTGGTAAGTTGCAACCTCCATAAGCCAGCAATAGCCTTATTAACGAGGTTATATTCAAATGTCTCTCGCCGGCGAAGTTATCATCGGGCGTTCCGAAAACCGGCCTGGAAAGCATTTTATCCTGGGGTCTGGAACATCTCTGGCGCTGGTCTATGGAGAACCCCAGGAACTACAACCAATTTCCATATTTGGGGCATATCCATCACCTGGTAGCGATATCCCATCATTTGCGGTGCAGGGGTTTGAGCCTGATAGAGAGGGGGCATATTTCTCATGGGCACCCCTCAACCATATCCAATCGGTCAGCACATTCTATGACGGGGACACTAGACTGTGCAAAGGTATTATTTTTCAATACAGGAATGGTGGCTCACGTGCTCTTGGTCAGTGCCGTCTGAACGTCGATCAGAGTACGATGGTAATAAAACCACGTGTACTCTGCTTCCAAAGTACGTCTTCGACCTCTGCGGGAAGACCACGGCGTCACGGGGTGCGGGTCGAGGTTACAGGCAACGACGCCCATGAGCACAGCAACAGTGGATGGAAGTGTGTACCTCTTGGGAACGGCGTGCTAACCTTCTCCTTTACCGAGGATTCCTCTTATATATCTCTAAGAGAGGAACCATCGATGACAGCGTGATCATTCCAGGAAAAACTAAAGCACGATTTCTTTATATGCGAGTTAGGCATTTGAGTACGGCCAATCATCCTAGATTGAGAAAACGGTGGTATTGTCTCATGCTGGTCGATATTCCCAGAGAAAAAACTTGTAGTATAAGTGTTCACCCTCTTAGAAATGTAAACCCAAGCCGGCTTTTCTTTACATAAATTTCTAATTCTCCTCGATTGTTAGTCGGCTCCTCATGACATCCACCAACACCAAAAGTCACACCTATCACGCCCTGCTATATAGGGGGGCCCCTACGCATAATGGCCTTTCCGTGTTTCCCCCCTTTGCCTTATTACTGTAGTCGACTGTAGGAAGTAAGCGGTTATGGCCCGTGGTCTCTTGATTACGTAAGAGGAGGTAAGGGGAAAAGACAGGTAGCCATTCGTCCCCCTTACCTTATACCATATTTAACGATCACACCAAATCCCAGCTCCTCTTACGCCGCCAGATAACTTGTATGCTTCAGCTATTCTCACGACAGCATGCAGGGCCCAAAGCGTGTGTTTAAATGGTCATCCTTAAAAGAGTCGGTGGAGCTGTGCAACAATCTTTTCGCGCAATGTCGAAACACGCCGATCATAGCAGAGGATGGCCGAATTGAAAGTCGCGAGCGAGACTTCCACCAACTTTTGATAGAATCAAAAGGCCGCGATTCCCTAGCGCGCTATGTTGAACATCGAGATGGAAATAAAGAAGTAATATTTGGACTTCTAGAAGATATTGGAAACACATTGGATACCTGCCTTCGCATCGGTAAGCTATGTTATTACTTCCACAACCAAGTTAGCCATGGTTGTTGGCTAGCGTTGGTGTTACGTCTTATCACCAAGGCCCTGACAAACGGAGAAGCTAGTAATGCACAGGATAATCAGGATAATAACAGTCACCCTAAGGGGCAGAGTAGGCGGAACAGCAGTTCTTCGCCCCCTTTCAACTCTGACTACTCTTCCGATGAGGATCTGGATTCGGACGCTAGCATAGCTAGCGATAAGACATCAACGACCGAAGAGCTGGCGACCACAGATCCCGCAAGCCTTCAACTACGGCGACATAAAAATTATCTTGATGTTTTTATTGGTGACTTGGCCAGGCGTCTTGCGGTACTCCGTGACCAAGCTGTGCGACCGCCAACTTTCGAGGCTGATCGACACTACGACGAGAGCGATTACGGCGAATTACGACGATATTTGACTACACTAGTGCTATTGCAACCCTATGAACTCTCCCTCTTAAACAGGTTGGGTATAAGGAGCTCTATTGGAGTCACAATAGTGACCAGAGCTTGGTTGACTGATGTTGCACGACTGAGCTCTGTTCAGGCACGATTGATCAATGGTGTCATTAGAAGACACCATAGACTATCGTTCGCGAGGAAATCAATACCTCGTAGCAACCCGTCCCCTAAAGACGAGGGTCAACATACCATCAACACATCCCCAGAAGTTCCTCAAAAAGGGCCGGCGACATTTGCTGATGCTACAATTCAATTTGCTCCTGATCTTCTACAACCACACTCATCGAAGATGGCAGCACTAGAAATATCAACTAATAATTCCCCTTCTGCAAGTGGTACGAGGATAACACCAACACAGGACTACCCGCATATACCAACAAACACCGCAGATGCGGCGCCGCCAAACTGTCCATTTTGTGGCGATCGGCTCTCAAATAGAGATATAGGTTCTGACACTGCCTGGAGGTTATTGCAATACAGATACACTCGAACGTTTAGCATATTGGCTGACTCGCGAACAGATCGCACGTTGCTAGCGACCTACGGCCCTACACTTGTATAATAGAGCGATGTGAAACACCGATGAAGTTATTTTTAACCTCTTCGGACTGGCTTCGACACATGACTGAAAAGCGCAGTGCCTGGATCTGCGGTCGGGTTAAGGGTATTTATCACGAACTTAACATCTTTTCGTCTAGGCACACGCCTTAACTCATAAGTAGAGCTGACACGAGACGTTCTTAGGTCAAGTATCTTCAGGAGTTCATCACAAGCAATCCTTGAACCTCAGTACCAGTAGGAATACCAACCTGATGCTCTGTCCGCTGTGTAACTACCGGCTACACCCAGTGGACATCGAATTTAACGATCATATTTCGGAACACATTCACTCTTTCTCACTGAGGGCTTTGCCCTGGGATAGCGAGGAATCACTTGCGGTATCTCAAATGGGGAGTACTGCACCCGACGGAGATATTACAAGTGACCGCCCGGACGGCCATATCGTGAGGATGTATGATTTGCTCTCCCACCACGACCTTGACAATTTCCAACCCGCGACAGCGGTAGCCGAGCCAATTGACCAGACCACAAATACGACAGTACAAGAATACTTTCCAAGTACCCAGATTTCATGGGATAGCCTCTGCAAGGCCATGGAAATCCTCTTTCCTGGCCATGCATTCGAACATAAAGATAATGAAGGCAGCAACGGCCGATATTCTTTCAACGTACCCCGATTACTAACAACTGTGAGGTGGCCCAACTCTTGAACAGCTTTCTCTACCTTGAAACCTCATTACACTAACAAAACTCCTAGGAGGAAAAAGACTATGTATGGCGCCTAGCGGGCGACCTTAGAAAACACGAGCGCGTCCAAGCCGCAACCGGCAATACACCCATCTCCAGCCCAAATAAATCCAAATTGATCGTGGATATTCCCCAAAGGAATACAGTTTATTTTCAGGTCATGCATTTGGGTATATCCTTCCCCATACATGGTTCTGTGGACCTGGGCTCAATTGTAACTGACATCAACAAACTCGAACCCCTGATTGCTGGCAAAGGTCCCACTACCCTACCACTGTCTATCAATAGCATCGCTAAAGAGGATATCGAAATGGAGCTCACTACCTCGCACCCTAATGAATACATTGAGCTGCGTGCCAAGCAATTACACTGGATTTGGTTCCAGCCCTCACAGGAGATCATCTTAGCCTTAATGGAAGATCCTGATTTCAGAAACTTCTTACCGAACCGAGCAATTTTTGTCTCTCCTGTCATCTACATGGTCACGGGGTTGATGGTAGCCAAGGAGGGGCACGCTGTCAAGAAGAGAAGGCGGGAGTCGGGTGTGAAGGGGAAAGACGTGGCGGTAGCAGGGGAGTCTATGATCGGGGTTGACACCGAGATGCAGCGGAACGGTGACTTCGTAGTCGCGGTCAAGGTGCACAAAATCAGTAGGACAGCGAAGAGTGTAATTGCTCGGGAATATTATGGTACTATGTTCTAGATTTGAAACGATCGTTACAGAATGTCTCGAGCGTCAACTTTTGAAAGACTTCATATTGTATTTCACCCTACCGGGTTGGTGATGATGGTATGCTGCCTGCCCGTTTCGAGCGATATGACTTCATCAACATATCGCCTAGCTTCCTCCGGGTCGCGGAAGCGTATGAACTATGCGTCGCTAAACACCGAGGACGATCGGACGTAGTAGGGGTCTGAGGAAATTAGTTACGATCTCGTAGTTGTAGCTTAGGTATTGCAAGCGATTGAAAAAATTTAGATGGGCGATGCGCAATGTTCTACGACTACTCAAAGATGGTGGCAGGGTGCTGATGGTTGAGATGGGATAGGGACTGCCCGCTCAGCATCTCATCTTCGGTGCCTTGCCTGGCTGGTAGCTTAGCGACCTGAGCGAGCTAAGCCCAAACATGGCACCCAAAACGTGGTAATGGATTTGAGTACCGCTGGCTTCACTGGAATGTATGTCAACGTATGGAACTGTGACGAGGAATACTAGTCCTCAAGTGTGCTCTTATCAACGACGGCTCGGTGTCACGGCCATCGACTGTCCTACTCCTGCGAACGCAGTGTCGCTAGGACTATTACGCACTATCCGAACAGAGAGTGCGGGCGACTGGCTTTTCTCTATCAGCCTGGATCCTGCTCGCAACCTTGGGGCTTGATCTCTCAAGGCATCTTGGCCCACCTATTTGCAGCGACTATTATGTACCGACATGAACCGCCTGGTGTCAAATTTGCGCAACGTAGGGGCATGATCATAGTCCCGCGAGAGAGGATAATGATGCCGCAAGTGGTGGCCCGGCCTCTGTAACGGCATATTATGCCATGTTTGAGGTCGCGCGACTTGATCCTGGTATGTTACTTCGAGCTCGCACGCGCAAGCGCAGTAGGAAGAATTGGCCGTCTTGGGCACGAATGTTGCGATACGATATTGCGAAATAGTCGATATGGACAGTCTGAACTTTGAAGGCGATCCTAGTCAGCTGTGGGAAACCCATGCCTTTAGTACGGGGCATCGTGCACGGCAAATGGTACTCAACTGCTCCGTCCTGGAACGCATGACGGCGGCCTAGTGGCAGACAACACTTAGCCGTAGGGTTATAGGAACGCGGAACATTAATCTGCGGTTTTAGAAGCTGATATCACTCGATTTCTTTATCATCCCATTACCTTTTATGTGTTGTCGGGAATCCTATACAGGCGAACTGCAGCGCTGGAAGGTCTTTCCAACACGCCATGGCCATCGTCACGCTGCCCGCAACCTTCCGTGTGTGACAATAGATGTTGTCCCTGCTAAGGGCGTCGGCTTCATAGCCGAGGCGAATAAGCTCTTAGCTAGACGATTGCTTGGATCTGGATACTTCCGGCCGCTTAAAGAGACTGATTTCGATCAACCAGTGGATTACTCCATAGCGGTGTCCGTCTGCCCTACACGTACCACCCGGGTCATCTCGGGCCTTTCTGACAGTGCCATTGGGAACACGAGTAGAAGTGCCTCCTGGATACGGTTTGCTGAGCTTGCTGGCGACTATGAGGTGCTCAATAGCAGCCATGCCGAAGGGACCACGCCACCAAGAGAGACTCAAGGTTTAGCAACAACCAGTCTGACGCGACGCCTCGCTGGGACTCAGAAAGTCGAAGATGGAGCTGAGGCTGTCGAAAAGGCCATGATCCATAAGCTGGCTGAAATGTTTGTGGTTTCAGAGGGGGACATCGAAGCTGCTCAGCTGTTGGCCCGAGTTATGGCGTCGATTCATTGGTTGCCGCCAAGCTGCGCAATTGGCTAGTCCTTGCCACTCAGTGCTAGATATCCCATCCTCGGCCTCCTGAGCACGAATTCGCTGCGGGATCTTGCAAAATCACATTGCTGAGATGAGCAAGATGATCAGTATATTGTGAGAACAGATGGATAAGAAGATTGAGGACCATTTAAGTTAAAGTGGGTATTATGAGCGCACGCGGCAGCTAGTTGTCATAGTGGCACCAGTAGTGGAGACTAGGCAGCTTTAGCTATGTCGCATCAGGAATAGATTTTGGATTAGGTACATTTGGATGCAATAGAGCCCCTTTCTTCTGGGTCGCCTTTCTCTAGACTCGTCAATTAATAAAACATTTAACATTCCTGTCTCAACCTGTTCTAGTAAAAAATAGAAATCAAGCTGTCTTCCTGTTGCCGGAAATACAGGCCAATAATTCGGGTCGCTTTCATACCTAGACAAAGCGAATTCTCGGCTTGTGGTAATTGGGTAGCGAGCGTTGTTGTGCGAGGACTCACACGAGCCCCTGATTTTTTCCTGATAACAGCATGGGCTATCCGCATATTTTTCCTCTGCTAAACTCTCTGTCGAAAATTTGAGGAAAGGGAGACTTCACAGTTCCCAGGCGCGAAAGCCATTTCTCTAGCATGAATTTCAAACTGGCCTGGCTTATCTATCCAATACAATGGGGAACAAGGCAAGGGGGGTGGTGTTGTATATTACACCGAACGTACCCACACTCATACTCTCGGGTTTCACAGCCTTACGCAAGACGCTTCGACGAGCAAAATCCCCCTATAGCTTCATACACCAAGTTGATTATTGTTATGTATATGGTCTTTAGGTGTCCTTGAGGCCATCTCATCGACAGGTATTACTTTCACATCCCTAGTTATATAACATAGTTATCCTACATAACACAATCCAGACTTGCATAAGTAGTAAAATAGATTCTTGATGTCCCTTATATTAATTATAAGAATAGTTATATCCCGTCAGCGTGTTAATTAACGTAATTATCCTAGACTTTTCACAATGTAAGGTATGTCTTTGCACGACGAACACTTGAGGTGTGCCAAGCATGCCGCAGGAGCACATCAGCAGAGCAAGGAAAGGGGGGATGTTTCGTCCATCCATGTTTGTTGTAATCGCATTCGAAGTAAGGCCGCCCTTGCCTCGCGCACCACCAAGACCCCATTTCCCTTCAGTTTTGTACCTAGGCAGCCGCGAATGGAAAGTCAAGGTTTAGCGCTGATACAAAATACTAAATCGTGGCTATTGGGCTGGGGTTTCCTAGAAGCCGTCGCACGAAATGACAACAGTTCGCGGGGCGCAGTTGTTTATTGTTTACGTACATAGTCATGGGATAAGTATTGCTACTTGGTTAACCCTGTAAACCCTGTTACTCCAGTAAACATATATATGCGTACACATGGCTGCTGGCTTGAATCACAGCTAGTCCTCTTCATGCCTCGTCTCATCTCACTAATTCAACTCTGCCTCAAGTATTAGAACGGCGAGTTCACAACGTTTGTCCTATCTCCTCCAATATCCACTTCGATAAAATCTGCTCGACATGGCACAACCCTATATCTGTCTCGGTAACGGAAAATGGAGCGGGAGACTGGCCGACGTCCAACTACGCTGGAAGCTGAACGCGAGCACCTGGATGATCAGACATGCCCAAGAATTGGAGGAAAATGGGTCGGTCTTGAAAGCCCTTTCGGAGCACTTGTTGTGCCGGCTCGCTCGCCGGCTGGGTTGCGATCGAGCTATCATTAAGTAAGTGACTGGTCTCGAAAATTGGTGGCGATACATTACCTTGTATACGCCTAAATCTACAATCTATGTATCAGAACTGAATTGAGCTAACCAGGGATTGGCAACTTATAGAAGCACTCCATATGAACTCCCCAACCTGAATCCCAGTTCCAACTCTGATCGAGCACCCCCAAGCTTACAGATGTCGGGCTTGGTTTTTCTATCGCATCGGAAGTGGTTCCGACATGTCCGCATATATATAGATCCAACGAGCACACCATCGATGAAACAACAAGAGCCAGAGGCGATCGGGGAAGCAGTTTATGTGTCCAACCGTGGTCATCGTGCCTTGGATTTACAACTCTCATGGGGGATGGGCGTTGACGAATGGGTAGGCCCAGTTATCGGAGATTACGCATCATCGTCCAGTTCGGGTTCTCACCTTCCGTCCGACACTGCTCCTTCTTCGACTGATGAAGTACCGGCAACAAGCCCCTCTCCCAATTGCGCGAAGCCGATGACCCATCCCCATTGCATGAATCCGGAAGCTGCGGCGTTCTTTCCAGGCAGCGCGATAGACGAAGAGCACAAGACTGAAACAGAGAACTATCCAAGTCCAAGTCATATTGGTGGTGGATCTTCTATGATCCAGTACTCTGGCAACATGTCCTCGAACCAATTTCATGGTATCCACGTTAACGTTAACCCCATGGCTGGTATTCCCTTCGCTCATGACACCACTGGAAGTGTATGGGATCCATACACGCAGAGGTGGGGATACAGCGCCTATAACATGCAACCGTGGGGACTTGGGGTTCCCTTCAATAACTTTCAAACCTATAACGCTTGGGGGCCTCCCTATTTTTAACATCTTACGGCCGAACGCAACTGGACAAGCAGTGCGTCACGGAATAGAACCGCCGAACAAAGCCGATACGCAGCTGCTAAACGTGGAATGCAGTCAAGCCGGACACTTGACCATTCGCATTTGTCCATACACGCAGGGGAGGGAATTATCATTGGATCTCGTTCGCTTGGAGTTGAGACTTGTTTTGCCTGATTTGTTTCTATTGACTAGCGCTATACTCTCAGGATTATTGTACTACAGCCGCTTGACTTCTTTCGCGATGTACGATGATGGCGCATTACTTGGAAATCCTACTTATTCATGCTGTTGTTGCCAGTTAATACTGGACATGTTGCTATTCGCCTGCAGAAATATTTCCTGAATTCATGGCGAGGCAGTATGAAGTTTGAATAGGAACCTCCGTCATTCTAGCATAAGCAAGAGCGATATGCCACTATTCTTATTCTTTTCATCTTGTTCATTTCAACTCCGATATATAGAATTGAACTGATGTAAATTACCTCCTCATTTGCCAATCACCTATGTTTATTTAAGTCAGCAACTCAAACAAAGCCTGAGCCCCGGTATACTAAATATTGCAGACTTGGGTATTCCCGTACGGCAAATAGCATTCTCCTATGTGATACAATATGAATGCACAGAATGTAGTTAATTCCTCTATTTCTTGATACAGGCATCGGCAAATAAAGGAAACATCCATGTAAGTTGAAATGCTACCTGCTGAAAAACCAGGACTTGTCTATAAATAGAACTGGTTTGTAATATAATTTCGGTTTATTTTTTTCTTTATATATCGAGTTCTTATTTTTACCAGGAACTGACTTGTGCTGTGCTTATGAAATTTGTTTAAAAATTTTTTTTTCTCATCATAAGAATGAAAATGATGCAGATGTCGTAATCAAGCTCCGAACTTTTGCCAGATAATATCTCCTAAATCCAGCATGAGTGCACGTGAATTTCCTCACCAGTGCAACGCTAGGTATCAACCTAGTAGATGTCACATGGGAGGTTAGCGCCCTAGGGCACGCGGAGCTTATTTAGCTGACCGGCAAAGGCTAGGCTAGAGTGCCTTAGTGTGGCTTAAGAGGTGCTTATTGTGGGCCAACAAAGCTGGGTCTTGAGTTGGCAAGGACCTTACCCCAGCTTGCCATCCAATGTATAAAAATGTGATATAATAGTTTCGAGGCTACTATTACAAGGACGCATAATGAAGGATTCTATGCTGCCCGTAGTTATGGAGTAATACAGGCAAATACCTAATAGAAAACGTTGTTGAATAGGTAGGTACTTGTGTGTAACCGTATCCGGTACCTACCTACATGTAGGTACTTACGGTGCCTCATACTCTAGGTACTTCGTGTCTACCTCTCGTAAGGAGCGGCATGATCGGAAAGACTGGGAGCGCATGATGCATCCACGGGGCCAGCCGACATATAATAAGGTAGTACCTAAATTTGAATAGCGGTCTTTTTAGGTGTAGACCTTAGAAGGCGTCATGATGATATTAGGTACAAGAGTTAGATAGCTTATCTGCCTCTCGCACAGATAGCAGGCGTACTTTGCTCGAGATGTGCTGAAGCCTTCTTGCTTCTGTTTCTGTTTTTGTTTCATTGCTGCTCTTCCCTGCCCATCCCTTCCCCTCTTCGGTACCCAATCCTCCCAACCTTTTTGGCGGCACAAGTGCTGTCGATATATATATACCTGTAATACACGCAGGAATTTCGCAACTGTCGGTATACCTGCACCGGCACCGGCAGTGCCAGCACATCCCGATGCGGGGCTGATGATGTGCACTGCTGCTTTATAAGAAGTACCCTACTGACTGACCATATACTTCCGTCATCTACGGTACACAATAGTATGTGCGCTTCCATCCCGACTTTCTTTGTTTTTATTGTTCCTAAACCTTTCACTCGGCCCTGACCACTCGCGTACTATTTTATTTGCAGCTGCGTCATTCCGTAGATCGGTGACGGATTAACCGCTGTGACAGAAACCGCCTATCCATCCGTCCACTACATCTGCATACCTTTGTTAGGTACACAATACGGCACTGTACTTACATGACCGCCGCCTGGGCTATCGGTTACCTATACATACATTCACAGTAGACACCTCAGGTAGCATGCTATCTCTAATGCTAAACGAAGTGGCTCCTCCTCCTCCACCGCCGCCGCCACTCGAATCCGCTTCTGCTGCTACTACTACTACTACTTCTACTACTCCACCGCCCAAGTTCTTAACCTATCTACTCCCAACCATCTCACGGCCCTTTCGCCGGCACCGCCGCATCTCTTCCTCTACTGGTAATGACGTACCCGCACGTAGTGATATTCCGTCCTTGAGCAACTCTCCGGTCGACTCCGTACCGTCGAGTCCGGCCTCGCCAACTTCACCCTCCTGGTTCTCTCATGTAAAACACGGCTTCCGCGCGCCCTCCGCGGCACAGCCCGATGTCCCGAGGCTCGCTAGGGTCCATCCTGACACCATCAGGTGTTCCACGTGCGGGACCGACTTTGCCTTCTACTCGCAGATCGTGAGCAAGGGCTTCACGGGCCGCTATGGTCGCGCCTATCTGGTCGCGCCCCCCGACGGTCCCCCGCGGAAGTCGGGCCCCGATTTGATGAACGTCAAGGTCGGCAAGCCCGAGAGTCGGGTTCTGGCCACGGGGGCGCACGTCGTCTCCGACATTCAGTGCGTCACTTGCCGTGCTAGGGTAGGTTGGAAGTACGTTGATGCGAAAGAGGAGACGCAGAAATACAAGATCGGCAAGTTCATCCTCGAAACGCAGAGGACGGTCGACTACAGAAATTGGGACGATGCCGTATCTGAGGAGATGCTCGAGCTCGAATTCGAGCCGGAAAACCCTCAGGAAGGCAGCGATGCGGAGCCTATGGTGTTTGACTCGGACGACTCGGACGAATGCGACGACCTGTTCTCCGGGGTCTGGGATGCCAGAAGCGCCGCGAAGAGACGCAAGCTGAGGCGCAGACGATGATAGAAGTGGTTTTTTCGATTGATTTGGTCGTTTTTTTACGCGGCGTTATAAAGATACTCTGAGCACGTGATACACTTATGATGGATGGTTATGATATTTGGCTGGTCAGAACCAAACAACATCAACATTGAGGATACCCTTCTTACTGTCGTGGGAGACTGGTAAATGGAGTTACGGGTTACTGTCGATTCAATGGTTTTGCAGAAGAGGTCCGAGGACCGTGGCATGAGATGCTATCTCCTATTTATAGAGCTCATACTTCTACGCGTTTAACGAGAACTCCGAACCGAGCCTTATACTTGCGCGCGTGATACATATACAGCACCAAAGATGAATTTGAAGTAGCCTGAAAGCGCTGGCCTAGTTAGACGGGGTGGCGGCTGGGGGATTTAACTCAGTCTTGGGATCGGCCTTGGGATGAACTGATAGCTCCAACGTGACCTAGGATACCATTAGCAAACTTGCGCGACGCTGACGGCGAAGAGAGGCACGTACAGGTCCGTCGTTAACCAGGGCAACTTCCATCATGGCCTGAAAGACGCCGTCTTTGACTTTGTCGGGCGCGTAGCCTTGACGGACCCTCTCGACGAAGTACTGGTATAATCTCTTGGCATCTTCACCGCCAGCAGCTCCATGAAAATCAGGTTTATTTCCCTTCTTCATCGAAGCGAGAAGAGTAAACTGAGAGACTGGTACCACACCTATCAGATGAACCGTGACGGGGAAATGAGGTCGAAGGTGGGAGAGGAGGGACTTACTGCTGAGGACTTCTCCGTCGATCTCTTGGACATTCTTCTTCCACTGAGAAGAGACACCCGTTAGAAACAGGTGCTTAGAGGGGAGAATCTGTCAAGACACCACCACCCTCGTGCGACCACTGAGCCGCCAAGAGAGATGCATATGTATAGGTGCAGTACACATAACTGCAAAGGGAGGATGAGGGGGGCTCCGCAACCATACTCTACCCCCTGCGTCGTCATTCCACAGCTTCACTTTCAGCACCTTAGACGCCAACGAGTCTGCCTCCTTCTCCGTGTCTCCGGGGGCCACGGCGACAAATACGAGGACGCCCTTCCCTATCGACGACACCAGCTGCTTCTCCACGGTGACGGAAGCCGACAGCACACGCTGTATTATAGCTGCGAAGAGACGGGACGTGTGAATAAAGTGGTCTCTGTACCTGCCCGGTGAAAAGCGAGTATGTCTGCGAAGAACCTACCTTTCATGGTGGATGGTGAGACGAATTGCTTGGGGGCCAAAAGAGGCCAATCTATATGAATGCTGAACACTGAGCACTAATTGCTTTTCAATGTCAATAGTAAAATAGGTATCGTGTATAGCAAGCATCTCCAACACATTACGAAGTACTTAGTGCTCCAGACCTGGATGTCACCGGCGAGAATCAGCTGCAGACGGCTGGCTCAAACTGGCAAGTACAGTATACTTGCCAAGCACTAAAGTGCAACGCATTCTGCATCGTCGGAAGTTAAGTCATTGCGGTACCTTAAAATCATACTTCATAACCCTACTAAAACAACCCAATTGTCAATTACCTAATTCTTTATTGCTCTACTGGGATGTGTTCCCACGTGTCGTCTGATTCCTCCGTAAACCATTCATCCTAAAGAACCACTTCCACTGGAGGGCCGGGGGGAGGTGGTGGTCTAGTTTTAGGTTCCCCCTAATGAATTCGTTATCAGCTGGTGGGATCTCCTTTGTCTACCATCGTTGGAGTGGTCTTTGTGGAGGTCCCGGCTGATTCAAGAAGTGAATTAATTCGAACGTATCCGGGTTAATAATATCGGCGATTGACGGTGGGAATAACCCGAGTGAGTTGTATATTCACTTTCAATCGTAGTCTTGATCTTCTGGTTTAAACCCTTCCCAACCAGGATCAAAGTGGTGGTAACCACCGTGTATAAGGCTGTGGGCCTGGGCATATATCAGTTTAAAATATATATACTAATGAGCTATTTTAAGAGCGACTTAAAGCACGTACTGCACTTCCAGATGACCGTACATCTGTTGGTGTTCCCTAGGAAGCTAGAACATGGCTTCTGGGCTTCGCATAAAGGCGGCCAGCCCCAATAATGTAACCCTCCTTTACGAAGCTTGAGTCTTAAGACACTACAACTCCAAAGTCACCAGGCTGGATCTTTAAAAAGCGCTAATCATTTTAACCATAATTAACAGAAACGTTATCTAATTTTACATCTCTTCAAGGCAGATATTGATTTAGAGAAGATACAAAGTTATGATAAAGGACACTGACGACATACCTGTATGGAATAGACCATATTTATAGAGAATCCAAAAAAGCTTCGAGGATAATTACACTTAGCTGCTCGTTTGATCTCGGGGCGCGTTAGCCGCTTATTTTTCGATTCCGTCTAGGGGCTCACCGTGTAAATGGCTTAAAACAACAGCGGGTGGATCGGCTGGTTGCTGAATCTCGTCGATAAGGCGGCGAATATATGGCGATTTGGACTGGTATCGCTTAAGAATGTCGGCCCCCAAGTGGTCACAAATGCTTTTAATGACGCACGAATCATTGTTTGGGCCCCCAATTGTGCACAAGAATGGGTTGAGTGAGCACTTGGGCATTGTACGGATGGCGGGATCGTATAGAGGATTTTACCTGGCTAGATACACTGCGGCTTCATCTACGGCCCTATGAAGCTCCTCGACAAGAGTGTAGGCCGAATTACGTCCTTGAGGATCTGACCGGTATGGAGAAGCGGGCTATTGGTGCAAGGGAGCGGTTCTCATCAGCGATTGGAGTTGACTCATCTCAAAGATGCTATGGCTTAACTCCAGCCTGTCGTCTAGAGTAGTGGACCTGGGCAAGTATAATAAAAGCAATTTGCACTGATGGCCTGTAGTCTCTAGAAGCTGGTCGAGCCCACACGCTCGTGCGGCTAGGGTACCTAGTGAATAGCAGGGTGTTGGCTGTTGACCTCGGAGATGTTGTAGATACATACATATATATAATGGATAGCTGGAGAGGACGGAGGTAATTGACAAGGTTTCTTTGTACCTACCTAGGCACCTAAAGTAGGGCGAAGCACAAGTTAGGTAGTCCTTAGCTGAGTCCAGCCTGAACAAAAGTGGCAGGCACGCTAACCCTACTTAGGTAGTCCACGTCCGGCACAAACAACAAGCAGCTGCTTTGGGTAGGTAATTTATACGTGGGACTTGTCCCAAATAGGCAGTTCTCGGCATCATAGAAGTGTGTTAGGACGACATGTACGAAGGGTACGAAGTAGGTACAGAGTACCTGACGAGATGACCCACCCTCCTGCCCTGCCATCGCCGTCACCACAAATGCGCGGTTCAGCCTTCCGGCCAAACAACCTTGACGGGCTCTCAAAATAACTGGGCAGACAAGTACAGAGTCCTTCTCCAGACTCCTCCTACAACATCAATACTCTCCCGCCTCACTTAACGAAAACAAAACAGTACGTGCACCCCATCGCCTCTCCGCACCCCCTGTCACCCACCTCTTCTTCTTCCAATTGCCGAACTACAGAATATACCGTTTCTGCACCCACCCTCTTTGCGCCCGTCGACTGATTGGTGGATTGCCTTCTCTGACCTGGTCTTACAGCATCTCTCCCTAACAGGCTCTGGCGAACCTGCACACACTCCTTTTCCTACCTCTGCCGTCTCTCGCAGCCGCTACTGCACATTCTCGACGAGACCCCCGTGCCATCGTCCGTCGTCGCGGTCCACCAGCCGCACCTGTAGCCGCCGTTCGCTCGGGTCAGGCCCTCGTCGCACGTACATACTACCATCGCCATGGCGGCCCGGAAGCTGCAGCAGGAAATAGACAAGACCTTCAAGAAGGTTGCCGAAGGCGTAGCCGAGTTCGACGGCATCTACGAAAAGATCGAGCAGTCTAACAACCCCGCCCAGAAGGAGAAGCTGGAGGACAACCTCAAGCGCGAGATCAAGAAGCTCCAGAGATTACGGGATCAGATCAAGACATGGGCCGCCAGCAATGACATCAAGGACAAGGCTCCGTTGCTCGAGCATCGGAAGCTGATTGAGACGGTTGGTGCCTCTGGGGCGTCGTGGGGGACTCGCCACGCCCCCGACCAGATGACATGCTGACCCCTTTGCTAGCAAATGGAGAGGTTCAAGGCCGTCGAGAAGGCCATGAAGACCAAGGCCTACTCGAAAGAAGGCCTCTCGGCTGCCGCCAAGCTCGACCCCAAAGAGCAAGCCAAGGCGGAGGCCGGGGAGTTCCTCGGCAACATGGTCGACGAGCTCGAACAACAGATCGAGACGCTCGAGGTCGAAAGCGAACAGATACAAGTGACCATGAAAAAGGGGAAGGGCCAAGCAGCCAAGGCGGAGCGAATCGCGACGATAGAACACATCATCGAGAGACACAAGTGGCATCAGGGCAAACTCGAACTGATCAGGCGGTCACTGGAAAACGGGGGCATCGAGACGGAACAGGTCACGGACCTAGAAGAAAGCATCCGCTACTACGTTACCGACGGCACAAACGATGACTTCATAGAAGACGAGGGGCTCTACGACGAGCTCGCCCTAGAGGAGGAGGAAGATACCTACGGCATGAATCAAGACAACGACCGCGTATCCTCACAAGATACACAGTCGGTACAAGAGGAAGTAGCAGATGCAGAACCGCGGCCGGCCAGCTTGCCGGCCAAGACGAGGGCCGCCGCCATCGACCCGGCCGCTGCCCGAAGACCATCTGCGCAGATGAAATCCCCGCTCCCGACATTAGCGACACTACACAACCCCCTTGCCAACGTAACTAATGGTAGCGTGTCGTCTAGCTCGACTATGAAACCAGCGTCACTCCCCCAAAGACCCCCTGGCGAAGGACTCAAGTACGCTTCGGCGGCGGCGGCGGCGGCTGCGAGCGACAAGAACAACGTGGGCATAGCACCGCTGCCACCACCGCCAGGTTCTCAGCCAGTTACGGCGTCTGTAAGCATATCGCCGCTGCCGGTGGCGGCTGCTCCGTTAAGAACAAGCGCCACGAATTCTCCACGTACGATAAGTGTACAGCCTGCGCCATCGGAACCAAGGATGGGCAGTATATCCGTTAGCGAGCCGCAGCCTTCGGAACATGCTCCAAGCATATCAAGTACATTCAAGAAACCGGACAGGCCCTCCAAGTTTTCGAGCAAAGCGTCTGCTGCCACGGACTCTGGAGACTCTTCAAAAGGTAGAGATACATTTACCATGAGTCTGCTGCCTCTCTTGCCGCCTCTCTTGCTCACCAGCTGCTAGGTTCGTATTCGAATGGGATTGCGAATGGCGTCAAGACGCGGCATGATGACAGGGAAGAAGAGTCAATATTCCACCTCCCGGCTGCGTTGCACGATCTAGTAGAGTCGTATGAAGCGAATAAGAAGAGACGTGCCGTACCGGTGAACTCGCCCTCGACCTTGCGCATGATGGCAGCTTCGCAGCACAGCATGAACATGATAGACACGTCTGATGCCGAGCCACCGAAGTCGTATAGACCGGAAACGCGGTATCACTCGGCAGCCGGGTATCCGCAAGAGCCCTTAGCGATCCTCGACGACCCTCGCCTGTACTCGCGTATCGAGCCGGACACGCTTTTCTACGTGTTCTACTACAAGCAGGGCACTCCTCAACAGTATCTAGCGGCCAAGGCCTTGAAGGAGCAGAGCTGGCGATTTCATAAGCAGTACCAGACCTGGTTCCAGAGGCACGAAGAGCCCAAGAACATTACAGAGGAGTTCGAACAGGGGACGTATCGGTTCTTTGATTACGAGTCTACGTGGTACGTTCCCCTCCAGAGGCCAAGCCGTAGCGCAGCTCTAGTCGGCTAACTGTCTTGTCTAGGATGAACCGAAGGAAGGCGGATTTCAAATTCGCGTATAGGTATCTGGAAGACGACGTTTGAATGCCTCGGGTGCCACGCTGATGCCTCACGACAATGACGAACATGATGATTGGTGAGAGATCAATAGTGAAGTGAATGTAGGGGTGGTTAGCGGTCTAGCGAAGGGCGCGTGCTCCCGTCGAATGACGTGGGATTGTAAGAAACAGTGGGAGGCCTAATCGCTTGTCGGGATAATTGTAGGGAAATTAAACGCTCTCAGTTGCACCGACCTCTCCATCTGCCGCGACGAAACATGCCCATGCCCTCGTGAAACGTAAAACAACCACCGCCGTTTGCAGTCTGCAGGCCGAGGTCACCTAGAAAAAGCCAGGACGTAGCAGCAACGACAACAATATGTGGTGGATAATGACACTTGTACTGCGAACTCGGCGCCACACTATTCGATGGTTTCTCCCACGATTGACCAATCGGGACTGTGCCAGCTGACCGATTGGTTAGGAATTGAGGCGCTTCTTGCCTGGCTCTCAGGTCACTGGCCTGGTCTGGTCCTTGACTACTTAAATATTTGCTTGTCATCTGATCTCTCTTCGCGTGTCACTGTTTCTCCCTGTAGGTAGTGTCACTGCTCTGGGATTTGGGATTCAGGGGACGTGGAACACGAAGCAGTGTACAGACGGACGCAGGGATTTTGGCTGTTAAAGATTGAGAGGTACGAAGTCTGATTGACTGTCACTACTTACACTACTTACTTCTATAGATTCTACTTTATCTAAACTCGGCTTAGCTCAAGCATTCAGTGACAATGACAATGATTATGTCCAGCCTGCAATTGGTAATACCTACTTCGTACACAAGATGTATGCACATATGTACGAAGTAGTACTAACCTATCATTTCAACTCACAACATTTATGCCAGTTTCTGGCCAGTTCAAAGCCAGCAAGACTAGCAGGAGGGACTTGCATGATTCAAGACCACGGGACCTGTAATCCCCCCTGCGGCATTGGTACGCAACGGCCGATCTGCGCTGCCGGCCTGAATTAATCCCAGTGGTAACCAGCGAGAGTGATCACTGATAGGCTGCCAGGTCTTCGTCACCCCCCGAGTGCTGTCGCATTTTAGTGAAGATGCAGAACGTTTCGTATCCACGAGAAAAGTGCCCGAAGAAGGCGAAATGCGCATCACCTTTCATCTCATTCGGTATAGGTCATTTCGACATCGGAGTCGAGTTCCTGTCTTCGTTTCCCGGCGATAAAATCGGACATCCATGGCCTGTCTGTCTGTTCTGACCTTTACCGAGAAATAATGCGTATGGTTACACATGGAGCATTATACAAGCTTAGATTTGCTTTAGGATCTCATATTAGAATAGAATTGCTTTCACCTGACAAAGGTGGTTGTACTCCCTCACCTACCCGAGATTCATAGGGGGGCCTTTCTTTCTTTCTTGCCCGAGTCTACCTATCACAACTATCACAACCGAACCCAGGCACCGAGAATCCAGATAGCTGCCATACCCTCATCTATCTCAGACGCAGGACCCGATCCAGAATTGATCAGCGTATGCATCCGTGATTTCCGGCCATGTCACACCCCCAAGACCTCTTCGCGCAGACCACCTTCACGGGGCCGTCGCTGCTTCAGGCGCGCCGCGAGACGATCCAGCAGGTGACGCTGAAGGCGCAGCTTAGGAAGCTAAAGGAGACGGGCCAGTACGAGTGCTTCAACCTCAAGTGGCAGTCGATCTACGCCGATAAGTCGCGCTGGCCTTCGCCGCCACCGGTGTACTGGGACAGCGACGTCGCCAAGTGGATCGAGGGCGCCTGCTACGTGCTCGCCGAGCAGTACGACGCCGAGATCGACGCCGCCGTCCGCGAGCTGGTCCAGATGATACGCGATGCGCAGCAGGACGACGGCTACATCGACGTTTACTTCACCGTCATTGAGCCCGGGAAGCGGTGGTCCAACCTGAGGGATCAGCATGAGCTGTGAGTTGCCGCCCCAACCAACGGGCTACGTGCCGAGCCTCCGGGTTACTTGACCTATATAGTATAGACGCAGATATATCTTATGCATTCATGAGGAACTCCGATAATTAACTCCGGACGCTTGAATTAACCGCGTTAGCCAGATACAATGCCGGACATCTGACTGAGGCGGCCCTAGCTCACAGAAACTACTACAAGAACGACCTGCTCATCGAGGTTATACACAAGTACGTGAAGCTGATTCGATCCGTGTTTGGCCCGGGAGAGGATCAGAGACACGGCTACCCTGGCCACCCTGAGATCGAACTAGCGTTGCTTCGCTTCTACTCCACGACGGGTAATCAGGACGCGTACGATCTGGCGCAGTACTTCTTAGAGGAGCGCGGGAATCCTACGGGGCAAGATGGCAGTATGTTCTTGCAATGCCTCGCTCGACTCGAGAGGAACGCGGCAATGCCTGTCTTATGAGAATCAGACTGATGAGATGCGCAGTGATGTACTACGACTGGGAGCGAGAGAAGAGAGGCGACGATCCCTGGAAACGCCCAGACAGCTATCCCATGCACCTGGATTTCTGGTACAGCCAGGCCCACCTGCCAATCATCCAGCAAAAGACGATCGAGGGTCACGCCGTGAGGGCGCTGTACCTGTTCACGGGGGTCGCGAACCTGGTAAGCCTCGACGAGCTGGGCATCAAGTCGTTCGCCGGCAAGGCGCAGTATCTCGAGGCCCTGCGCACTCTGTGGAACAACATGGTCGACAAGAAGATGTACTTGACCGGCGGTATCGGATCCATGATGCAGTGGGAGGGCTTCGGCATCGATTACTTCCTGCCCCAAGGCTCCGACGAGGGGGGATGCTACAACGAGACGTGCGCCTCCATCGGGGTCATGATGCTCGCGGAGAGGCTGCTGCACGTTGAGCTGAATTCGAAATACGCCGACGTTATGGAGCTATGTCTCTATAACGCCGTCATGACCGCTAGTAAGTGACCCATTGTCCCGCGGGAGATTCTGCTGGCTGACGTCTTCTATTATTAAAGTGAGCCTTGGTGTGAGTGCTTCGAGGGCGGGCGCCCGAGCATCCGTTTGGTTCCAACTATTTGCAGCGTCCTGACACGAGGCTGAAACCTAGGGAAACGCTTTCACTTATGTGAACCAGCTCGCTAGTTCCGAGAAGGATAAAAACATTCGCGCTGCGGTCGGTATACCCTTCATAGCCTGGAATGCGGCACCTTATGATAGTATGCTGACCTGGACATTGGGTAGTGGTTTGACACCTCGTGCTGTCCACCAAACGTATCGCGCTTGTTCGCAAGTCTTGGTGGCTATCTTTGGGACTATGGCGGCCGTGGGCAAGATGTATTTATCAACGTACATTTGTATACCGCCGCGAAGGTTTCCTTCCAGGTCGACGAGCACGCCGTCGACTTTGGACAAAAGTCGAATTGGCCATGGGAAGGCAAAGTGATCTTCCAACTCGAAGCGCCCCCGTCGGCAAATACGACTATCAAGCTTCGAATTCCCGCCTGGGCTAAAAATAGGTTCACGGTACGTTCGGCTTGCTCGACGGTGAAATGGCGACGTGTTGCTGGCCGTGGCACGGACTAACAATGAGTTTTACCGCCACGCAGCTTACGCCGGCCTTGGAATCAGCCACCGTCGAGAACGGGTATCTGGTTCTTCCGCCATCCTATACCTCTGGCAACAAGGCCTTCACTCTACAGATCCACGGCTTCGAGCCCCGGTACATCTCTCCTCACCCCTATACGAACCAGCGCACGTTCGCGTTGGCCCGCGGGCCCCTGATCTACTGCGTAGAGGACGTCGACAACCCGTGGGAGCAGGATCACTTCCGCAACGTCGGGATATCTTATCAGACTGCAGTAAGCGAGGAAGAGCATGTGATAGACGAAATGGGTGAGCGTTATGTCGGTCTCCGTGCCGTCGGATGGGTTCGTAAGATAGGCCAATGGGCGCAGGGGGAACAGGGTCTGGAGCCTGGTTCGAGCGTCGCGGCTGACCTGCCAGAGGCGAAGGAGTTGTTTTTCATCCCGTACTACCTGCGCGCCAACCGTGGGGGCAGGGGCCACATGAGAGTCGGGCTCCTGAGTGGTTGACCCGATGCGACGACATGTACTGCTTGGGTTTAGCAGACTCTTGGTTTGACAGCTTAACCCCTGGCGAATCGGGCTGGGTAGATCTTTCTAGTTGCGAAGTATAGTAATGGGGACGTATCCATTTGCCGCGCCCATCGATCCGATTTAGCCCCCCGGGCGGTGCGTCCCGCCTGTCGCCTTGGCGGGAAAGTATTGTCTGGGCTCGCTCACTTATCGTGGTATGCCAATACCACCGGCGGTCCTTGGCCGTGGCCGGCCGGTCTGACAGGTCAACTCTTGGACCGTTCGCCTCTTAGAAGTCATGTACCCATACACCCCCCAAGAATTGGCAACTCTGGACAAGGTTTCAGGTGGTCGAGCATGCAAGGTTCTAATCTTGGCCTCGGTTCCGTTCTCTGGGTCCAAAACCATACTTATATCTGGTAGTCGTAAGCGCCAAGGGGGAGGGCCTACGAATTCAATATAACAGTCAAACGCGGCCTACATGATCAATCAACATCTGTGTACCAGTTTGAGGCAGTTTCCGATGCCCAAGTGAGGCAGTACAGAGCTTAAATGTCTGGGCGTTGCCAACAAAGTACCTCATTGCCCACGCAAACCTTGTCACATGCGCCTCCGTGACAGCGCATCATCGCCCTCATCGGGCTGAGGAGCCACTCGTTAGCTGAGGAGCCACTCGTTAGCTGAGGAGCCACTCGTTAGCTGAGGAGCCGCGGATGACATGTAGACTATCATGAATGAACCTCGAGGGGCGACGTCAGGATGGTTGCCAATGGTACCGCTTCGCAATAGGCGAGTAAAAAGGTAACTCTGCGATCATTTAGGTGTCGAGCGCCTGAGCTCTCGTGAAGAGACAGAGAGAGAGAGAGAGAGAGAGAGGACTTCCGTAAGCAGCTTTAAAAGAGGGACGCTGTCAGCTCTGCAGCTTGGCCCTGCCCCTTCCCGTTCAACCTAATCATGGTAGAGCAGATTACGAGTCTTGGCCGTGAAGAAGAGGCTTGGGAGCCAGATGCGTTCCCGGCCCAACCTCGCCCCGAGAAGCAATACCAGTGTCCCCAGTGCCCTAGCAGCTTCAAGCGGCCCGAGAACCTGAAGAGACACCAGCGCGGGCATGACGATCACAACAGGTTCACGTGTCAGATCTGTGACAAGAGCTTCTCGCGGAGGTGAGCATCACCCGCGCGCGACCTTTCGATAATTGAACCTCCTGATTACCTACCTGGCACTTATTTACGCTGCTAATGGCCGGAAACGAGAAAAAGTGACATACTAGGTCGACACGCGGCTATCCACGACCGGCGCGAGCGACAGAACGAGAACCCGCAGAGGAGGCGAGCGTGTCGCGAGTGTGCGAGAGTCCGGGAGCGATGCTCGAGGGGCGAGCCTTGTCGGCGATGCGCGATAAAAGCGCTGCATTGCCTGTACCCGGACGAGCCTCCGTCCAAGCCAGCGACGTCACGCACCTGGTGCTCTCCGGCCCCTGGATCAGGTGATTACGACGCAGCCGGACTTGGCTGGCTTGGACACCAGACGCTTCTGGAAAGCCCGAGTGCCGCAGGAGACGACGCACTCCTACTACCCGCCCCGTTCTCCCCGTCTCAGTGGCAGGTCGAGGCTTCGTATGGCCTGCAGTCGATGCCGTCCGCCTGGCCACAGAGGAACGGCCACTCGTACCAGCTCAGCCACCACCACCACCACCACCACCACCACCACGAAACGCCCGCTGCGTCATTTTTCGAATTCGATGCGGTGGCGGCACCCTCGGACGAAGGGCTGTATTCGGGATCCGCAAGCGAGATCGGTCTGAAGGATATGAGATTCCTGCCAAGCAACGCCGAGCCGGAGGTGATGATGCTAGGAGGAGTCTACGAGCAGCAGGCGGCCGATAACATTACTCCTGCAGACATGGCGTTACTATGCTCGAACAACAAAATAGCCGCCCAGCAGCAGCAGCAGCTTATCAGCCCATCATCGGCCGAACTGCAAGGCCAGTATGATGATATATACAGAACGCCACTCCCCGCCAGACGACAGCAGCAGCAGCAGCTCGGAATCCCTTTCTGCGCGGGCGATATCCACACCTCGTCATCCCTAGGCAGCACCGCGCATACCCCTATTCTCGGCCAACTCGAAACACTGGACTGCTCGGGCGCCCTGGAGAGCTACGAGAACCCAGCCATCGATAGCGCCGGCTACGACGATCACGAGACCTTCTGCCTCCAGCCTCCGCAGGCACTGTATCCCCGTCCGACGGACCCTGGGTTATACGATTTCATCAGCGAGGAGTTCCAAGAGGAGTTCCAAGAGGCCGGTCCCACCATGATATGACGCAAGTGGCCCCGCGGAGGGCGAGGCGAGCTGAGCAAGCAAGCAAGATTTGTTGATCATACTTCGGTATTACGTTGAGAATATATATCTCTGGCGGCTAGTAGTCGAGAACAAGAGTGGGAGAAACACGGTGTCCATATTAGAGAGATATTAGCTCGGAGGTGGTCTGGCCTGTCCTGGTCACGCGAATGGTATTATACGACCTATTTATCTACACTTTCAACAAGTCAAATTGTTATTAGGAAACATAGCGTCTAAATTACTAGCTGCCACCATGGCGAAGACAGTGGAAGCGAAGCGATAATATTATGTGCTGATTACGTGTCTTGAGAAACAATTAATTAAATCCAGGTTGAATCGTAATATTCTGGAGGAGTCTCTAACCTCGTCGGCATAGGTCGCTAGTAATTCATCCTCCATGCTTGGCGCTTTGATTGTTTATTAGTCCATTAGATATCCCGAACACCGTGGCAAAACTTTCAGAATGCACGACTACAGGGGTTTATACAGTAATACGCAGCTAGCAGAAAACACGTGGCTTAGAAGACGTAGCCCGGGAGAGAGAAAAAAAGAAAACGAAAAGAAAAAGGACTGGCCCCCTTTGTAATAATGCTATCTTATCTTTAGTTGCTGGTCATCTACACCGAGCGGTGGTTTACTCCAGTGCTTCCTCGAGGCCAAGCAGCGGAGTTTTAAGCATGGGTGATTGTCTTGTGAGAAACCCGCCAGAGTTACTATTATTCGCCGGAGGAGTTCACTCCGGCTTGACCTTAGAAATTCCCCACGGCCTTCAGAAGCGACCTGCTCTATTTACTCTGTCCTTGAACAGCAACTAGTAATATCAAAATATCAGTCTCTTTCTTCGACCCCCAAAAATAAATTCCCAGTGGAGCAACCCCAACCGTTCCAAACCCCCGGCTCCGAGATTGGAGCCTTGCGTGGCAAGGGGGCTTGGACTGTAAATAGGGCCGCGTGGCGGGGTCAGAACAAAATTATAAACAAGCCAGACCAGCGAGTTTTCCTCCACTACTCTCTATTTGTTATTCTTGGAAGCCCATCCCTTCTTTTCCATTTCACTACACAGCAATCCGACCATGTTTGAAAATCACCTAGGAAGCTAAAGTAGAACGGCGACCTTTGAAATTTAGTAAACCATCTAGCCTTATGTGATTGCTAATTAAGTTACTGATGATCCTTTTCTAGCTATCACTGCCTCCCCCTTCGCCTGAGCTTCAATGTCTTATTATATTACTCTCCGTTTGACGCCCAAAGAAGGGATACGACGGGATAACAACAACGAACCAGACGAGACACCAATCAACCCTAAACGTGTCCCCATGCAAATCGCCTGCCGATCACTCCTGTTTGTCAGAGATGGTTTTCTGCCGCGTTCGGAACCAGTTCAGAAATATTTTCTCTCTAAGGTGTGAAAAAAGTTCTAATTATCGAGACCTAATCAACGATCGCTATGACTTACATATATATATAGGGACAATATGCGTGTAATACCTCACCATGTTTCAAGACGTGTTGGCGATTATAGTCATCTAAGTCTGGTATATCTTCCCGCCGCTTCGGTTACTGATGACCACTTAATAATTAAGGAGACCCTGCTAACTAATTAAAGATCAGCGCCCAGCTGCCTCGGCCATCTTCCCGCATTCCACGAGATCGAACGATAAAACGGTGGTATCCACAATGGACAAGCTAAACAGCGACTGGGATCTCGACAAATTCGATCCCGCCGCCACCTCTGCACGCATCCGACGATTTCACCTATGCGCGTTACGCAACGAGCTCGACGAGGGCGACGAGGGCGACGAGGCCGGCCCACCACCGGTGAATCACTGGGTTCTCTCCCTCGAGACATCACTCCGCTCAAGCGTCACGTTCAATCTGGTGCCCGGCGACGGACCGCGCGGAAAGATCGAAGTGACTTCCTTGAGCGAGCGCTACGCGCGCGAGACCCTCCGGGTCTTCTCGTTCGAGCCTATGGCCAGGCTCCAAGTCGAGCGGATTATGGCGCTTATGCAGAGACAGGACTTCATGTTCACATACGGACAGGAGGGCCGCCGGCGGTGGCTGTCGGGGCTCATGGACGACCTGGAGGCTGCCTCGTTTATTCCGCCGGGGGGCGCCATGGTCGCTTGGGAGGCCTTATCGCAGTACTGGGAGAAGCCTGAGGAAGCCGAGATAATAATATATAAGGAGGCACCCTTGCCAGAAGCCGAATGATTCTAGGGCGTATTCTGCTGACTTATTGTCGCGGTATGGCAGCCGTGGTCGTCATTTTATTATATTTGCTAGCCTTTCGTTCTGCGATGGGCGTCACTGGCGTCACAGTACCTACTATATAAGTAACTGCAAGGGTCAAGTGTCCGACTTGACAGCATTCTGCTTTTGCCGTTTGGTTCAAGTGGTATACCGGTATAGTGCTGCAGTTCTATTCCATGACACAATATCTGTTTAGCAATCTCCAGATCTACTAGGGATAAGGACACATAAATACATATTATTAAACTAAGTAGCTTGAATAAATCACAGTCATGAAAATTAGAAGCTAAAATAAAGTAGAGAAAATTGTGGTAGCATATCTAACAGAATTGCGTCTAAATCACCTGTGGGTGGCTATTACCTAATTATAATCAACATTACCAATTAATTTCGAACCATGTGAAGTGATCGCAGCTCACTCATCCGGTATAGTGTAACGGCTAACATATCGCGTTTTCACCGCGGGGCTCGGGGTTCGATTCCCCGTACCGGAGGTTTCATTTTTTATACGGACTTCAAATTATCTCTGACTCCTAGGTATGTAACAACCAACATCGACGAAATGTCGCACATGTTCTTTTTAATCTGCGTTGTTGCCCGGCGGCCTCTACTATACCGCACCTTTGATTTAGGCTTGATTGGACTCACCATTCCGTTCACTTCTCGCATCCTTTCTTTAACTCATTTCTAGGACCAGGCCTTCCCAATCGTAGTCGCCCTAGCCGCCGCCAAGCGCTTTTTTAGTACCGCCACCGCGCCGCTATCTAGTTGCCCTCACTAAAGTACTTGTAAAGCACGTCGGGTGTCGTTAGCGCCACACCGGGCCAGAACCATCTTCACGGTGCGCGCATCTTCGCGAGACAAGTCGGTAGGTAGGCCTGCATTACGTGGGATCTGCCTCGAAGATCTACCTCGAACGCGGTTCGTAGATAAAGCCCACCCGGGCGGGACAAGCGTGCGTGGCGCAGATGGCAGGTGGTGGGTTGTGAGGTGCTCTGGAGGACGCCGATGGCAACGTCAAAGTTCATCCCAGGATCTTTTTAAAGATCTGGTCCATGATGTTGGCCTCGATCCAATAAGGCGGGATATACCGTTCAACCTGTCTTATAAAACTCGGCTTGAACTCGCCATGCCAGGTGGCTTTGTACCACTCCCAGTAGTCTGGATAAAAGCCCGCCGTGCACCAGTCCAATATAACCACAGTCAGGTCGTCTTGTACTAAGATGTTCCCGGAATGTAAGTCGCCATGTGTGAACACGATTTCGTGGTTGCGAAGAGAGTGCACCAGCTGCCGGGTGGCATACGTGCGGTTGTATCCAATCGATTCCTCGTCCTCATTTGCAGGGTATGGGCTAGCTCGTCTCAGAGCTTCCAAGATTCCTTCATTGAATCCATACTCGTCGGCATAGGGCCCATATTGGTGGTTGTCACTTTGATCATAATCCCACTCGAACTCGCGCGCGACGCAGCGGCTCCGGTTGAACCCACCCACGTAGTCGCCTTTGATCCCGCGCATCTCGCTCAGATGCCGCTTCAAGTGCCCAATCACCGTCCCCTTCTCTTCTTCTGAGGCGCTTTCCCAGAAGCTGGCCAGCGACCGGCCCTTTTCGAACGTCATGAGGATATAGCCTCTTTTGTCCAGGACATAGGCGCCAAGGACTCTGGGGCACTTGATGCTGGTGTGGCTGGAAACAAAATTCATGGCTTCGGCCTCAGCTAGAGTGACATTGGGCCCGTATTTGAGTAGAGTGTCGTCGTCAACTTGCCTGAAGCCAGGGCGCCCCGGAAACGGATTGAACGCGCTCCCGAGATCTTTAGGATCAACCACATAAGGAGGGAGCCCAAGTTGCTTAGATGTGATCAAAACAGGCTTCTCCTGCTGTTCAGGGCTGGGTTCTACTGATTTGTGATCTTCCATGGTTATAATGTGGTGATATTTATTTAGAGTAGAGAGACGGGAGAAATCGAATAATGAGGGGGTGAAGATGGTAAAGGAGGAGGATGGTGTTTGCTGTCAAGACTAAATATACCTTACTTGTTGCAAGAGGTTGACCTTCCAATATGATACGATGATGCCTACCGTCATAACCTCCGCTAAAACGATATCTCAATGGCGAAGTAGACTAACGACATTGAACCTATCTCATTAGAACTACATCTACTTCTACCCAGTACTAAACCTATCTAAGTGATAGCTGCCTAGATACATCATATATCATTTTGAATTGAAAAGTAAATACTTTGACTTAGGCAGAATAGTGTTGTTCATCCCGACACTGCCTACGAAGTACATAAGGCAGAATCTCCATCTACATCCCAACTATATGCATGTTGGTCGCTAGCTACATGTAGCCACAGTGCGCTATCCTTAGGTCCTTAGTCTAGTCGGGTTAGTCCAACAGAGAACGTAGTTCAAGACCCCTCTCAGACCAACAACGACACCAACAATGCTAACATCGGGCATGGGGGATGGCTTTTGGCACGGTTAGATTGGCTTCAAAGTGTATTTTCAATAGTCAGAGAAGTGAAATGAGGCGCAATACCGGCATCCTAGTTGTAGGCATCTGGAGGTTTGACGATAGGTTAGGGCCTAGGCTGTACACATGTAATGACAGACATTCTATGAGCTTGCCTGCTATGTTCTTTGCTACTGTGTTAGGAATACGACAACCAAAAAAATTGTGAGCTGCAATGTTGGAGATTGCCAACAGAGCCTCCTATGTGTTGGTTTCTAACCGTCTACCTATCGTCCCCGACTTCGATACTAAGCCATCATACGATGGCAGGTGCCATGAACCATCTGCGCAATGTGTGGGACCTGTTCAGCATCTAACATAACGACGGTATTCTTCAAGTGTATTTATCTCCTTCTGCGTATACGGAGAGTTATGCGACACATTATATATAATTGACACGAAACTCACCAGGTCCTCCATATATAGCTACCAGACTTCCTGGTTATCATCACACGCTTTCTAGAGCAGCCTCTGTAGCTTATATTATTAGCTGATACGCCCATTTCTTCTTTGCTTTCGAATCCTTCTAATATCATGTCGAGCAAGCGATTCTCTCAGACCTCACGGTCCTCGCTACCTTACCCATCCTTTCCACCGTCTCGCCCTGGCTCCGGTGACAGCTCGAAAAGTTCAGGCGGTAGTGCTAGGGAACACGAGATGTCGGTGAACTTCTATAGTCCAGGTAATGGCCACTGGGCCGCATATTCTGGGCATCGAGATGGCCAGATGGGGACCATCCAGCATGTGCGAAGCGACCCAGAAAAGGACCAGGACAGATTCTACTATGACGAAAAGCCACATAGCAGTGATTCTCCATCCCTTTATGGAAGATCTGTTGTCGCCAGAATGTCCGCTAGTGAAGTCGCCAGGGCGCAGGCATCAATTAGAGATTATGCCAGTAACGACGACAACATACCAAGGGTCAGCCGTCAACAAAACTGCCAGACGTTCGTTGGAGGGGCTCTGGGTCGACTCGAGAGAGACGGGTTGGTGAGAACAGGGCATAGCCAATACTTTTCTCAACAATATGGCCGGCCCGGAACGGAAATCGAAAGAAGGCTGCGAGAGGACGGGCGGCACTTTGAACGATCGGCAAAAGATCACCTTCAAACTCGAAGCGGTCCAGCCGCCAGGTTCGGGGAACCATCGACCAGGCCTCGCCCAGGGAAGCTCAACATGGGCGCTTACTCCCATCTCAGCCCATAACAAGGCCGGCGCTTGAACGCCTGTATCAATGACTTACACATTTCCCGGCATGGAGCTAAACAATATGACCTGAGCGGGTTTCGATTTTCTTTTTACTTGTTTATTTTAAATACCATATAGAAAGCAAAGAGCATAGCTCAGACAGTAGTTCCATCAGCTTGACCAAACTTATCATGACAGCTACTTGCTTTATTTAATAGGATTAGTGAGATATTTCGGCACGTAGACCCGACCGTGCGTGTCAGATACGTTAATAAACGATCTCAGCGCATAACCTCAGCGCACCCATCAGCTAGCTGCGTTACCCAGCAAACCAGGCCATCTAAGCCATGGCCGCATCAAGACAACGTCTTTTGCATTTGGCGATCCACATAAGCCCGTCCTTCATGCTCTGCATAACTTACTTAGGACGGGGCTATTCTATCGCTAGTCAGCCAAAGAAGTCCATCCGACAATAGCAAGGGCTACTCCGCCGTGCGTCTGCTCAGCAACAACAACTTGCAACACGAGATCACTCTGCAAGGCGCCAACTCCAAAGAAGCACAAAATAGTTTGACCTAAGCCCACGTAAGTACAGACAATCCGTGGGCACACCATAGCGATAACAGCGATACATTGAGCTCGCAGACTTGGAGAACGGGATAAGAGTGACCCATGGCGTAGACGTGTTAGTGAAGGAGGGGAACTGGATGGGTACCCTAGATAATATAGTGTGCACTATTACAGACAGACACACAGTTGTATCTTATACATTTTATAATGTCCCTGTTAACACCTGTTTCATTGTGGAAGACTGCACGGAGTTCGAATATACAATCTGCACAATCTTTTTTTTTGGTCTCGTTCTTAACACTAGCCCTTCATACACGAAGGCATATGAGTCTGTACTATGATGCATTTGGTAATTGCCTGATTCAGAAGGTATACTTCTGACTAGCGCACACTAGAACATAAGGTGCATTGTGCTTAAAAATAGGGGCAAAATTACTGGGTTAACCCGAGAGCCAATGCAGGACTCACTTACAGCGTTGAGGGAGTTGGTGAGAATGCACGCGACGATTGGAACGATGCTCCTTACCAACCCATGTCTTGGATAGAGTTGAACTCGGATGTGATGTAGGGAATAGTGTTGGCGATCAAGGTGAAGTCCTGCGCACAATGTTGGCAGACTTGATCTATACTGTATATGGGGATGGGGAGCCGTTGAGGGGAAGCTACGGGTAATTTGCTATGGGGGGAGAGTAGCGATTAGTAGGGAGGTTTGGGGTTTCTGACTAGTCCTACCAGAAGGCACATAGATAGAGCGAAGCATTGATGAGAGCGAGCCTAGTGTCCTGCGCCTCGCCTTGGACTTCGGCGCAGCTATCGCCGAGGTTCTCGGACTCCACAGCCGCAGCCGGATCTGGGGGTACCGGGGGCTTGTCTATTGTCGTGCTGCTTCGCTCATGTTGCCCGCTTCTGCAGCTTATACTGCAGCTTATACCGCTGGAGTCCTGGAGTCCCGGAAGGTGTAAAAAAGTAGGGGTGAAGCTGACGATTGAAGACTCAAGGCTTAATACCGGAGAAGAGCTAAGGGCGAGGAGCCGAAAGTGAAGAGGGAATGATGAATGAGGAGTGGAGAGTCAGAAGCAGAAACTGGGCTTTGCTATGCAGCGCTGAATCTTATACAGCCTGCTGGGGTATAGATAGCATCTGTCTATGAATCCAAGAACGTGAAACAGGCGTCTCGTAGATCGAGCATACGTAGTTAGTCAGGACGTAAGGGGATTATACCATCTCAGCCGCAAAGAAGGCGCCCACTGGCTACCCAGATATTCTCACTTATTAAGTATGTTACTGTCATACTACGAGATAGAAAACCCCCGGTATGGTGTTGCAAGGCACCGTACTACCCGCCTCATCCTTTTCTATGTCGCATTTGGCCGGGCCCAGATGAATAGGGACATCCATAAGCACTCTGGCTTCCCGCTCGTCGGTGTGTCGTGGCCCTTGATGCCTTGGTCCAAGCTCAAAGTTCGCTTCACTTAGGATGCGGTCGGACTCGAGGAAGGCTGCCCAACTTGTAAAAATGAGGCTTGGTACTGCCTCTTATTGGATATGCTGACGCAGCATAGTCACCGCGCAAAAATTTCTTAGACCTACCCTTCGCCAACGCCTCGAGGTACACGACGTGGATTCTACGCACTGCAAGACCCTAGCGGGGAGCATTTAAATGTTCCCAGCTAGCCGGTGGACTCGGTCAAAGGCCGGGGCCGAGATCCGGACAGAGTGATGCACGCAATGGTGGTCGTTGCACTCACGTCTTACCATACAGTGCTCTCGAAGGTCGTGTGCATCTTGTACGATCTCACAATCCACCCGGATCTGCTGAAAGAGGTACAAGCCGAGACGAAAGCTGCGCCACTGACCCCTGAGGCTGGAGGACTCTTCTTACGAAGAGCTGCATGAGCTGCAAAGCGTCCACGTCAAATCGCTACGAACTTCCCCGCTGACGACACGGGACTGGCGCGGCTCTTCAGAGAGCTCCGAACCTTCCAGAAGGGCTCCGTCAGTCCCGCCTCTTGCTCATTAATCATACGAACCCAATTCGCAATGTGCGCGGTCTGTAAGCCGTGCTTAGGGTCCATCGGCGTGGCTATGGCTGGTGGATAGAGCAAAATACTGGTGGCCTCAAGAAGGCTTGCGTGTGGAGTGAGGGGCGGGTCAACTATGCTTCCCTCCTAGTAAGATCTTTTATCAACGTTGAAATAGACTAGGTTAGGTGGGTATGACTATGTTAGCCGCAAGACTGCTGATGCGTTGTACACAACCCGCTGGCCACCTCTCGACCGGTTTTCCAATGGCTAGCTAGCTAGGGTCTATATGCCATCTAGAAGTCCGAGTCTCGTCGAGCTAGTCGTATAATCTTTCCGCAATTTAATGATCAAAGATGCCCTCGGCATACGTCGGCCAGTTATCTATTCACTAGGAACCTACAAAGCATGTTGCGTGCGCCCAATTAGCCTGTGTGCTATCTACTCCACGGCTCACTAACTAGAACTGTGGTCTGACAGAAATGATGATTACATGCGCTGTGTCGCCTGGCTGCTTGGAAAGATATGGGACCAGGCGCGATATATTTTTTCATGTTTCATATATTCCATCACTCGAGTTCGTTAACGCATATTTCTTTCTGGTGCCTGGTCCCGAGAATGCGGGATCATTCGACAAAGAAGAAGTGTTCAGTATATCCCGGCCAATGGGAATGGATGCCGGAGCACTTGGATCAGAACCCTTCCAGCATGTCAATATACTAACATTGCAGCGTTAGAGCAAAACAAAATAGAAGAAGTACTTACCTATACGGGCTAGTCGATTGCTTTGCAGATGGCTGTACAGCAGATCATGAGCTGAAGATGGGGTAAAGGGGGCCAGATTGCATGCCGTGCTCGCTGCATGTGTGAAGATTCACTTGGTTATCTGAAGTACGAAGTGCCTACCTTACTTTCTAGGGTACATGTAGGTAAGTCGTGTTGATGTAAGGATACATGATGTATTCGGTGCCCAGTACTACAGCAATGCTACAGGCAATTGATGTAAGTAATGGATGTATGTACTACCATTCTACTATGTCCTTTCCAGGCATCTATCTGTACTTGTCAATCGGCTGGTAGATGAGACGGCTTATAACTTCCAACGGGCCACATCTAAGAAATATGGAACTCCCCACGTGGCATGTGGTACAGTACATAGGTACCTGGTATAATGGAGATACCTACCAAAGTACGAGATACGTCAGGTTAGGTACAATCGGGTGGGTCGTTTCTGGCGGCCATGTCTCAACCATCATCTTCGACTGCTCCGGACAAGTCAAAGACAAAACTGAACGACTAGCTCGGAAAGCATCTTAAACTTTTCTGGCGTCACTCACCCAAGCTCTACTTCGTAACGAACCACGACGATCCTAGGGCGAATTTCCAAGGTCTGTTTGAACTGACATGGAGTTTTTTTGTTTTAGTGCGGAAGTCCTGATGACATGCATTAGAATTGGCAGATTGCAATTCCAATCGATTGCTAGCCGCATAGTACGTGCATGCATCGGACTGGGAATGGCAGTCGATGATGCGGTGCGTGCCCAATACACTCGCGTGCTAGATTCGTTGCTGCGTAGGTCCCTGGCCTCGTCGTGGCGAGACGTGGCACCATTGCGACGCGACGATGTGTGTGAAGCGATGCAGAGATGCCCAATGGCGCCAATCCACGGGGGACGATGATGCCTAACCTAGATATATATGAAGAACGATGGCAGTTATGATGCGGCTCTAATAGACTTTATAGGATCCTTTGGCGCGGGTTTGGCCATGAGTCGACGATCGTCTTGTCTCACCGAAGAAGCCCTTGTCCGTCCCTTGTCCTTGTCCCATCCTATCCAACTTCCATGCAAAGCGGTGAAGGATGGCATGCGCATGCGCATACGCATATCAAACCTCTGATTTTATGCTCCGATGGTAGCTCTGTCCGGCCGAGGTATTCACATGCAACAGCTTACCCGCTTACCCTACCCTACACTGGACAACTACGGTATCTACTAGGGCAGATACACGTATCCATCAGACCCACGGCCATGGTGATCCTATGCAAGCTATCTAGCTGTGACCAGGCGCTGATATGATTCTGACCGAGCTGACTTAAGGAAGTAGGTCGTGGAACTTTGTGCCTCAATGATGCGAGCGCTCTCTTTGTCTTTGTCTTTCGAACGATGACCGGTACCTACCTAACCAGATGAAAAAAAAAGAGGGAGCTCGGCGAGAATGGAGATTCCTCATCCGCTGGAGTAGTGCTGACAGGAAGCGTTCCGAAGGATTCAGCAGCACACGCTATACTGCAAGCGGAGGGAACTTTCCCAAGGAATTGGTCCAGCGCAGACGAAGTCTAGCTGTACAGGGGCTTAAGTGTCAGCTAATACGCTGCCTCGTTTCTCTAGGGCTCGCCTTTTGCTTGGTGTCTCCTCCATCACCGCCTCGAATTCCAGCATCAGAGCCGCGTTATTCTGACTTGATCGATCACGCGGTTCCGAGTACTATGCTTACTTCGACTTTGCACATCTCGTGCGACGTGGATTGGAGAAGGACTTCCACTGCCGCCTTCCACCCGCTGTCCTTGAACGGCAAGTCTAAATCATGACAGAAGAAAAAAATAAATAAGAAACGCCACTTAAATTGCTTGGCTGGTCGGAGCAGTCCCCCCCACCTAAAGAGGCAATCAGTCGTAAGGCAACCATGTTTACAGATAATGTCGGTTTTGGAGTGGTAGGCGGCCTGTCAGGCATATTGTGAGCCAGCCCTCCGCATCGTTACTGGGTAACTGGCATGTGGCAGCTGTGTTGTATCAACAAGTGCCCCCTCATACCACCACCTATATGCACGAGCTATGACGAAGCAGGTATCTGTCCATACCACCGACGCGGTGACGCCCTGTCGTGCCGTGACACTCGATAGGAGACAATCGATAATCTCGTTGACGAGAGTCAACTCCCGGCGAGGTACAGGATAGGGCCGCTATGCACCTTGAATCTGGCGTCCTAGCCCAAAACCCAGCCTGGATTCACTCCCCTCCCAGGGAAATAGTCTGACTTGTGGTCTCCAAAATCTTGTCATCCTCGGCGTCATTTGTATCCGTGTGCAAGTCGACTTAGGCCAATTGCACCCACCCTCTCACACCAAAATAAAGAACTGCATTTCAAACCCCTTGGCCGGCAGTCCTCTTCTCGTCCTATCAATACAATGCCAGCCCTGCTTGGAGCCCAGGAAGAGCACAATTGGGCTTCCTTGTGCCGTTGATGGGCCGGATGCTAACCCCCATTGCGATTAACAAGAGCTAGGCATAAAATAGCGAATTCGGATATTCGCTTCGCTAAATCTGTCCCCCTCCCCCCCCCCTTCCCACGCGATCTAAGTGCCCAGAAGGCGAAAGACTTACCTCCTTGCTCACCGAAGGTGGAATTAGCGGCAGGCATTTCAGGTGAGTCTCAAGCGCGTGTCTCGAAAATCGGACTTCGACATCCACCATGGGCGTGTGATGTGTGTGCTCTTAGCATTCTCTCATTACGCGTCAGTGCCTTTCTTGCTCGCGGCTGTCTCGGTGTGTGGCTCTGCTTTGTTGTGCGTCCAGTAACAGCGCAGCGATCGTCTTACCAAATGAGGCGATGAGATCTTAGTTCTCGTAGAACCATGTCGAGCTACCGTCTCATGATTCCATCTCCTTTTTGAGAAGTACGACCTTTCGAAAGCTCTTCCATCTAGTACCTATGCCGGATGTATTTCGCGGAACTGGGAATGCATCATTACTCACCGTTCGCCTCATTAAATACAAACTTTTGCACTTTGAGCCTCGCCGTGACCTGCGACCACGCAAGAACAGGCACTAGCCTCTCGTTAGAAGGCTGTTTGCTCTAACCCCTCCCTTCACATATTAATATGATATAAACCCCATATTTCAGCCAGCATGAGGATCTCTTTCTCGTATCACCGCATTCTGTTTTACCCCTTCTGACACCCACCACTGGCTTTAGAGATCTGCCCTGTCCCAGGTTTATCGACTTTGCTGTCTTGATTCCGTCTACCGCAACCCGCAAGATATACGGCTGTTAGTCCTCCGCCCGGAGGCTAGCGACATCACAAAACGAGACAAACCTTGACAGTGCATGTTGACGACCCCCATACGAAGACCCGGAACACACCGGCAATCTTCTATAATCCGCAACGATGGACGAGTATCTAGGGACCGATGAATATTACTACCAGGACGGGTTCGACCCCTCCGAATACGAAGGTTCATCAGAACCCATGGCTCGTCCTACCACCGCGGCGCCCATGATGAGAGAGTGCTCTGAAGGTAGTATGATGAGCGAATATAGCAGCGACGTTATACGGACTCCAAGCCCGAGTCGCGAAACATACGAACCTATTTTCTCGTTCATGCCCGTGGATCATGAGGAACCTCTTTGGTCGCCCTTTTCCGACGCGAGCCACGACATTGCTTCCTCGCCCACGTGCAACAACCACCTACCTGTGTCCGGTGCCAGCGATTACTTTACCGACCAAGGAAGCACTTCCAATACTAGCGGCCAGGACGACTGGTGGATGAATTACGACTTCATCGCCGATGCGGGGCCTGGCCAGCAAGCTTACTGGAGGTTGAAGCCAGGTATTCGACCTACCGCCCAGTGCCCAGCGATGAGGGCGGCCGAGGATATATCCGTTACAGCGTAAGCACAATCCCCTCGTCTTGCGCAAATATATAGCCCAGTACTAAAATAACATAGGCAAAGTCCACCGGCTCAGACAAGCGATGGCATGTTAATCTGTCTCAAGAACCGTTGCGCGAGGAGCTTTCGCCGGAAGGCCGACCTTGAACGGCATTATCTACAGTGCCATACGCCCGCAGACAAGAAAATGAAATATCCCTGCGACTGGCGGAAGTGCCAGCGGGCCAAAGACCCTTTCCATCGCCGTGACCACTGCCGCACCCATCTTCGAGACTACCATCTCGAGGATCTCATGCGCCGTGGCTCTCCGGCCGGGGAGAATCTAGACTGGTGGGACAACCGCGTGGTAAAACTAGCTTGGTGGCGCTGCGCGCGTTGCCTCATACGTGTTAAAGTCCGGGAACATGGCTACACTTGCTCAAAATGCGGGACGAGCTGCGAGACAGAGAGGCAAGAACACAGAGCTCGCGTCGCAGATCCATACAGCTCAGCTTAGCTGAACCTAGCCTCCCCTAGCTCAGCTTACAGTGCTTAGCTTAACTCAGCTCCTGCACCCTCAGCTGAGTTCATCCCGCTTATGAGCGTGGGTATGAATGGGCGGATGGGTACCAGAGCATAGAGAAAGTCTGCCTTCTTGTTTTCTTTTGCGACGATTCTGCCGACTCTTCGGCGCCATTCAAACCTGCTGAACACTATCTGCCCAGCATACGCGCTCCTCCACATCTAACCTACCTCGACAACGGAAACAAGGGTGGCGCCCCCAAAAAATATCAATAACAGCAACAACAGTAAAGATCACACGACAGAAATCTTTCGGATTGCCAGCAAACCCCAGAAACTACCTCTCGAGGTTAGAACTTCACTCGCTATACATACGACTATTCCTTTGAGGGCCTTTCCCTTTTGCTTTTTCTTTATGGCGTTCCGGACATCTTCACCTTAGCGGGGTAAATGCAGACAGACAAATGAAGGGAGCGAAACGAGCTGCATCTCCGCGGGGGGAGAGAGAACTGAACCCTGCGTGGCAGCGTAGCAGCGTCGCTGCACGACGCACACATACACATATAGATCGCATGCGCACACATACCTATAGGTACAGACCAAAAAAAGGAACATAGAGTTGTCGGACGGGGTGTTTTTTTTTTTTCTTGTTGCCTTCCTTTCTGTTTCTCTTTCACCTGGGGCTTTTCATTTACTCGCTTGCGCTTCTCTCATCTGGCTTGTTTTACGTACCTACTTATTTGCTTATTTTTTTTCCCACCTTCTCTCTCCTTCTCATACCTACTTATCTATCCACCTTACCTAACCTGCTGCTTACTTATGTATCCGATTGTCAGCCAGGGGGTTTGAAGGGGAGAAGGACAGCGAATGTGGAGGCTGTGCTTCGTTTTCTTCGCTCTTATTACTCTTCCCATCATTTGCAGGCAGGCAGGCCTCCGTCGGCTTGTCGTTTCCCGTTCGTTTCTGATCGTTGCCGAATTGTCGCCTTGGTCTCTGCCTCGTCGGAATGGATTTCTTTCCTACATATTCCGGGGCCTGAGGGCTCAACGGTTCGATTCACCTGTGTTTATTTATTATTCTTTTATTCGCCTCCTTGTTTGTTTATTTTTCTTCCTCTTGTCGAACATACAGCTACACATACACATGCACATGCATACCCCCTGTCGCCTGTCGCCTTTTCATCGGTCAGGAAATGGGAAGGTCTCGGAGATTTTCTTTGCTGCTGAAGCACCCCGCACGTTCATCCACCACTTCCCCTCGTCAGCGTTTCATGCTAGCGCCACGAGGCGGCGGGCGGCGCAGACGCAAGACGCAGATGCAGATGCAGCGCAGCGCAGTGCAGTGCAGATTGGGGTCTCATGCGTGAGATGGGCTGTGGGGAGAGGGGGGGGGGAAACAAAAAAGTGGAAAAACCACCTGGCGCGCGCACCTTGATGAGATACGTACTATAGACGGAATGCGGGGATAGAGTTTCTTGGTTTTTTTTTTTTTTTTTTTTTTCGCTATGCTTGGTATTATTATTACTTCCTTCCCTCTTCCCTCCCCCCTTCCCCCCTTTTCCCCTTGTTTTATCTACCACTTTCACTCCCCCGTGCACCCTTCACTCAACATTCATGACTCCTTTTTTCACGCGGGCGGGAGTCTCGGTCACCGGAGTTGGTTAGGCGGTTTGGTCAGGCTTAAACTGTTCATCATCGATCGCGTGGGCGCTCGATTGCTCGCTCATTTTGGGTACGCTGCGAGGCCCGATCGATTGGCGTTTAGGAGTTCTTTTGCTTTTTTGTTTTTACGTTTGCCTGCTTGCCTGCCTGCCTGTCCGTCCTTCTGTTTGCCTACTTGCGTATCTGCCCAATCAAATACTTATGCAGCAATGCGCAACACCGGTCAGGAAGCATTGCATCATTGCACTGGGCAGACAGACAGACGGACGGACGGACATTTATTCAAGCACTGGCATCATCCGCACCTTGACAACCTGCAATCATGCCCGACTGTATACCAGCGGCAGATATGCAGGCGGCTTGGGCAAGGTGGCCCCAGATGAAATCAACAAAGAGCGACGGATCTCGGTTAGCTTTTGCGGTATGTGTCTGCATATGGCGATGGCTAGAGATAATCGGATTCATGGGGCAGATCAAAGAGGGAGCTATGATGAGTGCTTCACCATCAAGCTGCTGTCATTCTTTGGATCCTGGAGTTGTAACGTTAAACTGTGTTAATACAAGCTATAACAACCCTTTTCCCCATGCCAGTTGTAAGAGGCTGTTGGCACCTCGCAGTGAAACCCCCGTATTGATTATATGCGTAGTTAGATTCTGTGGCTATCAGCGCATTACGGTGGCCGGTGCTCTGTCCGGTACTCATTAAACGCCTGGATAGTCGAGAGTCGACCGCCGCCGGGATTTAGTAGATATAATCCAGGCGCCGTCTTTATCATTATCCTTTCGCTGGCTGTCATGATACTGGACCCCGAAAACGTGAGTGACTGTCGCCATAATAAGTACTATTTATCAATGTGGTAATTGCCTACCCGGGCAGTGTTTGACGGTAGTCAAAAAGACCACGAGTGAGTGCGTTGATAGTGTGAGCCCCTTCTCGCCAGTCTGTAGCCTACGCTGCTAATTACGCGGTACTTTGAGTGCACTGCCAATTACGAATATATGCAACTCCGATTCAGCGTCTGAAATAATATATTTTGATACTTCGATAGCACAAGAGTAGGTGCCATTGGATACCATACCGCTCGATGGAGCCTGAATTCCTGTGAGGGTATTATTAATCACAGAGCGGATATATAGATCTGCTACAGTCAGGAATGAAGAGTAAATGTCTGAATAGACCAGATAGTAAGTAGGGCGTGGAGAAATGATCAGCTGATATCTCCTGAAAGCAAAGTACATATAGCCAAATCACCGGTACAGCAACTGTACAGGCTGGTGGGAATGAATCGCCTGACTCATCTTCATGTCACGACTGAGAGCCATGAAACCCGCCGTCGAGGCACAGCAAGGCCCTCGCCAATATTCTAGTTCATGATACACCCTCTCCATGGACCATGCGTCCAACGATCGTAACATGTCGTCTCCATATTCATACTCGAGTTGCGATTCTGATTTGAAAAGTTGCTCCGGCGAAACTTGCCACACCAGCGGGCCGAGTCCTTGCAGTACTCCGAAAGAGTATCGTCAGCGTCATGTGCAGCGGAAGCAGCGAAGATGAGATCTAATTAATCGCGTATGCCGTCCATATGGTCGGACTACTCTCAGCTAGCGATATCATCTAGGCAGTACAAGCCTGATCCATCCAGTTGTATCTCTACGTCGAAGTTTCCCACAATGCTAACAGAATCTCTCAGGGCAAGCAGAAACACATCACGAACACTTCCTTCTCCGCGTATATTTCCATTCTGAGACGCTATGTTGTGATGCAATATATCACCTACACAGTGGTGTTGTGAGTATGAGTGCCAAATCGGCCGCCCCTCTTCTGCAGAGCTATGGCCCAGCTATGATGTGGTTTCTAGAAAGTCCACCGCAAGCTACCAAGCTGGGTGATCAAAAGTACTTTATGCCACAAATAGCACACTAGGAGGAATTCGTAGACGTTATATAGCCAATGGTTTTTCTTTGACATAATAAAGTTAAAATAGTAGATATACGTCTGAAACCTAGAGAGGAGGAAAAAGAAAGAAAAAATAATACGAGATGCAAGGTATAGAAACAAGTAGGGAAGCAATACACGTGACACGCCGCAGCCTGCTGCTATCCAGAAGGAGGTGGGGGGACGAGAACGAGCGGACACGGGCCAGGCACAAGCGATCATACAAGGCGAAGAGGCCAGCTGAGAGCTGATTAGATTCAAGCGAGCAGCAAATTTGATTCGATCCATCCCGCGCCCGATTCCCCATTACTCGGCGGGCTTCTCTACGACGTCTGCAGGCTTCTTCTCCTCGGCGGCTTGTCCATTCGTCGGCTTGCCGGTAGCGGGTTCGTCTTTGGCAGCGGAGATGCCGCCCGCTGCGACGAGCTTCTTGACTGCCTCTACAGTGCCAGCGGGGCTGCCAGGTTCCGCGAGTAATATTTTACCAGCCTTGTCCACTACGAAAACGCCACGCGTCGTGCCTTTTGGCGTCTTTTTCAGGCCAATGGCCCCGATCAGGGTGGCGCTTGGGTCGCAGAGAAGCGGGTATGGTAGATTCTGTTTTGTCTTGAAGGTTGTGTTCGACTTGGGCGAGTCCGTGGAGAGGCCATAGATGAGGAGGCCATCCTTGGTGAGATCCGTGTAGGAGTCTCGGAATAGACAGGCCTGATTGGTGCCTGTACATGCCGTCAGATATTGACCGGTGCGCAACGTCATCGACATTTTACTTACAGCCCGGGGTAGAAGCCTTCGGGTACGTGAAGAGCACTACGCCTGCCTTGCTCTCGTCGACGAGAGCCTTGAGGGATGTCTTTGTGCCATCATTGGTCTCGACTTCGCCGCCAAAGCCGTCAAGAGAGATGACATGGCCGACGACGGGCTTGCCAGGCTTAGATGAGCCATTGGTCTCGGCAGGTTTGGCCGTCACGCTCTTCGCGGCTGCCTTAACCTTGGTCGCGGCCTTGGAGACCTTTGAGGCCTTGGAGGCCTTGGACTGCCTCTTAGCAGGCGGTTCGGGAATGGGCGCGGGCGCGGGCGCCTTGCGCTTCCGAAGCTCAACGGGCATGATTGGGGCGAAACGGAGAGCCCAGTAATGGGGAGAAAATGAGAAAATAGATATTAGGATTATATGATGCGCCGATCGCTTACACTAGGCGGCTACAGAGCGAACAACAGGTGTTATCGGGGTTGAGTATGATGAGAAGAGAAAGAAGAGAAGGAAGAGAAGGCCGGGTGCACGTCGACGAAGTCTCGACGAGGTCAGCAGTAAACAAACATGTTGGGCAAGCTCCAGTCGCAGGATACAGGGGGGTGTGTGTGGTTTGGCCTGAGCTCTGGCCTGAGGAATGGGAGGTGGAAGGTGGAAGAAAAAAAAAGGCTTGGGCTGGGAGGGATGGATTGCGTCGGTCGCACGGAGAGCTGGACCGCCTACATAACGGTAACTACCTTGGACAGATATGGGTGTTGTGTAAGTACCTCTTAGAGGTATGCCTACCACTTACAATCCTAAGGTACATACGGTACTAACTAAAGTAGAGGTAGGTACTAGATTTGAGTTCGGTTCGCGTTTCGCGTTATGCTGGTCGCCAAAAGTCCAGCCAAAGAGGAGGGAAGATCAAAACATATAGCGTGACATCCGTGGAGACGCTCAAAACAGCTTGGGGTGGTGTTTTGGGTTTGGAGGAGGCCCGGGAGCTCCTTGACCTTTTTTTCCTTTTCTGGCCCAGACTAGAAGTACCTGGGTTAACCTACCTCAGGTAGTCTTGCCTGGGAACGGTATGATAATTAGGTAGGTGTCTACAGCTACCTAGTAATTTAAGCAGTGATAAGACAGGGGGAACTATTATCGCAATTACTTACCTTATTTTATCTGCCTAGGCCTGACTTGTAGTGGACAGAGTAGGTATAAGATTGATCTGATCCTTCAGACATTTTACCCAGTCTTCGCCTACAACCTAGGTACTACCGTGCCTCATCCTGTCCCTATGAGGAATATATTAGCTGCATTGCGTAGACAGACCTAAGAATAGAGGCACCGATACACACGATGACAACGTAATAGATACGGCATACGGGCACAGGTTGCAGGTGCGTGTCCTGGCCTGCCTGGCCTGCTCGACCCGCCAACCACGCGCCTCCAGTCTCCTTTGTTTTCAACTACCTACCTGTCTGAACCGTATCCTGCAAGTCTAGCGACCTCCCTGCATGCATGCATCAGCTCATCCACTCGTCTGGTCTCGAGACTTTGGGTTGACCTGATGTTGATGCTCTCAATCGCGATGATTGACTATCCATCGTGATGGACGGATGAAAAGATGGAACGGATTGATGAGAGAGAAAGCCCATCGGAAAAGAGTGTCTCGATGCCTGCCTTGTCGATCGCTGATGGTACCCATCTGGCAAGTCAAATGATGGGATTATCAAATACCGACGAGAGAAAAGCAATCGATGGCGATTTGCCGTGCCGCTGGCTAATCACGAACGAATGCCTGATCGGGCCTTTGAGGGCTGAATCCAATAAACACGAAGAGTGTGCAAGGACGCACGACTGCTTACGTGTGTGAGCGCAGAAATAGGTTCAAATGTTCCGTCCCTACCCTGAATCACCACGCCCTCCAGATGCTGTCGATAAGCCTTTGAGCTCTCATTCCTCGTAGCCTTACTTGTGACTCGGGATGAGGACGAAGGTCGGACGACAGCAAAAAGGGCATCCCATGAATCATGGCAAATTGGACCAAGCCAGACAGACGGAGACGGGAACGCCCAGCGTAACGTTCCCACTGGTCATCCTGTCCAACGTGTCCAACTGGCGAGCAGTGACATATCTGGCAGCTCTGGCAGCTCTGGACAGCAAAAATGGCGTGGTCTCGTCCATCTGTCTACCGCACTCGCGGTCTTCTCGGTAGCACCACGGATGGTAGGTGGTATGCGAGTTCGTATACAGAAGTACTATACGGTAGTATACAGGCTACCTACTACCTAAAGTACTAAATGTAGGTAGTATGAGCAGGTGATGACGGACCAGACGGGGCCGGTAAAATGCGGGGGATATATGCACGTGTATTAAGTAGGTACATATATTCCCCCTCACTTGCTTCTTATTACCCTTGCCCAGAACTCCAAATTGGCAGCGACCCCCAACTGAACAGAAGGGCAGACAGCAGGAAAGACAGAGGGGACTAACCCAGATACAGCGCATTGTGACCTCACTCGTGTCCCACCCGTCCGTCCCCCGTACTCCCATTGGGAAGACAACTAACTGCCAATTTGGACAGCCCGCATCCTTGTCCCCCCCGCCCTCGTTTCCCCTCAGACCGAATCACACCCGTGACCCGATTTCACCATGTCGTCTCGGTGGCTATATAGCGAGTATATAGCGAGGGGACAGGCCAACATGGACACGCATTGAGATCGATGGATATGTTTGCGTGTGCATCTATGGCCTCATTTTGCGTCGCCTCCCGCTTTTTTGTTTGTGAGAGAGACACTCACTCACACTCACTCAGTCACTCATAAGTTAGATGAATGTTTCCGCCACTAAGTCTAGGTAAGTAAGTATCCAGTAGGCTCCGTCATCGGCGATTTGATACCCTCACTTCTCATTCATTTTTTTCAATTCGGGTTTGTTTTATTTTTTATTATACATTTCATTAGTCCTCTCCCTCTTCGCATTGTCGTATTTGAGGTGTCGTTGGCTGGACTGCTTGATCATTCGTCAACCCAAGTCGAATAATAATAATAAGTCTGACACATTGTTTCTTACCTTCACCTGCGAGCAGCAGCCGAAAAGCAGCAGACGATATACTTCAATGTGGCTTTGAAAAAGGTCACTGAGGATCGCCACTTATAACCACATCTACCCGAAGCCTCGTCCTGGCCCTCGTCCTGGCCTCGTCCTTGGGCCCCTCAACTACAAGCCTCTGATAGCGATTGGCTTCCAAGGCTGCCAGTCTCGGCTCATCACCACCTTCGCACCCTGAGTCGGATCAAGAGTGGAATTCTGCATAGGCGTGATACATCACCTATCTAATCACTTCCTCCTGTTCTAGCCACCATGAGTGCTGTATTTCCAACAGTCGCCCGCCTCGTGCGGCCCTCTTGCTTGCCCGGCCCGGCCCGGCCATTGTTCAGGTCGTCTTCCCCGATTTTCGTCGCCCGGCCTTCTTTGTCCGTAGCGTTCTTTCACCAATCCAGAAACAACTTGGCCCAGAAGATCCAGGTCAAGAACCCCGTCGTCGAGTTGGACGGCGACGAGATGACCAGGATCATATGGAAGGACATCAAGGACAAGTTCATCTTCCCCTACCTCGACGTCGACCTCAAGTACTACGATCTCGGTCTCGAGTACCGTGACGAGACCAACGACCAGGTCACCCTCGATGCCGCCGAGGCCATCAAGAAGTACTCGGTCGGTGTCAAGTGCGCCACCATCACCCCCGACGAGGCGCGCGTCGAGGAGTTCAAGCTCAAGCAGAGTAAGTCACGCCGCCTTCTCCACGCTGCACTCTCCACCGCTTATGCGCTGCGACTGGAACGCTGCCGCCAGCGCTGCTGCTGTCATACTTGCATGGCGTCGAGTGATCAGCGGCGGCATCCCTGACCCCGCATACATACATACCCCTCGTCGCATCCTGTCCCACAGACTTGCCACAATCTAGACTAAACGCTGCTCGTCATCCGCTGACCCATCCCTCTTTCTGCTACCTAGTGTGGCTGTCTCCTAATGGTACCATTCGAAATGCGCTAGGCGGTACCGTCTTCCGCGAACCTATCGTCATCGACCGCGTTCCTCGACTCGTGCCAGGCTGGAAGAAGCCCATCATCATCGGACGTCATGCTTTCGGCGATCAGTACCGCGCTAAGGACCGCGTCATACCGGGCCCCGGCAAGCTGAGCATGGTCTTCACTCCCGAGGGCGGTAAGCCCGAGGAGATCGAGGTCTACCAATTCAAGAATGGCGGCGGCATAGCGCAGACGCAGTACAACACGGACGAGAGCATCACCGGCTTCGCGCACGCGAGCTTCAAGCTTGCCATCGACAAGGGCCTGCCGCTGTACATGAGCACCAAGAACACCATTCTCAAGAAGTACGACGGGAGGTTCAAGGACATCTTCCAGGACCTGTACGAGAGCACGTACAAGAAGCAATTCGAGGCCAAGAACATCTGGTACGAGCACCGCCTCATCGACGACATGGTCGCCCAGATGATCAAGAGCTCCGGCGGATACATCATGGCCTTGAAGAGTAAGCCCGTCCCAGCCCTCTCGGGCCTCGGTACGATGAAAGTGCGCTAACATGCGATTGCCAGACTACGACGGTGATGTGCAATCCGACATCGTCGCCCAGGGCTTCGGATCGCTCGGCCTCATGACCTCCGTCCTCATCACGCCCGACGGCAAGACGTTCGAGTCCGAGGCCGCCCACGGCACCGTGACGCGACACTACCGCGAGCACCAGAAGGGCCGCGAGACCTCGACCAACCCCATCGCCAGCATCTTCGCCTGGACCCGCGGCCTGATCCAGCGCGGCAAGCTCGACGAGACCCCCGAGCTCATCGCCTTCGCCGAGTCGCTCGAGAAGGCCTGCGTCGACACCGTCGACGTCGACGGCATCATGACCAAGGACCTGGCCCTCGCCTGCGGCAAGACGGCGCGCGAGGACTACGTCACCACCACCGAATACCTCAACGCCGTCGAGAAGCGGCTGAAGGGGACCCTCGAGGGGAAGTCGTAGAAAAATTTCTCCCCTCCGCGCGCCTCCGCTTCGCCGACTGACACAGGCCCAGTCCCGAGGCATCATCACTCCACAATTGGGCCACATCAGGCGCGCAAGCGCACCCCTCGTCTGATCTAGAAGATAGGTAGCAATCATGGCCATGGGCCATATTCCCTCTTAGTCTCGCATAGCGCCGCCAGCCCCCTTTTATCTCATTCTTCGCTGCATAAATCACATTTCCGGCGAGAGACGCATCTGAGAAGCAGATCCCTCGCGCGCTCGCTCTCTCTCTCTCTCTCTCTCTCGGGGTTGTTCCAAGTCGAGCATTACCGCGCCTAGATAGATAGACAAGATATAGCCTTGCACCTGAACGCATTCCGATCGCGCGGACGAGGTAGATTCTCGGACACAATTGTATATAGAGCGCGTATATATATACTATCTAAGACCCCGTTCCATTCGAGGCGAGAGTACGCGAGCGCCCTCGAGATGCTGTTGCCGGGGCATATCGCCGTGTAGTCGTTACCTAGGTATTAAGCATAAAGGTGTGCATCTATATGCTGTATGTGTGTGTGTGTGCATGTGTGCGCGCGCTACTCAGAAGATCTTTAAAAAGCCAGCCTAGCTTTTATTCACTACATAGAGAAGAGAAGGCGGGAACGAAGTTTGTGAGTTGATATTACTCGGCTGTCTATTTACATGCCGGATTGACGAGCCAGTCAGTCAATCAGCCAGCCAGCCGATTAAATACCAGGTAACTGGCTAGCTGGCTAAACTCACAGACAACTCGACCCACGCCGCAATCCTCGAATCTAACCGGTACATAGTTATTCGGCTGTTTAAGCCTGAGCCTGAGCCTGAGCCTGAGCTTGAGCCCTCCATCTTCTATCGGATTCTCAGTACCAGAATGCAGAATTACATGTTCGAAACAGAGAGCAAAAAAGCAAAAAATTAAAAGTTCAAAATAGAGAGACAGATGAGGAAAATAGAAGGGGGTATCATGTAGAAGTCATATATGCAACATTAAAAACATACACTGTTTTGTTCCTCATCGCGCGCAAGTTGGGGTGTCTTGTCTGTCTGTCTTCACCTAGCCCCGAGCCCCGAGTTTCTGGCACCTAGCACCAGGGCTACGTTTTTATCCCTTTCGTTTCGCTCTTGGTTTTATTTCCCCGTAATATGGATGGAACAAACGAACAAAAGCTTTCGAATGCAGAATCTCGCGCTTGCTGCTCCCGACGTTCAACTTAATGCCGACGACGTGTCTATCTGGTCGGGGCGTTTAGCGGCGCGTCGATTTCTCAGCCGGCATCGTGCTCGGCGCGTTCTCCGCCGTGACGCCGCTGTAGGCGGGACGGTCCTGCGGACCCGCCAGGGACTCGGCGATAGCTTCGTCGTAGCTCGGTGGCGCGTCGTCGTACGCCGGGACGTTATCCGGACCAAGCTGCGGCGGATAGAGCGGATCGCTTGGTCTCGGCGGCATCGCCGGCCTACCGTTCGTGCTCGGCCGGGGTGGCGGCCGTGGCGTTGCTCCGTTTCCGTACGTACTACTTGACGTGTTTGCACCTGGACCGGTGGAAGTGGTCGCCGTCGGTGCGGTCACTGCTTGGAGCAGTTGGGCAGGCGGCTTGATGCCCGAGAACACCTCGATCTTCGACATGCTCAGCGGTAGCGATATGATCTGTGGGAGCAAGCCGGCGGTTTTCGCGACTCCCGGCAAGCCCCAGCTCAGGCTAAGCTTCACCTCGAGTTCGTACCGTCGCATGAGGTTGCAGGTTCTAAATGAGGGCGCGACCGTATTTGGGAGTCGATGCGACGCCCACAAGGTACTCGGCACCTCGAACTCGGTGTCGGCCGGATCGGTAGGCGACCCCAGTGCAATGGAGAGATTGAGTGCCGACACCACGACCCACGTGGTCCGCTCGACCTTCTCGAGGTTTGCCACACGTACGTGCGTATAGCCGACCAAGGCGATCTCCAGGGCTGTCAGATGAACTTGTTCTTGTGGTGCCAGGAGTTTCTTCGCAATGAGGCGTAGAGGGATCGGCTGGTTGCACGTCAGTATGGAGGGAAAGGGCAGCCGTGCCGAAATTTCGACGGACGGGGGCGTTTGGGCCATGCCGTTGGGGGTATGGGTCGGCTTGGTACCGAAGAAGGACCTCCGTGCCGAGAGCGGGGTGCGCGGCTTGAAGACGAAAGGGCGGCGCGCGAAGGCCTCCTGCCTCGGGGAGTTCGGCCGGGGCGGTTCGATGGGCAGGAATTTGAACCCGAGCTCGTAGCGCCAGTTCTCCTTGAAGATGCCGGGGCGCTGTACCGTCACCTTGATGTAGTACCGCACCTCGGCCTCTTGTGGGAAGCCGGTGAGCGAGGGAGGAAGCGTGGCCTTGACGTGAGGGAGCATCAGCTGCTTGGCGCCGTCCATGGTGCGAAAGCCACCCATGCCCAGTATGCCAGCGTTGCCCACGCCTCCGAACCCGCCGACGCCCATGATGGCGCTTATGGCTCGCGCATCGTGGCAGATGTTGTTGAGCGGGACCTTGAAGTTGAACTTGAACTCGTGCTGGCCCGGCGGGAGCGAGAGGGCGAGCGAGTCGTCGGGGTACACCTGAAAGACCCTGTACAGGACTTTGTGATTCTCGGTGACGTTGTTTCCCGGGCCGTTGCGGTCGTCGCGGCGGTCGGACTGGATGGTCAGCGCGGTCCGGGCCTCGCCCTCTAGCTTGACTATGATGTTGCCAATGGTTTCGGGGCGTTGGAGGGCTATGATGACTCGGCCGCTTATGAAGTCGAGGTTCGTGTAGAACTCGGGAGGCCTATCCAGGACGAGCCGTATGGACATGTCGGCGATGCCTAAGCTTTGCGAGATATGAACGATAGGAAGTCGGGTCGGGGTCGTATGGAGGATGAGGTAGTGTAGTCAAGAACGAACAAAGACCAGAGCGGGGTGTGGTCATGCTCCCCGGTACGAGGTAGGAAGAGCCCCTAGCGAGATCTCCGTTTCTTTCTTTCCAGGAAAAAGGAGGGAATCTCAAGAAGAATTGTTCGGGGTTATAGACTCGACGGTTTCGGCGCTCGCGCATTCGGGCGAGGCGTGTAGTCAGTGCTAGATGCGCCTAGGATGCTGTCAGGACGAGCAGAGGGGAAAAAAGAAAAGAATAAAACTATAGCTATCCCGATATCCGCATTTCAGACCTGGTCCGCAGGCAGGTGGAGAGAATTGGCGTGCATGCGTCTGTTGGCGAGGAGGTAGACGAAGCCAGTCAGGCCATCGCAATGCCAGTGCTGTCGATACAGTCGACAGTGAGGGAGCTTGTACAGTGGTAACTGGTGGCTAGCGGATATAGCGGGGCTAGCCTGACAGGTAGCGTGCGTCTGCGCCCCACAACGTCATCGTTCATCGTCATCACCGTTGCATAAGCAGGAGTGGCTCATCGTCGTCTGCGGGTTCCCTGTACCTTACCTATATGTATACATGTATTCGCGGCTCTTAATCATCATATTAAGTACCTTCAGGCAGTACTACAGGTATCTTAGGTAGGTAGTAACAAAGTATTGAGCTGAAAAAACACGGTGGTATTATAGTGCTCGCTAAGGCATTTCCGACATGATGCCCCTGAGAGGGACTTGAGAGAGATCAGATCAAGGCCTAAACTCTCCGACTCGGCAGCTTCGGGTTATCATCATGCACGATGCCACAGAAACGGAACACCATCCACACTACACCACGCTACATCCTTCGTTAGGTACGTAGGCGCTGCGTCGATCTCCAATGGGTAGGGCAGAACTGGGTAGGGTATCAAATAGGCCGACTCCGTCCCAGCAGATAAAAGACTCTCAACGAGGGTATCTTGCACAAACCGTCCACTGTCTAGTACCGTCTAACGCCCCCCCACCCCATCCTTCAAATCTACACTAGGTGCACTAGTGCAATGATCGCGACAGGTATTGTATGAATGACACCTAACCTAGGTAGGCATACAAGGGTGCTGAGTACATATATCAATAACCCGGCGCTCCTCGGCGACGCGCCTAGGCCACGTCCTGTGCCTGTAGGACGAGATCCACCATGCCGTCGATGGCGCGATCGCTCTCGTCGCTGGAGATGAGCTTGTACCCGACGCACAAGTTGAGCGCATCGCCGACCCAGTTCTGGCTGTTCCAGCTGTTGTCCTCGTTGTCGATGGCCGTCGACCAGATGACGTCGCGCAAGCGGGTGTCGGAGGGGCTGATGACCGGGATCGTGGCCACGGGCACGCTGCCCACGAAGCTCGTGTTTTGCCTCGGGTCGCAGATGACCTCCTCGCTGCGCTCGAAGATCCCCGCCGTCCCTATCACCTCGACGACGCGATTCTGCGTGCCCGAGCCATCCTGATCCGGCTGTTCGATGAGAAGTGCCGTGTGCCGGTACTGGGGTGCGTCGATGGGATCTGCACGAAAGACGAGAATCACGAGACTCTGCTGCTGCTGCGCCTCCTGGCTTATGTGGCCTCCCTGTCCATGTCCCGAGTCGCCACTGCTCGACGGTTCCTCTGTGCCCTGAACTTGCTCGGTCGAATATTCGGCTGCGCTGTCGGACCCCATTTTTTCTCCGAGACGTCAGGAAATGCTGCTGGGGACGTCCTCTGGCCGCGAAGAGGGACGGAATACAGCCCGGGAATGTTCGTGGGCAAAGGGCATGCACAGGAAACAACACTTGTCCAGCAAATGGGGATTGGGGAAACGGCAAGCGAGAACTCGAATCAAGGGCGTCGCAAGACACGTTCACCTCTATATGTATCCCATCGCTATCGCAGCATTTCCTGACATACCTTGCGTTGCCCCCTCAATGCAAAGGGAGAAAAAGTTCGTTTCTGCGATTGGGGTTAGTCCATTTAAATATTCGCGGCTAGCGTGGCACTTGAAGCGGGGTAGAGCAGATGTAGTATACGGTACCGAACAGAATACCCAGAAGAAGCACGATTACGAGGGAGTGATTTAGTACATCACTGACGACATTAAAGGTAAGTAAGTACCTACAGAAGACACTGGATAAATAAAACTGCCATAGGAGTACCTTGTAAGTACCTCCTCAAATCATGTAGTACCTCATTCTATATACCTAGGGATCATGCAATACCTGTATGCACCATGGGTGCGGTACTGAAGACATGCCTAGGAGACTCACTGTTTGGTACGCTATACACAGATGACAATCAACACGTAGACTTATACGGGGCTGTAGAAAGGGTATCGAATTGGGCCTAGATTTATTTCCTAATAGCCAAGTGCTAGACGCTGCCGCGCGGCTCTGAGAGACAGGTTATCGGCTGAACATGAACAAGGGCCAAGCTGTTTAAGGCGGGGGTGGGGCTCCCCAATGGATCTACTTGTACTTGTACACCATTGAAGTGGTGTTCTCCAGACTCATAATTGTGAGAGCACTCCAATGCTCTACCTACCTAGTGCCTATGCTTAACATGTCTTACAGAACAGTGCACCATTCCCTCTTCTCTTCCTTTGCGTCTTAATTTTGCAGAAACCGACGTCTCCAAATAGGTTGCTGTTGAAAATACAATAAAAATAAAGAATAGAGGTTATAAAACATAGAAAGTAGCGTATGGCAGTACCTACCATGACATCGCATAGTGCACGCCCGGTCGGAGACTTATAAGTTAGGTAGTAGTACCGATTTCGGGTATGCTTCGAGCCCCCTTCCTCGTCCCCGTCCCCGCAATATAAGTATCAACGTAATAGGTATGTGGTATCTACGTACGGTTGGAGGTTCGATCTACGAGTTTTGGGGAGGGGAGTCCGGAAACGTGATTCCGCGTCGGTTTGTTGCGCGGGCTCGGGTTTATCTTACACCCAACTTCCCCGCGCTAGATAGTGTTGCCGCACGCCACGGTATATAAATAAACTGAATCGCATTACCGGCCAAGAAAGAGTCGCACAAGGCATATGGCACCGAAGACGAGGTAGGATAGGATCATCAAGCGAAGAACCATTGTCGTCATAATCATCATCATCATCGTCATCATCATGTCGACCGAGACCGTCGCCACTCGGACCGCCCCCGCCGTGTCCGTCCATCTGTCGGCGCCGGAAGGGACCACGGTGAACGGGACGCAGAAGAGAGACCAGAACCCGACGCAGATCCAGGTACTCGGCACCACGAAGAGCGGGAAGAAGCTCAAGATCCGATCATACCCGAAATTCGAGAACCTCGAGGACGAGCGCCTCTACCGGAAACAGCATCTCGCCGCCGCCTTCCGGGTCTTCGCCGACCGCGGCTTCGACGAGGGCGTCGCCGGCCACATCTCCGTCCGGGATCCGATCCTCACCGACCATTTCTGTGCGTCCGCCCGTCCGTCCTACTAATTAATATATCTAAGTTCACCAGAGCGTTCGCGGGTGCGTGATGCCGAGGTGATGCTAATCAACCAACCCCCCGTTCCAGGGCTGAACCCCCTCTCGATGCACTTCGCGCTGATCAAGGTCTCCGACCTCATCCTCTGCGACGAGCAGGGCAACGTGGTAGAGGGCGACGAGCCCATCAACGCCGCGGCCTTCGCGATCCACTCGCAGATCCACAAGGCGCGCCCCGACGTGACGGCGGCGTGCCACGCGCACAGCGTGCACGGCAAGGCCTTCTCGGCCTTCGGGCGCGAGCTCGAGATGCTCACGCAGGACGCCTGCCGCTTCCACGGCTCGCACGGCGTGTACCGAGACTTCCGGGGCGTCGTGGTGGACGAGGAGGAAGGGCGGCGCATCGCCGCGGCGCTCGGGCAGGGCAAGGCCGCGATCCTCCAGAACCACGGCATCCTCACCGTCGGCCGCAGCGTCGACGAGGCCGCCTTCTGGTTCCTCAGCCTCGAGAGGACGTGCCAGGCACAGCTCCTCGCCGACGCCGCGGCCGCGGGCGGCTACGAGAAGATCCTCATCGACGAGGACGAGGCCGCGTATACGGCGACGCAGGTCGGCGGGCCGGAGAAGGGGTGGTTGGCGTTTCAGCCGTGTGAGTGGCCCCGTCCCTGTTTACGTGGACTGTTTCTTTGTTATTTCTCGCTCGCTCTCTTCGGGCTGTGACTGATGGTGATTCAGACTACGATGAACAGCTTGTGAAGACGAAGGGCGACTTCTTGAACTGATGCGGAACTCCCGAAAGCAGGCAGACTGGCAGGTAAACGGTTTGCTGTTACAACACAGATTGGAATGGGCATGCCCAGAAGTTATTCCATCCATTTTCTTTTCAATGGTTTATAGGATTGTTGACCAAGCCAGGCCGAGCCATGTCACAAAATTGGTTAGTTAATAAGACGATGCAACAACACTCGTCAATAACTACTTCACATCTCTCAAGCTTTACTCGAGCTCAATTGGTAGAGCCATGAATACCATTCAAAACCAAGACCACCAGCACCGGCATATGTTGTGAACTCGCAGACACCATATACTATCAGCGCCATGTGCTTCGAACCTACCCGCTTGCGAGTCTAACATCCGTTGCCTCCGATCGTGACCGTAAATACTCAAGCAGCTCTGGTATAAGCCGTGCCCGGCTGAGAGCAACCTAGCGCAACACACGTAGCTTACATCCGCGCGTGCCGAGCATAGCAAGAACTTCGGAGACCGAATTATTGCTGAAGAGGGGCCGTGGTAGTAACCCTCGAATCCCTCAAGAGTGACAAATAAGCCAACTAGAAGCCGTCTTCCCGGGTCTTCGAGGCGAATGAAGACGACAGACTCCTCCGCGTAGCGCTCTAAAACCATGTTGTGTCGAGCCGGTAGGTTCCATATGAGCTCCCACCGGTTTCCTACGTGGCTGGGTTAAGCCGAGATTCCCGCAGGACAAATCCGGCGCTCGCATGCGCGTTTTGCAGGCCTAAAAAGAGAAAAAAAAAACAAGTTCTCACGTCAAGATAAGAGTTATCATGACTAATAGATAAGTACCTTACCTTACCTAGGTGAAGGGCGTGAAGGCGTCATGGTACCACGCAGCTGAGTTCAAGGCCCCCCCGGCCCCCCGGCTCAAGCCGGAGAAATCAGAGAGGTGGAACGAAAACAAGCCCCGCCACCTTGGGAGCTCGCGGCAAAGGGGGAAAAAAGGATACTCGGAGTTAAATAGCCCGTTTCTAAATATGACATACACAGGTACACTATATGAATACACTACCTATAGACTCCTCCTGCGGAATTAACCTTAATTATAGGTAGCTAGTTTGCGAGCTAGAGGGTTGTGACGGGCTCTGTGACTAGGTAACGGATTTCGTAACAACTTGCTTGTGTCGACCGAATGGCCCAAGCGGATGAGACCACCCACACACATACCTAACCTGCGTGACACGTCCAAGCAAGAAGGGCGCGATGGCATGCCCGATGGACGGCCGCTGCTTAGTAAACTATATCTCGCGCCATGGGGACAATTGCAGTAAAGGCTGATTTGATACATCCTGTCCTACCATTGCCCCGACCTGATGATTGGATGTTTCCTTTCCCCAAGTACGGAAATCGCTGTTTCGCATCATGTATGCAAGCCACATGGCCACGCCGTCGAGTAGTGTAAGTGCAGAGCTTTCAATTCAATCCCCTCACTTGATTGCTTCGCCACCATATGGGCCTCAGGGTACCTTTCGGCAGTCTCGATCGTCCTAGCGATTCCTCCACGCTCCGTCGTTCAATCCCCATCGTCCGGTCTAAGGCGAATCAGATCAAAATATAGTTAGTTAGTATGGGAGACCCGGGGTATTGCCTGATAGGGCGCCACACGCGCGTGGCATCGAGCAGTGTCGGACCCGGGGGGCTGCGCCTAGCAGAAGGAGTCACAGCTTAGGCGAGGGAAGGGGAGCGAGCTCTCTAACTCTCTCGTGCAGGTATTGAAATAAAATAAAAACACCATGTTACAGATTTCGAGCTCCGCTCCTTTCAACTTCGATGAGAGGGGGGAGGGCCTCTGGATAGGTATGATATAATTATATCCCGACCTAGCTCCTACACCAAAGCTTTGACGATCAACGACTTCACAGTAGGCACGAAGTATTGTCAAGGTCTCTGGATGATGTGGTGGTCCGTCTCGCTTACTCATCCGGCATCTTGGTGGGGCTTACGCGTCCCAAGGGATCGAGCTGGCTATATAGATCGTTTATATCGGCTCGGTAGTGTCAAGGGTCTATGTTGTGTGGGCGCACCCCCTAGCTTAGATAATAGGCGAGTTGCCGGTGGCATTTGGCAGTCTATTAGTCGATCGGAAGAGGTATAGTGCAGTTGTTGGGAGTATAACGGCGCGTTCCTTGGCGTGCGACGACCTACGTGGTGGCACCTACGAAGTACCTACCTATATATACGTAGACATGATATACGGGAGGTTAGGCGAGAGATACATAAGGAGGATCAAGCCAATGATGTTCCGGACGTGGAAATTGACGAAAATAGGGCATTGCGACGGGTCGGTGACGCAGATTGAGCCTCAGACGACGACGAGTTGAGGCTCCCTCTGATTAGACGAGATGGGACCGGGACCGCCCCGTTGCTCAGAAAAGTCTTTAGGGCTGCATACCTACCGAGAAACACAGAGCTCCTGGTCAGATTGCTGTGTGTAACTGTATACTGTGCCAGTACTTTGTATACCTACTCCTCTACCTCTATATCTCCCCGCGGGGTGACCAGGTGGTCTACTTAGTGTAGGCACGCAAAGAGCTGAAAGAGAGACACCGCCCATTCGTGGGAATGGTGATAAGGGCTCCCGAAAACCCTGGATCGTATACCTTGCCTATATCCAGATGGCAAATCCTCGCTGTCTTAATTTCCCATGAACAAACCTCTCCGTACGTCTACTATGAAGCGGAAATAGCGATGTCGAGCTAGATAATATGTCGAAGGAACACCGCCGAATCGTTGTGTCTCGTATAGAACCAACGCCGCTGACCAGTTACCTACATACCGACAGAGTCTACACTAGAAATGCATGATGTAGGTACTTCGTAGCTAGGTAGGTACCTACATAGGGAATGGAGACTGGAGGTAGGGTAGGCAGGTAACCGGCCTGCTTCAAGGTCACCTGCCTCTGTTACGCGCGCTGTTACTGAGGAGGATTCGTGAGGCTAACAGGGTGGTGATCCCTCAATCTTAACCCTGACAAGGGTGAACAGATCTATTCCCGATCCTTCACATATACACTAGCTCAAGTGGGCGCGCTAGGTAGGTAAGGTTAGCTGTCCGAGCTACCTAGGTTATATCATGAGGGTAGGGTATTTTCTGTGTTGTTTTCGAGTCCACAATGCTTGTATTCTCCCTATACCTTGTTTTTTTTTCTTTTCGCGCCAGGAGCGTTGGTGCACCGCCGCGACGAAAAAGCAATATCCAGTGAAATGTCGGTAATGTCGTCGTCGCTGGTCTCGATGTGATCGCACCATAGGCATCTGAAATCGGTGTTCCCGTGCTCTCTCTTCCCGCCCCGGGATGGCCCGTCTGTACGAGCCGCCGCCTCCCCTTCCGGCTGAGAATGGCGTCCACGTCTGGAGAGCGGCGATCGTGGTGCCCATCATAACCTGCCTTTTCGTCGCCGCGAGGTTTTACACGCGGCTGCGTATACTGAACAAGCGGCTCAGAATCGATGACTGTATGTCCATCCATCCTCTCAAACCCGAACAGCTATTCCGTAGTCCACTCAGCTGACGAGCCGATGTAGACATCGTCGCCGCAACCACGGTCATCAGTATCGCGCACGGCGTGTTGATGGGCCGTGCCACGTACCATGGCATGGGCCTACACATCTGGCAGTTCACGCCAGAGCTGAATTCCGAGTACTACCTCTGGATCGGCATAACGTCGCAGTTCTACACCGTCGGCCTTGCTGGTTTCAAGACCGCCCTGATCCTCCTCTATCTGCAGACCTTCGGGCTCGTGAGCAAGAAGTTCAGGATCATCTGCTACCTCACGCTCTTCTACACCCTCGGGTATCTCACGGCCAACCTCTTCGTCGAGTTTCTGGGGTGCTGGCCCATCGCGAAGAAGTGGCACAGCGAGTTGCCCGGCCACTGCGTCAACCGGACCGTGGCGAACACCTTCTTCGGCATAGGCCACGTATCGAGCGACATGATCATCGCCATCCTCCCCCTGCCTCCGATATGGAAGTTGACCTTCCCGACGACCAGACAGAAGATTGGTCTGAGCCTCACGCTTTCGAGCGGATTCGTGTGCGTTCCCCCCCCAAGCCCCAAAATCCCACGCCCGGGCCACGGCGCCCTGCTGCCTATTTGGCTGCAAACGTGCTAACGGGCGAGCGCAGCGCATGGGCCGTCGCCGTCGTTCGTTACGCGCTATCGACATATGATCAGTTAACCTACGACCGGCCGTGGTGGGCCGGTATCAGCTTCACGTTTTCGATCCTCGAGCTGAACACGGGGTTGATCTGCGCCTGCGTCCCGACCTTCAGCCCGCTGCTATCCGTCTTTACCTCGATTCGGGTCCCCAACTTCATCGCGCCCTGGACGCCGCGCGTAAGTGAAGTTTGGCAGGACAGCTCGGACAAATCGCGTTGGGACGAGTGCGAGTATCATGGACATCTGACGGCCGAGCGGCGTCGGACGCGGGACCGTGACCGTGACCGCGACCAAAATAGAAGCAAGGGATACAGCGAGGGAACGACTTTCACCTCGACCGACTCGAGGGATCTGGCAACATTTAATTCAATCGATCCAGTTGATGACATGCCTAATATCAGGTTTATAAGCCCTTGCTGAGCGTCGGAGAATATAATGATTTTTTTTTTGACATGTGTTGTTCTCTCAAGTGATTTCGTGTGGGGTAGCATTTGATGTATCGAATATGCGTGACTGAGAAACATGAATTACCTAAAGTAGATGGAAATATCTTCGGCGGAGAATGCCGGGAGAGGGGTTGGACCCCACTGGCGGCTGCGACGGCGCGATGGTAGTTCGATGCCGAGCTATATATAGCCATCTTGATTGACCAATCATGGTAATAGGTATGTGTCTACCTTATACAACCTGGTTCACATATTATAGGGGGGGAGACTACTTGACATGGTTTGATATTGGCTAGTTAGTCAGTAGTCCAGTGTAGCACAACTTCAAGTCGAAGTAGCAAATGAAGCAGAGCAGAAAGCGGAGTAAAAGAAAGACAGGAACTGGTATGTAAACGGAGAAGACCTCCGTGGCTACCTAGATACTAAGTACTACCTGTAATTAGGGTCACCGTGTTTTTCATAACATACCTGCAGCAACCCATTTCTCACAGCCAAGTGACATTACAAGTGAAGAGTGATCCGTGCGATAACGTAATTGCAGAGTAGGTACCGTTCACTATCATCGACGTTCGTAATTACACATGTAGAGGGGAAGGTCTCGACTCGAGGGTCCCTATCCCTAACCCCCCTATTACCTTGAATGCTATTCCTTTTTGCTCCTCGTATCAAGGCAAGGCGGCTGGCTATATAACATGTGACACCAGCCAACTAGAGAACGATTTTGTTACATGAGCCCGTCGTAAAACTCCAACACGCCAGCAGAATAGTCCACCTAGGACATCAATTACGACAAACCCTAATGCTTGCCATTTCGGCCTTTTGTGGCTCCCGTTAACAACTTCATACTCGACTTCTTAATAGTCACCTTCCTCGGAAGGATTCCTGAAGATGTAGTCACTGCGTTATCACCGTACTCAGCGTCAACGGCCACCTCAGCAAGCCTCTGCGTCTCCTTCGTCCAGTCGTCTAGCCGTCGAGTTTCGATATGCTGGCGAAGATTCGAGTCTTCCCATTTCATGGCTTCCAACATCTTCTCTCGATAACTCTTCTCCATGTTCGCAAATCGCCGGTCGAGGGTCTGTGTATAAGCCCCGACGGATTGTGAAGGTGTCAATCTCCGATGTGGTATCTTGGTAGTGCGGTCGTTTTCTATTGCACATTAGCTTTATATACTTTCTCAGCGCTACAGATAAACTCACGGTTTGCGTAGAGAGTGCAGTAGAGTTGGAAGAGATCTGTGTCGCCAAGGAAATCCATAGTCTCCTCATCGAGCTTCAGCGTAGTGTTATTGATTGCTGTCCAGTCTTCACGCAAAAAGCATCGTCTCCAAATAAGCCGTTCGGCTTGGTAGCGCTCATCACCGTGAAGACCATTACTGGCCACCTGTATGGCGAGGAAAAATTGATCGGCAATGTTGTCGCCAGTCTCCCGAGGTAATCTGATCAGAGTGAGTAGGTCAATAAAAGTCAATGGATCGAGAGCTTCGTGTTTGAGCAGTCGTTTCATCGCATCCTCGTAGAGCTGACCGAGTATTTTGTATTTTGGGGGGAATTCGGGGGCAAAGGCTTCCTGGACAAGGCCCAGCTCTTCCGACTCATCCAAGGCCACGCTGATAACGGGCTGGATTTGGGTTTCGAAGAACTCGGATTGAACGTTGATGACGGTGAGCTCCTTATCGATGGCATCGATTCGCATGTCCCCGGTGGTCCCGTTGATGGCGCTTTCTTGAGCCGATGCTTTAATGGCAGGGTGCGAGGATTCGGCCATTCGAGCTAGCTTACCAAGACTGAGCTCAATCTTCTTGTTCCAGATATGTTGTTCCCGCGCTAGGCCCAAATCGAGGAGCGTATTGGCAGCATGGTCGATGTCCGCCTCGCTGACAATATCATTAATCCAGGATATTTTGGCTAGCTCTGGCCTCGCTCGCAGATACACGGTCTTGTATCTCTTGTCACCATCATACTCGAGCAGAGCGTCTACGCCAAAAGTTGCAAAGAGAAAATCGTAAAACGGGAACGCGAAATTCTCGCCATAGGTTTCAAAGCACGCCTGCACTTTATCTTCTCGCTCTGCCATTGCCGACTCAATCCTCTCAATCCTCTCAATCTGATCTGCCGAGTCCTCAGAATCGTTTGATTCGTCACGAAGCAGCTCGATTTCGTGGACGAGAACCTCAGCCAAGGCATGCATAGATCTGTGTGTCTCTGCAATTCTTATGGCTGCCTCCCAATTGCCAGAATGAGAGAGCGATACGACTTTGGCATGGCAATCTTCCTTGTACAACTCCTCATATTTCTGCGCTTCAGCAATAAGCTTTGGATCTCCGCTCGCAAGATTCCACCGAGTCAATTCTTGAAGCACAGACAGATAGATCTCGGTCATTTCAGGTAGTATTTCCCGCGTTTGCTCGATTAGAATCTTCTGCTCTTCGGTCAAAGACTCGGGATCCTGCTTGACCCACTCCGTGGCCAGTTCGACTTGACGCTTCACATTGTTGGCGACAAATCTGTTCGCAGTCCAGGGCGTAGGCAAGCCCGAATAATTGTCTTCCAGTATTCCATGGTCGAGCTTCTCCTCTTCGAGTCCGTAAAGTTCGAGATGTGTCTGTCTGAAGGCAAAGGCATCACGAATGGTGCTATTGTAGATGTTGGAAGCCTCATATACCATTCGCGTCAGTGAAACAGTATCCAGCTTGGCCTTAGAGTTGTGTTTGATAACTTCATAGGCCCATGCGATAAATAATTCCATCCGATGAATGTCGTGTATGAACCAGTGCCTAAGCTCGTCCGTCTCCCCTCTCGCGCGATCGGGCTTTGACTTCTCCTCAGTCCGAATGTATTCAACAATCTCCGCTATGATCGTCTTCTTGGAGCTAGCAGGGCGCATCAGGAGAAACTCTTCGTGCTTGCGCCAGAGTATGCTGGCAACATGCATCTTCTCGGCATTCCACATCAGCTGCCATTTCGTGCTACGGTCCAAGTCGACACCGATTCTCTTAACATGTGCCATGATTTTATCCAGATGCCGAACACGACCCTTGATGTTGTCGTCCAGTTTAGCTGCTAATGGGGAAAGATGCGGTCCAGCTGAAGTAAGAATCTCTTCGCTTAGCTCTAGAGCGGCCTCTGCGTACTCCTTCTCGCTGAAGCGGATGTTGTGCTGTGCGTCAAATATGAGAGGATTATCTTCCTTGATCCCAAAGAAAACAGCCTGGTCCAACTTGCTTTTGGCGGTGAGCTTAGGAGGTGTGACGCTTGCAAAGCGTTGGCATTCAGGCACTGCAACGCGCAGAGTGCCGACCCCTCGCACGAGCAGCACGGCTGTTGGATTCTTTGTTTTGACGAGCGCAGATCGTACCTCATCATCCACCAAGTCATAGATATGGGGATCTTCGAAGCCAGACCCTATAATCTCGAGAGGAGGATCCTGACGTAGGTCAATCACATCCTCGAAAGCCGTCGGCAGGGTGTGGTTGTCTTGCATGATCTGGGAGTCAGGAGATTCGGGGGGTTGAGCAACAGAGGCTACCACAGTGGCGTGGTCGAAAATGAGGAAGGCAATCAGAGCAGGCCTGGGCAGGTATAATCGTGGTTTCGCGAGCGCATGCGGGCTTGGTGGCGTGGTAAAACTTGATATTGGTCTAACCATGCCGACGTCTACTGAGTTGTCTTGTGATGATTCGGTCTGTATCACCACCTCGACTAAACTGTAGCGGCATTGATGGCTGTCGTCAAACGAAGTTAGAAGTAACAGGTGCTGTTGATTGTCGGATGTTGGTAATTGACGTAGTCTGCTCATTTCAGTGTACTTGGGTGAGATGCCTTTTGGAACAAAGCAGAAATCAACAATCTTGAAGAAGTCGGAATCGAGTGTGTTGTGTGTGGCATCTGTTTGTCGATTTGCTTCGAGGATGGCAGGTCGAAGATCCAGTTCTGCCAGCAGATCATGGTGACCTCCACGATGTATCCTCCAGGCGTTTACTCGGCCTTTTGACGTGACGGCTACCACAGTGCACTCGCCCTGCTTGGAAGAGCGATTGGCTCGCACCGCTGCTATGTCAACCTGAAGTGATGAGTGAGATAGGGCATTTCGGATGCTTCCGAGAAACCCGCCACTGGAGGGGCCAAGGCTAGTACGTAGAAATTGAACCGAGACCTTGGGTCGTCCTTGTCCATCTCGTACACTGAGATACGCAACTCGACCACTACTGAATGCTAGGACAAAACCCGCAGCTGCTTCGACGTTGACCAATTCAATGACACGCTCGCCAGAAAACATTCCAGGTACAGAATCCTCGACACCGGTTCGTTGTTGTCGCATAAAATCGAGGGTTGTGGCGCTCGAAATTGACTCCCAGTAGGTGATCTTACCGCTAGTGGGCATTACTACAACAAGGCCCGGTTCGGAACAGGACGCGGAGGGCGAGACGAGTAGCCCAAGTGGAAGGGGATCTGTGGCGTGTTTTGACGGATAGGGGAGCGTGAATGTGAAAGACTCAGGCGATAACGAGGCGGCTGCATATGGCCAGACGATGGCATGTGTGTGCGAGAGGCTCAGAGCACACCCGATGGAGGGATCGACAACTCCATGTTGGCGATCTAATCGAGGAGAATGATTAGTATAGCGTGACGAAAGATGATGAATGCGTCAGGGTCACGTACTTGTAGCATCGAGATTTACTCGCTCTGGGAAAGCCGGGAGTTTTCTGACCTCGAACGCGGCGTTCAGCGACTATGAGCAGATTGCATTAGAATTCCGGAATCTCAACAACTGACAACCGATAACGAGACCAATCAATACTGTCACGACTTACCAATAGCGTGGTGCCATCGCCCTTGTGCAACCGATCGCCAGGCCGGCTCTTCTTGGAGCGCACACTCAGCTCTTGTTTCGGCGTAGCGACAGGCTGCTCTATCCCATCCTGCTTGACCTCCACGGCCGACGGTTGCGCAGACTTGACCTCGTAGTTCTCGGGAGCGGCGATAGGCTCCACGAATGTCTGGCCCGTGACCTGTGAGCGGTCGGACCTCAGCCGCTTAGATTTGGGGAGCGGAAGGGAGTTGTCGGAGCCTGACGGGCGCTGGCGTCGGCGACCGCGAGTGGCAACAGGTGTAGAAGCGCCGGTGTGGTCGCCGCTGGAGGATGCTGGGGCGAACATGATGGATTCCGAATGTCGTAGAGGCGTTGGCGATGATGTGGTCGATGGATCTGGGGTTCGCGATCGCGACAGCAATCGGAGAGAGGCAGGGAGAGGATCGAATCGACACAGGCGGCGGGCGCGTGATGGAGGACGGACGGGCTCGTTTCGATACCTTTATGTCGATGGCTCGATACAATGTCCAAACATGGCGAGAACACGGAAGGCTACTCGGTCGGTGGCTGTCGATCTATGTTTTCTATTGTATTTTGTTTTGTTCTGTTTGGGTCTGTTCTGTTCTGTTTTGTTTTGTTTTGTTTCGTTGTCCTCGCGCACGAGGCGGTCAGATCAGTCAGTGAGGGAGGAGAGAAGGATGGATAAAGGTAGAATGTGGATGCGGGTTGCGGATGCGGATGCAGATGAGATGGGGATGAGATGAGATGGTGCTGGAAAAAACAACCCAACAATGACCAAGGAAAGAATTGGGAAGAATGACGAGGCCATCCAACTGGCTGTTATTGATTGGATCTGAAAAAATTACAGCACATAACACCTCAAATTGGCTTAGCATGGTCCCCATCATGTTTGTCGCTCCAAATGGAAAGTTCAGGCAAGGGCGGACAGAAACAAGGCGCACAGATCACCCGGAGACCCTCAAAGCACTTGGCCGTAGCTAGTGAAGGTAAGTACCTACCTAGGTCGGTGTACTTTGCACCTATGAGCAGTTGTCTAGCGCAGGTGCACGGTTCCGAAAGGTCCAATCAGAATTTACCCAGCTCCCTGTTCATGCCGAATCTATACTAGCGCCGATGGGGAATGCATCACCTGCAGATCGTCATCGCTCTTGTAATTGGTCCACACGGGATAAACCCGCTCTATTACCTACCTACTAATGCTTCGCGAAGTATGTACCTACCTTACCTACCTACATACACCAAGGTACCTGACATCTTCATCTCACTTACACTTCATCTGAAGAAATAAAGTGTGGTGAGGTAAATCCAAAGCATCGCCGTACCGCAACCTTATTATTTTACTCTTAATATACCTAATATTTATAGTATTTATATCAATGGCATGATCAGCTACCTACCTACCTAGAATTTCCTTGGCCACGACAATTGAGAATGGTAGACATCTCACATTGACATTTTTCTGGGAGCACCCTCGGATTTATCCCAACTTGCCGCAAGTAAGTAGATAGATATAACTTGCGATTTCCTGCCAGAGTTGCTAATCCCGTACTTTTCAGCATCATGAGGGGAATACAACGCGGCACGAGACGGCATTCGAGTTCGCTCACCATCACAGATCCCCTTGTGAAATATCAATCCTTGCTCGCGACCGGATACTGTTCTCCAGATCCGGCACAGCATCGACTGGCAGTGCACCTCCGGAAGGTGTATCATCGGCTGAAAGACTACACCCCCTCCATAGAATACCGGACAAGGCTCAGAGAAATCACGAATGCCTTGAATAATTCAAAAGGGGACGCCCGATCCCAACAGCTGGCAGTCGACAGCCACCCGATCCGGCGCAATCCCCTCTTCGCGCGCTTCTTCGCTCGAAACCAGAGTAAGGACGCCCTCGCCCTGACGAGAGTGCTCGCGAGCCACGAGGAGGCAATCCATATAGATTCGCCGCAGGGGCTCTTCCTCTCCGGCGAAGTAGGCACGGGAAAGTCGATGCTGCTCGACCTCCTGGCCGAGGGCCTGCCTACGAACCGTAAGCGGAGATGGCACTTTAATACCTTCATGCTGTACACGCTTTCTCAACTGGAGCGTCATAGGAAGATGCACTCTACGGTAGGAGGTGGAGACCAGCAGTACTCGTTGCTGTGGATGGCGAAGGAAATGATCGAGAAATCCCCGATCCTTTTTCTAGACGAGTTCCAGCTACCGGATCGAGCAGCGAGCAAGATCCTCAGTAACCTTTTTACCGCCTTCTTCCAGCTAGGGGGGGTTCTCATCGCTTCATCGAACCGTATCCCCGAGGAGCTGGAAAAGGCAGCGGGGCTTGAATATTCTGCGCCCACTGCGGGAGGGCTGATAGGCCGCGCGCTGGCCTTAGGCAAGACTCGTGGCAAGGGCGATTTGTTCGGCTCATCGAGTGAATTCGCAACGTTTCTGCAGGTCTTAAAAGCGCGATGTGAAATATGGCAGATGGAAGGGGCCAGAGACTGGAGGCGAAGGGACTCTGACCCCTTGTCGAGTGACGGTTGTACAGATTTGTCGCATGACTCTTTATCTGAATCCCAGATAGAAATACGACCAGATTTAATACCTTCAGCAATTCCTGAAAAGCCTCCTCGCGACATGACGAGACCTAAGGAATATTATATCTTGGGTCCGGAGCATGGCCCGTTGTGGAACGCAGCCTTAAGTAGGCATCGCGTCACCTCCGCTCTCGACAACACAGCCTGGAAAGCTGCAACGTTAACGGTATACGGACGGACAGTCTCCATACCAAAGCAGTGCGACGGAATCGTACTATGGGACTTCCAAGACCTCGTATACTCATTTGGTCCAGCAGATTACATCACGATGGCCAGCACATACCACACGTTTATCATCGACAACATACCAGTGCTAGAGCTGCTGAAGAAGAACGAGGCTAGAAGGCTCATTACGCTAGTAGATGCCCTCTATGAGGCCCGATGCAAATTAATCGTCAGAGCAGCCGTGGGTCCAGACGACCTCTTCTTCCCCGATGCTCAACCTACTACAGCAGCATCAGCGTCCCATGCTACAACGCCACTAGTTCCCCAAGCCCACGCGAGACGCGAGCAAGTCGATGCAGACGCAATACACTCCGAGACCATCGCCGAGGCGTATCAGGATCAAAAGTCGCCCTTCCGACCCAACATCTCCTCGTACACGGCCTCGAACAACACGACCTACGACCCGGATCAAGACTCCGATTTCGGCGTCGATTCCAAGACGTCCAAGGTCGATTTTAGCAACACGGGCGCATTCACAGGGGAGGATGAGCGTTTCGCGTACAAGCGCGCCGCAAGCCGGCTGTGGGAGCTGTGCAGTGAGAGGTGGCACGCGCGCAAGGGTGATTGGTGGCAGCCATTGCCGCTAGAGGCGCGACACTGGGAGGGCGGCTCGCCCGCGAAGCCTCGGCCATGGTCGCTGGATGACAAGGCATCCGGCGACCTAACTATGGGGCCCTCTGTCGAGCTCGACAAGCCAGCCGGTCTTCAGAAACTGAGGATCGAGTATCTGAGGAAAACCATAGAGGACGAAGAGAGGTAGTCGAGAGGGACGAAGCTCTGATATTCGATGCCCCAGGAGCTGGGCATAGCTTCGAATAGTGTGTATAGACATCTAGACAAGCGATTATCGGTATATCGAGTAGCCGCCTGTCTCTTGTACTGTAATCCCATCAACGCCGAAACGCCATGCTCCATGCCCGTGAACTCCATCTGATCAGGGGGTAGTCGCGTCTGTCAGCCGAATCCCGAAGCACTGCATCGCAAGCAAATCACGCTAATGATGCATTTCTCCATCCTCTTATGCCCGTCTCTACTATATCCCTTCTCCCTTAGCATGCTACACATTCGTCACGCCGGGCGCCCACACCTCCCCAACCCTCCTCATCTCTTCGCCAAACTTCCGACTCGTGATCCGCCTCGCGCTCGCGCCCACGCCAGCGCCAGCCGGCACGGTGTTCTCGTCGGGGTCGTAGAATGGGTTCTGCAGCAGGCGCACGTACGCCGTCTGCATGGCGCGGAAGACGGGTTTCAGCTCGTTGTCTCGCAGTCCCACCCCCCCGAGGCCGCCCCCGGGGGAGGAGGACGACGGTCCGCCTCGACCCGCCGCGGACGACGAAGACGAAGACGAAGTCGATGATGCTGCTCGCCCTCGCATGTCCACCACCGCGACGAATTTGACGCCCGTGTTCGTCTCGAAGCCGTACGCCGCCAACCGGTCGTCGACGGCGTGGAGGAGGCCGAAGTCGCCCGATAGCAGCATGCTCCCGCTCCCGCCGCCGCCACCGGGGTTCGCGAGGTGTCGAGAGCGTGCCTCGAATATGTCGAGCGTGCCGGAGAGCAAGAGGGAGAATTGCAGGGGCGTGCGTATGGGCGCGTAGGTCTGCGTCGTGGTGTCGTAGGATGGGAAGATGGTGATGTGTAGGGGGTTATTCTGTATGCTCGCTCGTCGTTATCAGCATTGGCCGGACATTATCATCGTCACCTCACGGGTGTTGCACAATGTGAAAGAGGCATGTGGAAGAGGCATGTCGTCCTCTGCCTGCACGGAATCGCGGTGGATGATGATGGATGATGCGTGTAAGAGGGTCGATGATGTGGACTTACGTTGCGCCCTATGACGCCCAAGCAGGCTATCGAGGGTACCGTGTTCGCCATCGCCGCGCGCAGATCGGTAATGATGTGTTCTGGCGTCGGAGACAAGATTGGAACCGCAGAAGCACAGAAGCACAGAAGCTTGAAGCTTGAAGTTGAAGTTGAAGCTTTTACATAAAATTGTTCCAAGGTACATACATAGTAATGTTGCTTGTAAGGGACATGGATGTACATGGTACGTGTACATGTACTTTATCGGGTACCTGAGTACCTACATGTGTGCCCCCACCACTCGATCTGGATTGCTACCTCCTACTAGGTACATAGCCACATGCTTAGAGGTACCTAGGTACAGCGATGCATCTTGAAGCTGTCGAAACTGTCGTCGGCAGAGACGAATCCTTCAAGGCTGAGAATATACTTAATCCCCTTGATACAAGAACAAGAAGGCCTAGATAGCACTCTAGAGCAGAAAATTTTATTTTAAAAAAATATATCGGGGGTGATATTCTATGAACCCCTCCCCACTCAGGTAACCGTGCCTCGCCCAAATGCCAAATTCTACCTACCTTACCTAGCCTACTTACTTATACATAAAGAGGTGATCGATGGGCAGTGCAGCATCATCTGTACAGGGTGCCTTGGGCAGGTAGATAATAGATGAAACACCCAACACCTGACGGTCCCAAATGCATAAGCTATACAATTACACGGTCGAGTAAAGCCGCGGCGTCGAAGAAGACCGGCCGAGACGCCAGCTGAGACGGGCATGGATCAAGACGGTCCGCTTCCTTCCTCTTCCTCCTCCTCTTCGATCAACGACTCCGTCTTCTCAAGTCCCTTGAGGACTTCATCGATCTCGATCGGGTCCGTGATAGCCCACACGCCGCCGCCTTTGACCGTATCCATGCCGCGCATGCCGACCTCTTTTCCGACAAGGTTTCTGCCCACCTTCCCGGGCCCTATGCCGATCCATCTCCGGACTTTCTGCTCTTGGTCGAGATACTTGATGCTATCCCACCACCTCACCGTCTCGAGGCATTGCCTGGCCAAAAGTTCTCGCACATCGGCGGCGCTCTCAAAAGGTCGTGCGGTGACGTTGCTGACGCATTCGACGGATCCGGGGAACGAGATGATGTCCTTATCCTCCCGCCCCTTGACCCGGCTCTTACTCGACACCAGCTCTCGCATGACATAGTACGCTGGCCACATGATGGGGCTGTGAAATGGGCTGTCGCTGTTGAGCTGCACGGCCCGAGGATCGTGGCCAAGAAACTGTCGTATGTGTGCCACTGCAAGGCCTACAGTCAGTCATCACCATCTCGGGCGTGGTTCAATGAGTGTTGTGCTCGGGGGGGTGGCTTACCGAGCTCCTTAATCTTGTGCAGTGAGCCGCTGAGCACGATCTGGTTCTTGCTATTTATATTCGCTATGAGGACTTGGTCGATTGGTTTCCGTGAGTCTGCGCTCTCGCTGCGCGTGCCAGCGCTTCGATATCCCACGAAGTCGTCGATGGCCTCCACTAGGGCGGAAAGGTATTCGGGCTCCGTGACGACGGCCACCATGCCGTAATCGCCACCGTATTTCTCGCGTGCTTTCCTTGTCGCCTCCGCCATGGTCTCGGCACGCCGGCTCACCATATATAAGGCGTCCTCGAGCTCGAGCACGCCGGCCGCGACGAGCGCCGCGAACTCGCCGAGCGAGTGGCCGAGCGACACGTCCACTCGCTCTGCGACCTTGAACCCGAATTCGCTCTCCAGGATCCGCAGTATCAGGATGGACGTCGCCATGATGGCCGGCTGGGCGTTCGGGGTCGCGCTGAGGACCCGACCAGGCCCGTTTTGTATTATATCTGAGAGCTTGTAGCCCATGTAGGAATCTATCTCGTCGATGGCGGCGGTGGCAGCGCGCGGGAATGCCTCGAGCCATGGCGTTAGCATGCCGACCTTCTGCACGCCTTGACCTACGGAGCAGAACCATTGTCAGTCACAAGACAAAGTCAGTGCAGCGAAGTCAGTGCGTCAAGACAATGCGGTGAGGTCGGTGCAGTAGGCAGCGCAGACGCCGCTCACCCGGGAAGAAGATGGCCGTCCGCGGCCGGGGCCTGCTCGAGGTGGAGCCATGTCGTCGATCTCCAGAGCGGCGCTGTGCTGCGATGGAGGTGCCGATACGAGATGGAGGGATCGGAGAGGCCGGGGTCGAGGACAACAGGGCCCGAACGCTGCCGGAGGCCACAGACGTTCGGGCGGGTGGACGACAGACGCGCGATACGAACGTACTCATCGCCGCAAGCCAGCTAGAAAGGGGCGGCGCCAAAGACGATGCCCGATCATCGAAGACAACACGATTGGTTCTGAGATGGATGTATGGAGCCGAGCTTCCGCGATTGTTGTCGATCTAGAATGGGATTCCCTCCAAGATTCTGTCAAAAGAGCATTCAGCTACCTGCTGTTCTTGGTGTCGGTACCAAGGTATGTGTAAGTGGCAGGGAGGTGAGGTAATGTACATGGTACTACCCTACGAATAGGTCCTTTGTACGTGTATGTAAATTGTAGGTACCTGCCTACATGTATGGTGTATGATGTAGGTACCTATTTTAGCGTCCTAGGTCGGGACCTACCCCTACATCTCCGCGCCGCGGGCTAACTGGAAGGTGGAAAGAACCGGCTTTTCCCCAACTTCCCCCGCATCTCACAGGAGTATGCAGACAAGACGAGGTCAGCATACCCCTGCTCACCCGAGAAGCCCGTGCACTGGTAGGTATCTTGGGCTTACTTGGTACAATTGACCAAGTATAGGGCCTACTGTACCACCTAACCTTGCAATTCAAATAACTTTTTAACCAACGGTCGCTGTCAGATATTAAACATGCGGACAAGCCTAATAAGGACTAGCGGCAAGCTCTAGTAGTTATATAACTGGTATTAATAGTTAGCTTAGTATATTATATTTAAACCTATAAAATAAGCGACAAAAAAGCCTATAAAATATATATAATAAAATTAATACTATTATAGTTAAAATTACTAAATCTAATAATTAAAAGTTTTATTAATCTTTATATTTTATTAGCAAGCTTAATATTAAAGTATTATAAAATTAATATAATATTAAAATTATTTGCTACTACTTTTAATTTTTTTAAGAACTTTTTACTATAAAATAAAGACTTTATTGCTAAAATATATAGTTTAAAACCTCTAAAAATACTTAAAACTAGTTTTAAAATAAGCTTTATAGTTAGTAAAACTAAGTGCTTTAAAAGTAAGAGATTTTATAATTAAAAATATTAACTTTGTAATAGCAACTATAATAAATTTAACGTAAGTAGCAAAATTAGCGTTTTAAGCTATTTAGCAGTAGTATAATTTAGTAATAAAGCATTATAATATTTATAAAGTAAAACAAACCAAGCTTTTTAAATAAATATATAAAATAGTTAAACTAACTTATTATTTAACGTATATAAAAACTAACTAAATAATTAACTAATAGTATAATAACTTTAAAAAGCTTAAAAAAGTATTTTAATATAAAAGCTAACTAAATAATTAACTAATAGTATAATAACTTTAAAAAGCTTAAAAAAGTATTTTAATAAGTACTTAAATTTAAGTATAAAAACAAATATAAAGTATTTATTAATAGGTTATTTAAAAAGCTTATTAAAGATTTAGTAAACTAAATAAAACAGTAGTAAAATAAAATTATTAAAGCGGTATTAAAAGAAATAAAAGTAAAAAAAGCGTTTAAGCTTATTACTAATTTAAAATAAGCTTTTTAAACTATATACTTTATATAAACTACTTTTTTTAAAAGTAACTATAGCAAAAAAATTATTAATAATATATTTATAACTAGTATTATTACTAATAATTTCTATAAAAAAATAGCAATTTTAAATGTTATATAAATGCTTAATAAGCTTATTAAAGATATATTTGCTATTTATAATACTATAAATAATAAAGCAATAAATAAGCTTATAAACTCTTTTAAAAAAAATCTTTTAAAACTGTTTTAAAAAAATAAATAAGCTTATAAGTTATAATATAAACTTAGAAGTAAAAAATCAAACTTTAGAGTTTTAAAAAACTTTAAAAGTATTTTTATAAAGCGCTTTTAAGCAGATATAAAAACAGAAGCTAAAAAAGAAAATTTAAATATAACTAAATATATTATATATTTTAGCTACTATATAGTAAAGCTTTACTAGCTAGTATTTCTAAAGCTTTGCTTAAATAGCTAAAATTTAAATTAAATAATCGAACAATTAGTAAACCTTAAAATAAAAAACAAAAAAAGCGTTAAAAAAGCTATAAATAAAACAAGAAAAACAAGTTAAATTTAATTCTAAAAAGTTTAGCTTAAAAAATTAATAGTTATATTTACTTATAGCTTAAATTAAAAGCTTATTTATAGTAAATAAAAAGCTTTTTAAGACTTATATTTTATAAAACTTTATAATAATAGATTTTAGAACGTTAATTTATATATTTAATAAAGTAGATTAATTTGACTCCTTTATCTACCTTTGTGTGCGCGGCTTCCGTTAAGGTTTCGGCGTGACTTTTTCGGCGCCCCGGCTTTAGCCTGCCATTTTCACTGTTTTTGCTTTTTTTTTTGCGAACTATATTCGAATAACCGTATCAATATTACCGTTTATCCAGTATTATATTCACAGTATGCAAAAAGAAAGTATAAGGCTTTTTTTGCTTTATAAAATGAATTAAACTTAACATAAAGTAAATTAATTTTTAAACTTTAAAACTACTAATTTAAAAAATATAGTATTAGTAAAAAATAGCATAATTTAAATATATAGCTATAGTAAGCTTAACATTAAAATCTAAAAACTTAAAGAATTAGCAATTTATAAGCTATATAATATAGTATTTTATTTTAATATAGCTACTAACTTAGTTTTTCTTTAACTTTTAAATTAAAAAAAAGTATACTAAAAAAATAAGCTAAAATTAAATCTTTTCAAGCACTAAAAAAGAGCTCCTTTATATAGCTTATTATATATATATAAGCAGTATATTATTAAGTACCTACTTATTTATTTAATAGCTTAGATTTTCTATATTTAATAAAATTTATTAAATTTATATACTAAAAGCTTAAAAGCTTAAATAAGCTTGTACTACTAGTATTAATAGCTTAAATATATTAGCTTAAAACTTTTAAAACAACTAATTAATTATATTAAAAAAGCAGCAATTATAGCTTACTTAAATAATAAAATCTATATAAATAACTATATAACTTATAGCAAGTTAAAAGCGCGTTAAAAACTTATATAAAATGTTTAATTAAAAGTAATAAAAATAAAAAGTTATTTAGCTATTAATTTTTATAAATTTAATTAGCTTAATACTAGCAATAAGTACTTCTAAAAAGTAATACTAATTATTAATCGATTTTCTAGTTATATATAAAATTATTATATTAATAATAAGCTTATAAATACTATATAAGCTGCTTTTAAAAACTATATAAAGTAACTTAAATTATATTATAATATAACTATAAAAGTTATTAAATATAATAATAAGCTTATAAAAGTAAAAAAATATTTAATAAAACTAGCAAAATTAATTACTTAAACTTATAAAATTAAATTTAAGCCTTTTTTATCTAATACTTAAACATTTAATAATATAGCAGAAAAAATAAAAAGAATTATTAAATATAAAGTAAGTTTTATAAAGAATAGCTATAAGCTTTTTATGTTTTTATAGCTAAAAATTATATATTTAGCAGTATATTTTTATAATTAAACCTTTTAGCAAATTAATAGCTAGTAAATGTTTTATAAAAAGTTTTATATATATTTTAACTATATTTAAAAAATTGTTAGCTAAAAATAATCTTTTTATATAAAGTATTTAAAAATATATAAGTATTTAGCGTTTACTATAACTTTTAAAGCATAGCTAAAAAAAAAAAGCACTAAAAGTTTAATTTAAATGTTTAAATAAACTATTTAATTAGCTATAAATTAACTACTATTTACTAGGTATAACTTCTTAAAAATAATAAAGTTATTATAACTAAAAATATCAATTTTAATAAAAACGAGTTTTTTAACGGTAATATTAACAATTTTTATAACAATTTTTTTAAAATAATAATAAAGAAATACTAAATATTATTTTAAAATATAACTTATTAAAAAGTTATTAAAAATACTAAAAATATTATACTTAAACAAAAAAATAATAAGCATGTTATTATAGTATTAAAAAAGGCTATAGAAGTTTTAAATAATACTAAAATAAAAAGTAATTTTAGCAAAAATAAGCTTATAAAAAACAATTAAAAAGCTTAAAAAAAAGTATACTTTTATATAAATTTTAAATTTAATATAAGCTTACTTATACTTTTTAAATTATTAAAAGCTATTTTATTTAATTAAGCTATAGCTTAACTATAAAGGCTAAACCTTTTACTTATAAAAAAACTAGCAAGTATATCTTTATTAAACTAAAAAAGTTAAAGTTAAAAAAAAAACTAAGCAAGCTTTAAATAGCTTATTTTAATATAACTTAGCTATAAAACCAATTAACTATTAATAGTAAATTATTTACTAAAGCTAAATAAGCTAAGCTATTAAAAAGTTTAATAGCTATTTATAAAATCTAACTTTAGCTACTAAATTTTAATAGCAGCTTTATTATTAAATTAAAAAAAGCTTTAAAATATATTATTAACTATATATAAGCTTACTTTTATAACCTATTATAGCTATTAAATTCTACTAAAAGTTTTACTTTTAATATTTATAAAATCTTAATTTAGCTACTAAATTTTAATAAAAGCAATTATATATAAAAAGAAATACTAAAGCTTATTAAAGATAGTTTAAATGCTTGCTTAAGCATTTTATTATAGCTATAAAATTCTGCTAAAAGTTTTACTAACTTAAAAAAAAAAGATAGCAAACTAGTTATAAACGACTTAAAAGCCCGCTTAAAAAAAAACTAATAAAACAAAAGAAAATTTATTATAAAAATTTATTTTTACTACTAAAATAGCATAATAAGCTACTTAATTATTTAATAAGAGCTTATTTTTATTAAGTAAAAAAAATATACTTTTAAAGTTATAAAAAAATAAAAACTTAAAAAAAAGTAGCTAAAAGCTTATTATAAGAAAATTTAATCTTAAACTATATATAAGTATATATATATAAATTTAATAAATATAGCTATTATATAAAGTATAAAGCTTGCTTAATAATCTAAAAAAATTAATAGCTAAATATTAGCAAAAAAGATATTTATGCTAGCACTTTAGCAAAAAGGTTTTTTAAAATGTTAATAGTAATTATAGCAAAATTTAACTTAGAATTAAAACAATATAATATTATAAACGCGTTTATAAACGCTAAACTTTTTAAAAACGTTTATATAAGAATGCTTTTAAGCTATTATAAGCTAAATATTATACTAAAGTTATTATAAGCTTTATATAAGTTATAAAAGTTTTTTTTGCTATAGTAAAAAAAGCTAACCTTTTTATTATAAAAGCTTAGCTTTATATTTATATTATATAAATTTTGCTATTTTTTAAAAAGTAAAGTGCTATTATTTGTTTATATAAACAATATTATAATAGTTTATTAAAAAAAGCGCTAACATATTATAAATAAACTAATTATTTTATTAAAAAACTGTTATAATTTTACTAAAAATAATAATTTATAGTAGTTTTTAAAAATAAAAGTTATTTATAATAAGTTAAAATAGTTTTTATAGTTATTATAGGCTTTTTATATTAAAAAAATTGCTAAATTATAAAACAACTATTTTAATACTTATATTATAACGCTAATAAAAGCAAAAAAATTACTTTTATATAAAAAGATCTTTTTATTATAAAGTATTAAATACTACTAATAAAAAGTTAGATTTATACTATATCTTATAGTAATTATTTAGCTAGATATTACGTTTAATATATTTTAATTAGCTTAATTTAATTATAATTTTTTTTTAAATACTATAAAATAGCTAACAGGTTTATTAGCTACTTACTATTAATAAAAAATTATATATTATAATTTAGCAATAAGAACAATTTTGTAATTATAAGCAATATATTTTTTATTAATAATATAATTAACTAAAAAAGCTTTTAAGCTTATATTATAAAGCTTTTTAAAAAAATTATTAGCTAAAAAGCTAATAAATAAAATATTGTTATTATTTTAATAACTAAAGCTAAGCTACTTATATTAGCTTAAGGTGCAAAAAAAGCTATATTTATTAATAAGCTAATTAATAAGCTTAAAGTAACGCTAAATATATAATATATTTAAATTTAGTATAATAATTAGCAAATTATTAGCCTAATTATAAAAAAACTTAAGCTATTATATATTAAATTACAGTATATTAATATTTATAATTATTAGCTATAGCAAGAAATAAAATAAAAAGCTTTTTATATAAAATATACTTTTACTAATAAAATAATTGCTAATAAGCTTATAAAAGCTTTTTTAGTATAAAAATAGTTACTTTTTTTAGCTTAATTAAACTTAGTTAAACTATTAAGCAGAAAGATATTTTTAGTAAGTTTTTTAACTAGTATTAATAAGCTTAAAGATTTATTTTTAAGAACAGAATTATTAAAATAAGCTATTAATACTTAATTTAAGTTTATGTTATAAAAATTAGAAAAGTTATTAAAAAAAAGAAAAAAATAGTAGTTATTAATTAATAGCTAATTAAAAAGCAAAAAAAAAACCTTTAATTAAACCTTTTTTACTTATTATTATTATTATTATTATTATTGTTATTATTGTTGTTATTATTGTTTTTAAAGGCTAGAAGTATTTGCATTATAGTATAAAGCGCTACTATATAGTAGGTAGAAGCAGCAGCAACTAAGGCATCATAGAAAGCATAAGCGGCGCAGGCAGCATTAGTAAAGCTAAATAAGATTAATTAGTTAATTTAGCTTACTAATAAGCTTGTTAGTATATATATATAAGCTAACAAATATAATTAAAGAAGTAATATATTATATAAGCAAGTTTTACATATAAATAAGTTTTATATTATTTTGTACTTTTATATATATAACTAGAATAACTTAACTATAATATATTAAATTAATTAAATTTAATTAAATATATTTTCGCTAAATGTTTTTATAGCATTTTAATAAGTATATGTATTATGCTTAAGCTTACTATATGTTTTATATTGTTTTATATATATTAAACTAGCTTTTATATAATAACTATTTGTATATACTTTATATAAAATCTGTTTTTTAATAGCTTACTTAGCCTTAAAATCTTATTTTTACTATAAAATAAAAGATTTTTTATTTTAAATATATTTATTTTTTATTTAGCAATATTAGCTAAATTTATAGTTAGTTATATATAATATAGCGTTTTTTTCTTTTAATAAGTAAATTTTATATATAAGCATAGTTATACTTTTTATAACTTAGTTAACTGCTTTAAAAAATTTTTTTAGCAAACTATTTTAATATTAAATAACTTTTTATTTAATATAGTTTACTTAAGATTTTATATTTTTAATGTTATATAAAGTCTATAATTGCTAAAAAAAAGAGTATGCTTTAGCTAATAATAATAATTTAAGTAGTATTTTAGTTAGTAATTTTATTTTAAGTTATAAAATAATATAATTTAAATTATATAAAACTAATCTAATGCTTTAAAACCTTTTTTAAATATTTAATTTAGTTATAAAAGCTTTATATACTAAGTAAAATGCTATAAAAAACTATTTTTTTAAAATATATATAATATATACTTATACTAATTTATTAATTTTTTTTGTATATATATATTTTAGCAAGCTAAAATAACTAATATTAAAAGGCTAAAAATAATATAATAAGTGCAAAAGTATATAAAAAGTAATAATTTTGTATTTTTTTATATATAACTTAAATTTAGTAAAATAATAGCTTTTATAGCTATTCAAAGTTAATAAATAGTAAATACTTTTTATATAACGTATAATATGTTTATTAAAATACTAAATCTAATTAAAACCTTGTTTATTTATTATTTAGCTATTTTTTATTATTGCAATAACTTAATTAAATAGTAATTTGCTATTTTTATACTATAAAAAAAAATAATGTTTTTTTGCTAAAATAATATATAAAAAAATAGTATAACTATATATACTAATACTTTAAATAATAAATAACTATTTTTAATTGCTAGCATATATAAATTTTAGTTATTTATACTTATTAGAAATTATAATAACTATTTTAGCGCTAACTTTTTTTATTATAAAGCTTATTTTATTAAAGTTATAAATATCTTTTTTAATAATTTTAAATTTTTTAATTATTAAATGTATAAATATATACTACTTTTAATATATATTAGGATTTTTGTAAAAGACTTACTAGTAATTAATTTTTTAATAAAAACGTATTTAAAAGTTAAATTGTTATTATATAAAGTTTAAAGCTTAGTTAATGCTAACTACGGTTATATCGTATATATATAAAAAAAATTAGCTATATTTTTAATACTACTTAACTAAAGAAAAAATAATCGCAAAACTAGGTTTATTATATAGCATATAATAGTTTGCTTTTTAAATTTAGTTAATTTTTATTTATTAGATATTATTGTTAAGCATACTATATAATTACACGCATAGTTAGCTAATGTTTTAGCAGAGATATTATATATTATAGCAGTATATTAATTTAATAATTTTTTATCTTGCTATATAGCTTAAAATATAAGCTATATATTTAATTTATTTTAAGTTAAAAGCATTATTTATTGTTATATAATAAGAAAAAATCTATAATATATATAAAAGTACAAAATTATGTAAAACTTATTTATATATAAAACTTGTTTATATAGTATATAATTTAAAATATTTTGTATTTTTATTTATAGTTTTTTAGCACTTGCTATTTAAGCGCCCTTAAAAAGTACTACAAATATAATATAAGTACGGCGTTTTTTGCTAAAGCAAAAAGTACGCTAAATTAGTGCAAAAATAAAAACAAAAAGTACTAGCTAAAAGATTAAAACTTATTACTTCTGCTTTATAAGCATTTAATAAAAAAGCTATAGCAAAAGTAATAGTAGTACGTTTTAGTAAATATAGCAAAAGTACTAGCGTTATAAAAATAACTTAGCTATTAAATATAATATGTTTATTAAGTAATAAAAACGTTAAGCTAATTAAGCTAGAAGAAGTACTAGTAGTAGCAGTAGCATCTTATTATATTTTATTTTAAGATAAAGTAAAAGCGGCAGTATAACTAAAGCTAAAAAAAAAACAAAAGTTTAGTACGACTTTAATAGGTTGCTTAAGTTTAAGGCCTGCCTTTTTTAGCATAAAGCGTTATACTAAAATATTACTATTGCTTTTTAAAAAAAAAAACAACAAAAGGTTTAGCAGTAGTAAGTAAAAGTATAATAAATAGTATAGCAGTAGTATTACTATTAGTAATAATAGTAATAGCTATACTTATTAGCAATTATAAATAAGCTTATATTTTATATATAATAAGCGTTATATTTATAAATAATAGTAGTATATATATAATTATTTTTTATAAACTAAATAGATATAAAAGTTAGTAATAAGCTTGTTAAAAATAAAAAACTAGCGCGGCATAAAAAAAAAACAAGTTATTTATAAATTCTCTAACTTATAAGGCTAAAAAAAAAAAAAAAAAAAAAAGCAGATTTTTTAAAGCCTATAAAAAAAAGCAGCTAGCTTACTAAATACCTTTTTTATATTTACTTATATAACTAAGCTCTTTTTTTTTTTATAATATATAGCTATAATAAGTATTTAACTATATACCTATTTATTAATTATAATATCTATAACTATTATATTAAAATGCTATTATAAACGCATTTATAAAAAATAAAATTATAGTTATAATAATACTTAGTAATTACTAAGCTTTATATTTGCTAAGAAATAAAGCGCCGATATTATAATAATAAAGCTATTTAGAAAACCTTTTTATTATAGCTATTTTTAAAAAAATATATTAAATATTAAATATATAAACAAGCTTAATAAAAATTAGCAGTAAGCTTTAATAATTATATAATTAGTATTAATAGTTAGCCTAGTATATTATACTTAAACCTGCAAAATAAGTAATAAAAGAGCTTATAAAACATATATAATAAGATTAATACTACTATAGTTAAAATTACTAAATTTAATAATTATAAACAAGTATATTTAGTATTAAAAAATACAGCAAAATTTAATAAAAAATAACATATAATATTCTTTATTTTTAAATTAATATTTAAAAAGTTATTTTAGTTATAAGATATTGTAAAATTAAGTAAAGTAGAATATACTAGATAAGCTAATCAAAGGCTGTTAAATTGGGGCTTCCTTTGTATCTTTGTACCTATTGTAAGTAATAGTCCCACCTAAAATACCAGCCAGTGCACGGGCTTCTCGGGTGAGCAGGGGTATGCTGACCTCGCCTCGACGCTGTTTTTCGCAGGTCATGTTTTACTATCGGGAGATCAGGCTAAGCCCCTTTTGGGAAGTCCCCCACTTTAGCCACAGATTGCTTCAATCACTACCTAATTTGTATGAGAAGTGGAGCACCTACCGGGCGTACCCTAGTATTTTTAAAATATCTCTTTAAAATAACGGTCTATATATAGAAAATTAAGCGGATTATGAAAATAGTACTGCTAAAGGTGCTAGGGCAGTAGTTTTAACAGAAATTGTGGTTTCTAAGTGCCTATAAGCCAAATAATTGGTTAAATAACTGTTATTTGAGCCTGCAGGTCAATTGCAGCACCTTCTAAGTGCTACAGCACCAAAATATGTAGGTACGGATATATACCTAGGTATGTACCTACTTATTCAGACCTACATATAGCAATTCTGGCTAATTATATCGCTTATTTCTGAACCTTCTGAATTGGCTGACTTAGCAATTTTTTGAAGTTGGTACTTTGTACTAGGCCAATTATCTGGTTGGAGGTCTGGACTGTTATTTTGTAAAAAAACTAGGGCGGGCCGGTAAGTGCTCCACTTCTTATACAAATTAGGTAGTGATTGGAGCAATCTATGGCTGACAGAGGGCGACTTCCAAAACGGGTTTAGGCTGATCTCCCGATAGTGAAACGTGACCTGCGAAAAACAGCGTCGACCTCGCCTTGTCTGATTGCTCATCTTACAGCTAGCTACCTTATCCAAGCACGTCAACAAGCTTTGAACCTCTATATAAAACCTACTAGATACTACCTAGCTAGTAGGTACTTAACTCACAGTAACTCGCAAGAGTTAGTTAGGAATTATATCTTAGGTAGTATTCTGCTACAGCTTGATTAAAAGAGGCAGTGAACTTACTTGCTAGCTACTTGATGTTGTACAATGCATTACTCAAAAGGTACGAAGGAGACTGTCCGCAATTGAAGTTCTAGTTACTATTTATATTTTCGAATCGTCGAGTCTCGTTCCCGTTCGAGTAGTGAAGTCCATCTAGTATGAGGTTGGGTACTTATGTTATGTTATTCTATGCATTTTCACATTATCTAGCCTCGCTGAGACAGTCCCTCGAACCGGTATCTATCTCGAGAGGAACACGTTCGCTCAGCCCATGCACAATCTAAGGATGGTAAACGTCTTGAATAACCAAGCAGAGCGCCCCGGTTCATCAGCGCTCTCGCCTGTTCGTAGATGAATCTGATAGGAAATACAGGTCTGTACCATCATCCTACACCGAACGCCAACTCGTATGCAATATATAACGTTCTTCCAAATAAATTGGGGACGTCCAACCGACTGAGTGCTTTCGCATTAGCAACGTATCTCAACGCCCCCTTTGCTTATTGTGAGGTACTTGACGCCTTTGTATGGCTTGACTCCTTCTCCCAGACCACGACTTTTCCTAGAGTCGATAACGATACTCTCAATTTTGATCCCGCTGGGGACCCACCCTTTGACCGAGAAGCTGACCGAAGCAGAGCTGGGCATCAGAATCTTATTCTGTGCTACCTTTCTCCCGTCCCGTTCCTCCGATCCTCTGGCTTGAACTTTCGGCCTGCGGGCTACTGCAGAGCCCTGATACGGTTCGTCATAGGAATAGTCCTTACCAAACCCAAATCCAGTTGGGTCTTCTTCGCCAGCGTCGTCCGGCAGCGGCCCTACAACTGTACATCGGAGGCTAAAGTATGAGAATCCTGCCGAGATTTCCTTGGTTGGTATATGCCATACTAAGATATTGTCTCCTGGACTGTAACTCGCATCCCCTTTGCTAGGCCGCACGTCGGATAGGTTCCTGACGTCTGAAGGAAGTGGTACCGATACCACCACATCTTGGATTGAAGGGGATGCTGCGGTGCCGGCGTGTATTCCCCCGAAACCCCTTCCACCCGTGCCTCCCCCTCTAGCGGACGGTCCAACCATTGATTGAGCAGTGGGGCCGGATATTCTGTGTATGTTTAAACGAACGTCAAAATCCGAGCCGACGGAGCCGAGACACGTCTTGACCTCAATGCTCACTGGCAATTTGAGGTTGTGACCAATGCCGCCGCCCCCACCGTTGGCGGGGGGGAGTAGGTCCACTTCGTAGCCGGCAAGTATAAACCGCCCGTCGGGAGGTATGAAGCTAAGCTCTCCCGGGCTCTCCCACCAGCGATTCAGCCGAACGCAGGGATGGAACACTGGTAGTTCCATGATGCTCTTCAGGTTATGCTTGCCGGAAGGTCCGGTAAGACTCACAACTATATCCGGGACACCGGACACCTTGGAGGTGAAGGCAATGGTGCCATTTGCGAAAGCAGCAATAGGCCGACCCGACGGAGCCAGCGTGACCGACAGAGTTTCTACAATATCAGCGTAGAGTTCGTTCGACGTATGACGGACATTCGCTCGTCTCCATGGAAGCGAAGGACCATTCTGGGCTATCAGGGAAGCAGGGCTCGAGCTGCTGAGCGGCTTGGTCGGCAAGTTGATGCTTCCCAGTAGTTTCCCCAGGAGGCCCTCCACTTCGACGACGTCCCTCAGCGCATTCGGCTCGGTGGTGCTGATGAGGCCGGCATCGCACATCTCGGTAAGAAGCTGGGCGACGACATCGTAACTGGCTTCGATCTTGTGCGCGAGGACCGGGGCGCCGAGAAACTCCTCCAGGGCGTCAATGACACGATGGAGGAACTCGAGAACCAGAAGAGGTTCGATGTCGGACGATGTGGTGGCTAGGTAGAGGAGGTCTGCGTGTTCGAGGCTAAAGACGAGGGTAGATGGGTTGGTATTGGATAGGTAGATCAGGCTGGGCCGTGGCGCTGGATGTTCGAGATAGAGAGGTAGGAGATGAGTTGCGGAGAGCGGCCGAGAGGTGTAGGTGTGGGAGAGGATCGCGCGCCTACCGACTCGTCGTTAGCAAAGAGGCAGGCCTCTGATCAGAAGGCGAAGAGAGAAAGATGCTGACTTGTGCTCATCGTAGATGTGCAGCGCCTCGATTACGCTGTTCATGGTGGATGGCTCGTGAAGGGCATCATCAAGCTGTCGAGTCAAGCGACAAGCTCTCTCAGGTCGAGTAGATAAGTCTTAAGAAGGTAAGAGGTACTTAAGTACTTTGTATGTGACGACAGAGGGGCAGATGCAACCCAGACACGGGTGGCAAGCCGCTGCACAGCTGCCATGATCCAGAGAGGTTCTACAAGTAGGTTTTCCGACGCACACTAAATTAGGCTTAGCTTACTTTCCGCTTTTGCTCAGGTTCGGCTCACCCTGTCCTCTATGTATAGAAAACGTTCCTCGAAATAGGTTTCGAAACGGACTAGGCAACCGATCTTGTGTGAACTGACCAAGACGATAACTTCATACCTTTCCAAAGGTCCTAACAGTCCTAACGGTTCTAGCATATCCTTAGGAATCTTCTTCCTATCGTGCCCGTCGAATAGCGGGGCTAATTAATAGCTTAGCTGAGCTGAACTATCCAAGTTGAACTTTTAAGATGCGTCATTGCACTAGGATATTCCTGCTGTTTATCTCAGAGGCTATCTTAATTTCTGCAAGGCCGACTAGTCCAAAGAGTTAGGTGCAGTGATCAGTGAAATATGTAGTGAGGTTGGTTCGATCCCTACTACCACTATTTGGTAATTCGCTCTTTGCCTCATCTCATAGTTTCCCTCTAGTTATCTGCTAGTCAGGTCCCTACATCCTTGTGAAAGGAACTTTCAGTGTTTTCTCAACCGTATTCCTTGCCCTAGTAGTCACTTACACGACCCTGTTGTAAATACCAGGCCGTACATCGCCGCTGCTTTGTAATTGATGCCTCTTACTAGGGCTCCAAGATATATACCGTATATGCCTGAAAATCAACAGAAGGGCTTGCCTTCCATTATATCATTGTCGAAACTCTATTCCTCTCTACGCGGTCTATGCCTGGGCATAATAAGCCCCCTATCCCCCCATCTTCTTCGTTCATTTCTTCCCCGTCTCCTCTATCACCACCATCGTCTGCCTCCCACCATCAGAAGAAGCCTCAGTTTCCCCTTAGGTACTTATCATCATCGGCATGTGATGAAAAGAACAGATTCTGTAAATAACCCCCCCTCCTGTTACACTCCCCTATTCATCGTCACCAGCTAGAAGCTGTTGGCTCAAGGGCAGTGGTCATGTTGGAATGGGAAAGCATAGCTAGGGAATGGGATAGAACAGGGCTTTTATAATAGGTAGCGAGCGACTAAAAGGACGGTACCTAGGTACAATACGTGACGTGACGTGTATTAAAGCCTGAAGTTACGCAAGTTCCATACACCTTAACTTTAGGTGTGCAAAAGCAAGTCTTGCTCAGGCTGTAAGCTCGGGCTAAAAGCGGCATAACTCAGGCAAGATTCTTTTATAGTTCAGTACGGTAAAACCTATCTGTGAGGTAGAGGGTTGACACATCGTTCGCTATCGTACTAAGAACGTACAGTAGGTAACTCTACCTTACTGTACACATAGGATTGTAGAACTCCCCACTGCGGTTGCTGGGACCCTTGAACCTTTCAAAGGGGCCAGTACCACTCCTGCTTAGCTAGAGACAATATTAGTCTAGGCGGGTACCTACTTGTACATAGGAACATAATATAGGTACATACAGGTATGTAGCTTTTTAATTACTTAATAAGCTAAAATGTGTTGCAGTTTTTTTTCCTTTCCTTTTTTTAAATGTATTCATTTTTCTCACGCAGACATGACTTAAATATTGCATGGTAACTCGAACTCTATCGCGCTTATTCCTAATTCCCTCACAATTGAGACAAGAGTCACTGGATACCAGCTCTCACTGTCGCTTGGGAAATAATGAAAAAAGGGCATATCATAGACTAAGATAGGTAGCAATAATAGGACTCGAACATTTGACCTATTAGAGGTATCTGTCTGCTTCGTGGTCCACACATCGTAGCACCAAGAATGTTGGATGCCAAGCTCGTTTTTCATATCGCCTGCGGAATAGGGGTCATCATCTTTCAGAGAATCTTCGCTGGGGTCCTCAAGCGATCTCTCAGCCCCACGGTTGATCAAGGCAGTCGAATCGCCGCCTTCTTCCTTTCCATGCATCGATACGGCCTCCACCTGCAATCCAATGTCTTGTGTGAGTTATCCCTCGCGTGAACCTTCTCCCCGCTCTGGTCACCACACTTGAAGAGCTTGGGGTTTCACTCTTGAGCCAGAATTGTATCGGCAAGCCCGTGATGTGATCCCTTCTCAATTCACACTCGAGATGGCTATAACTGACTTCGGGTGCTTCAGCTATGCCAGCCCGGTTTGGTCTTTTTACCCCTGGCCCACCTGCTCTTCAGCTACAGCAAGCTACCTTCGCCTGCGTGGTTGCCTTACTGTTTTGCTTCGTGTCGATATCTGCTCAGATCCGCGCATGGGAGGTGAGCTATAAAGTGCAAGGGATCTCATGGCTGGAGGTGCTATTTGTTTGGGCTATGATACAAGGGGTCGGCATCGTCGCTGTAGCCGCGCTGTGGATTGTTGAATGGTACGGGCGGCGGAACGACCCTCTCTACCTGCTAGACGACCCGTCCAGAGGAAACCCTCACGTGAAGAGTCGTGGAGAGGTAAAGCTAACGCAATCACTAAATTAGTATGGGAAGCCTACTATTTCGTGTTCGAACGCGCGTTTTTCGTAACAGCAATATGGCGCAACCATATAACACGGGACATAAAATGAAGCCTATAAGAGATTCTTCTCTAGGTATCGATAGACATGCTTCTTGCTCCTATCGTAGGACAATATCATTGCTCAGGACATTTATCTCGCTATTCCCCTTATATAACCTGATCATCCCTAAGGTCTAAATACTATATAATGCATCATAAAAGGGTTATTATCATATACAATAATAGTATCTGGAAAACGCGGGGCCCCGGCCGCTCCCCTATAATTACCTAGCGACTCCCTGGTGTAGTATGTTTTGCTCGTTTTATACTTATTACTTTGTTTTTCTGTTTCTATTTCTCTATTTCCTATACTTTTCTTCTATCCTCCTATATTAGTTGTAGTGACCTTGATGTGTACAGTTCCAGATACGGATGAAAAGTCAAGTACAGTATCAAATGAAAACTTACGTACGGCGTGTCTCTGAACGACACCCAACTGATTGGCTCTCCGAATTGCATCGAATTGCATCACATTTCCTGCAATATCTGACGTGGGAGCGTATAGCGGGGTACCTCTTGTTATCTTAACTACTGCAATCCGCTCATCTCGGCTCAAGCCGTTACAAAAACCTTGCGTCTCCAAGAGAAAGTGCGACACTAGTCATCATGAGCAGCGGGCGCATCTCATCGTGGACCAGATTTAAGCTTCCAGCCAAGTCTATTGAACCACGCCTTTTCAAGCCCTTGGCAGCAGGCAATAACAACCACCTCCATGACGCCTACTATGGCTCAATAGCTGAGGCTAACGACGAGCACGTTCTCGTGGTCATCTGGGAGTCGCGCGAGGATTTCGCAGCATACAAGGCTTCTGCCCAGTACCATGAACTCATCAGCAATCTCAAAGCGGACACATCCTCTGCGGAACCGTCTACTCAGATCGTCGATTTCGATAAGATAGCTTTCTGGTGGCGCTTCGGACCAAACACCGAGATTCGCACCGTCTATTTTCCCGCTCTCCTCCCATCGGAGACGCGCGAAGCCGTGAAACGCCTCAAAGGCCTCGTTCTAACAATGGGCATCGGCATCGATGGTAGCAAGGCGCACATCTCTCCATACAACGGCGTTCCCACTTGCGGTTGGGTAGAGGGTTCGCAGAGTTGGATGAATCAGGACACAGTCGCCTGTTTATGGTGTCACTACTGGAAGGATCGCGAAGCTGAACAGCAATTCAAAATGACAGAGACGCGGCCACCCATAGATGGAGAGGAAGACAAGACTCTAGCACTAGAGGCTTTTGAGAAAGACTTGAAAAGATGTGGCGCGCTTGGGTGGGAGGATATTCACGTCGACTTCAAGAAAGTACCCAAGTCTGTTTGATGGGAGGCAACACGTAAGCTTCTCTCTGTATTTAAGACTCAAGGCGAATAAGACACAAAGAACACCCGTTACCAGACTTTAACTCTTTACGGTTCTACCTTGCTTTATCATAGCTAATTATCTAGTACTCGCTGCTTCGGGCTGTGCTCTAAAGTACAATCTAAACCCTCAGAAACAAGCTTGCTTACAGTAAGTTGCGTAAGTCCTCTATATTGTTGACCTAAGCCACCCAAACACCCTGTGGCAAGCCTTGCTTGTACATCTGGAATTTCGCTAGGATATTCATATAACCTCCTGTAGATCGCTTGAGGTTTGCTGGTGGCGGCTTATTTACCGATTTTGAGTTGGCAAACGTGAATTGCGTGTTCTGTCCCAGAAAATACGCCAGAGCGTAAAATGTATAGGACTCCGGGTTTTGAATAGCTTTTGCTGTTCCAAATCTTGCGATTGAGTTCAGATTGTCTGTTGATGGAGTTGTTAGCTGGGTTCATCAATGCCATATGGATTCTCGTTACTTACAGCTATGGTCTGGTGTACCTGCGGTCCCGAGAACGAGGTGGAACATTTCATGGAACAGCGTCAAGGAGTGAACTTGTAGTTTCGAAACCGAAACCTTCTCCGCTGTGACCGAAGGGACATTGGCAAGGGTGTCTCCCTGGGTGCTTGGAAAATTGTCTATGCAGAGTGTGATAGTGCCGGGTGTGGTTTGGTCTTGCGTCGCTGCTAGATTGCCATTATCTGAGCAATAGTCCCCAGAGTCTGCTTTCAAATATTGTCGAAGGTCGTCAGACCAGAAAGGCACTTGGCATTAAAATTAGACAACATGTAGAAGAGTTAGACGAGGCTAGAACGCGTACCTAGCCCGGTCGTATCCTTTGGGAAGACATCCTGGACTTTCTTTCCATCTGTACGTGGGCCTCCGGTTACGTCGTCGAATGCTACATCGTCCCATTTTTGCTCTACATAGATAGGTTAGTATATTCGGTTGTTGAATAAATGTGTCATCTTTGAACACTCGCCTTGTAACCAGTCTGAATTGCAATAAAGCCTTGGCTTTCCTCCTGGAGGCACGCTTTTCAGGTTGAGAACATCAACTACTTGACCGACTGGGCCTGGTTGAATAAGAAATCAGCAAGCTCCACTTCCGATGTGCTGAGGAGATGGCAAATACCTCCAGCCTGTGTCGCGTCATCTTGGGGGCCAATACTGAAGAATGTCTTCAGGTATTTCCTGCTATCTTGGTCTGTGGCTGCTGCACCAGTTGAAGCTGAGTTTGCCAGGGTCACGGTGTCCGCAAACCATCCGTCAATGTTTTTCCCGTCGCATCCTCCCTTCGTGGCGCCTGACTTGACTTCAAAGACATCGCCGACAGAAACACCCTGGGTTATTGGTGAGAGGACGCTGAGAATAAAGGCAATCACAATGAATGGTGATGTAGAAGGCATACTTGCCAGTGGCTTTGGAGTCGATTAGGTAATAAGGGTGCGCAGATAATTCCTAGCAGTTTCAACCGTAAAGTAGTTGATGTTCAACGACTCCGGACTCATGGATACGAAGAGAAGGCACAAAGTCGAGCGGATGTCTGTCATAAGTTGACGGAGCATCGTAACTATAACTTCAATACCATCTTCGCAACTGAGAGCACGTAGATCTGTGAGACGAATAAGCCTTGATGCCACAGCCCAGTCAGCTCAGCTGCTACATAGGGGCCCTATGATCGGGCCACTATTCCTGCAGCCTTCTTCCTGTATTGCACCCTGCTTTGGTGAGATGTCGCCAGAGCGAAGTGATGCATTGTTTCATATTAAAATAGATACAGCACAATCTCACTTCCCCGTTACCCCAAGTTGATAAAGCTGCATGATTAAGGAATTTGATCAGCAAGCCACCCGTTCGGATGAAACTCGAGGAGATACCGTAAACGGGTGCAAACCGGTTATTTGCTTTCCTACGAGACGTTGTTCCCAGCCGAGAAACCATTCTACCGCGAGCGATCGCCCGGCCCCCACTCTCAGAGATGGCCGTGGCCGAACCCGAAACTTTGGCCGAATAGATCCGCCTCTCTGTAGGATGTCGCGGTGAAGGCCTGACCGGCTCGCATTGCGAAATCCTATGATACCCATCTCCTGCGATGATTAAATCCAACAACATGAAGGGTTGTAGTTGGGCGCTCGTGGCGACTTGGTAGCTAATCCTTGTGATTTACTCTTCATGCAGAGCGCCTGATCAGCTTGTTTCAACTCTGATCAAGGAGAGCCTGAAGTCAACCTAGCGTTACGAATGGCGTCATCTGCAGAATAAAAATACCCCAGTACTACTATAGTTTGCTCTGATACTTAATATGGAAATAACAGAGTTGGTTGCAGAGAGGCTCAGAACTCCAGATATATCTTCAGGGCGGGCCTTAAGTTGCAAAGAAGTCGATGTCTTTTAAACATTTAACATTGGCTTGGCTTTCTTGCTCTTGCCCCCACAACCACATTAACGAGTTTGGATCAAGATAACTCTCAAAACAAGCAATATGATCTGGCTTCAAATTCCTCTCTTATATTTCCTCGGTTGCGTGAGCGTGGTGGTTGGCGTGAGGTATCGCAACATAGCAGGGAACGAGATATACTTGCCACGAAGAGTACATCTATTTCACAGGCAATCAAACACGACAACCATCTCGCAGTCACCGTCCCTGTCGATACCAACTTCACCTTTTTCAAGCCCACCTTCTTCCAATTCATCTGTTCCCGGCTCGTCTACTCCAACTTCATCTTTTCCAAGCTCGTCCATTGCAATAAGCTCATCTGCTTCCAATTCATCTGTTCCCAGCTCGCCTACTCCGAGCTCGTCCATTATAACAAGCTCATCGTTCACATCGAGCTCATCTTTCCTGTCAACTTCCTCTGTAACCCCGTCAGCCTCGTCTCCAGCTCAAGAATCTTCGTCTCAAAGCTCAGTGCCTCCATCTTCTACACCACCAACGTCAACAACCGCCTCCGGAGTATTGCCGGCGTTGACTACATTTCCGCCGCCAACAAGTGTTTCGACATCAGCTGTGTCCGTCACTACTGCCACTCATACCAACGTCGACGGGACTGAAGTGCCAATCCTTTTTGGATGTTTCTTTTGCCCCGCCGGGCAAGCAGGATTGTTATTGTTTGGTATCCCCGATGTTCCGGGTGTCTATCCACCGCCTCTGACCCCGCCGTTCCCGGGGTTCCCCCCGTAAGAGCCGTCCCTTTCCTCTTATGAGTGGAGAGGTACTGACACTCCATCCAGCGTGACTATCGGTAGCGACGGGAATCCGACAGTAGAGCCAGAGCATTCCTCAACAACAGATGAGCCATCCTCTACCACCACAACCTCAAGCGATTCCTCGTCCTCGGTAAATACTCTCACCAAATCCTTGCTTACGTAGATCCACGCTGACGGCCCACGGGTTCTTTCTAGACAACTTCATCTACAAGCTCAAGCACGCCAACATCAACAATGGTGGCTGTGATATGGGAACAATGGTCTAGCACGGAAGAGAGCACTAGCGACGACGACGCGGCGGCGGATTTCGCGCAATCGCAGATCGACTCTGCCTTTGGCGTCAGCACCACCTCGACATCATCAATCCCAGCCTCAACGACATTGTCGTTGGCGACTAGCACACCGTCCGAAGCTAGTTCGACTTCTCAATTTGTCACTACCGACAGTGGAACACTGTCGCCTTCAACTTCAGCATCCGCACCACATTCATCGCCAGAAACAACGTCGCCGTCATTGCCAGAGACAACGTCACCTTCGTCGTCAGAAGCGCCGCCGACGACTACCCAGCCTCCCACGACCTCGGCACTAGCAGGGGATCCTGGATGTATGACTTTCACGGGTTCAAATGGCGGTACCTTCACGGCGTGTTCGTGAGATAATAAAGCGCTGATGTAGATTATTGCTCCGAGTTTGGATCGGCATCAGAGAGAAGAAGCCTGGGCTAAAAGAGTGATGAAACAAAAATATTTGAGTTATAGATAGAAAATATTACGCTACCATGTAGGGGTCCATGCAGCTGATGTTCCTCTCGCTATCGCCTTCAACTGCGATGCTCTCAATGATTTATTTATAAGGAGGGCAAAATTGAAGACCCAAGCGTATTAGTACAAGAGGTGTACTTAAGTACCTACGTGCCGTGTTTTGGTACGGTCCTGTGAGACCCACTCTAATTCGGGGTACCTCCTGTACATGCTGCGGGGACCCTTGGGCCTGGAAATTTTTATCTTGCTCCAGGTATTAATTGTACTTCACTTCAATACTATCTACATACCTCAGCAATTGAGACGGCCTCTCACCGTCGCGAGTCAGTCAACCACAGAATAGATCGTGGTCCCTCTCCTTCTGACCCCTCCCCGGCTTTCTTCAAGCGAGGCGGCGTATTCCAGAAATGGCTGGCTCTACCAGCACCACTTCCTCCATGACCTCAACATCGCATACCCTCACCAATGCTCCGTCGCTCAACTATTTATCCGCCCTCACCGACGCTACAAGACCCTCCGGCGGTATGGACATGTTCGCACTATTTGAGGCTTTCAAGGCTAGTAACCGCCACGATTTCCTGCAGCCCTCAGCCTCGCTTCCAAATGCCTCTCTCCAGCTTGCGAAGCTTACTCTGGACGCATACGCCGGCCAACTGAGCGACGAACAGCAGCAACGCCAGAAGGAAGCAAACAAGAAGCGGAAGCGCGCTGACCGCATCCACGGCCCTGTCGAAGTCCTCAAGGTCAGGAAACTACATGTCGACGGTTTTGAGAGCGGTCAAGTTTGGCAGCAGGCGAAGAGGATCATCACGAGTACTCTTCACGATGCTGAGCAGATGCTTCGGGAGCTACAGGATGACAACGAAGTTGATATCAACGGCGTCAGCCAAACAACGGGCCCGTTAGAGCCAGATGGAAGCGACCCTGATGATATTTCTGATCCTAGCGACGAGGACTCAACTGGAGAGTTCGACGAAGAGGGAGAGGGCGAAGAGGAGGAAGAACAATTGACAAACGCGGGATCGGATGACGAGCCTAATGATGTCGACTCATTAGAGGACGATGTCGAAGAGGTTATGAGGGACGGGGAGACAGACGGAGTAGAGGACCTAGACGAGGATGACGAGGATGAACCCGAACCGTTAATTGAAGATCCGAACGGCCTGAACGACGGGTTCTTCTCAATTGACGAGTTCAACAAACAAACACAAATATGGGAGGATGCGGATGCGAGAGCGGACCCCAACGTCGACCAAGGAAGCGAGGATGAGGAACTCGATTGGCACGCCGACCCTCGTTCAATAAAATCGAACGCCGCCAAGAGCAAATCGAAGAAGTCGAAATCGAAGCAACGCGGTGACGACGAAGACGATGAGATGCAGTCTAGCTTCGGAGATGGGGATGAGGACGAAAACGATGGAGGTGGAGCCACCTTTGGCGACATGGACCTGGATGCTCCTGAAGGCGACAGCGAAATCGAAGATGAGGGAGACACGGAGGACAACGCGGAGGAGGACAACGCCAATAACATCTCGTACAAGGACTTTTTCGTGCCTCCACGCCGGAAGGGGGCCAAACAGAGCAGGCCACGCAAGCCTACCACCGCAGAATGGGGCCGTCCGGCCGAGGAAGAGGTTGAACGAGCGATAGCAGACGTCCGCCGTGACTTATTCGAAGACGAATCGGAACATGAAGATTCCGAAGGTGCACTTTCGGATGTCTCTGCCGGAAACCCTAAATCAAGGAGGTCGGCACATGAGCGGAGACAAGCCAAGTTGGCCGAGGAGATCCGCAAACTGGAAGCTGCCAATGTAGCGAAGAAAGACTGGACCATGTCAGGTGAGGCCAGGGCCATTGAGCGTCCCGTAAACTCACTCCTGGAGGAAGACCTCGATTTTGAACATGCGGGGAAGCCCGTCCCCGTTATTACGCCTGAAGTCAACGAGAGTATCGAAGATCTCATCAAGCGACGCATATTAGCGAGAGAATTCGATGAAGTCGTGCGACGACGGCCTGATGCGGCAGAGTTCTCATCCAATACGCGTCGTGGGCTTGCCAACGTAGAAGACACCAAGTCGAAACAAGGCCTAGCGGAGATATACGAAGAGGAACACGTCAAGAATGCCAACCCGGATTCGTACGTCAGCAAATCAGATGAGAAGCTCCGCAAGGAAGAGAAAGAGATTGAGCAGACGTGGAAGGAAATCAGCTCCAAGCTCGATGCTCTTAGCAGCTGGCACTATAGGCCGAAACCCCCGGCGCCTACGCTCACCATCGTGCCGGACGTGGCCACCATCAGCATGGAGGACGCGCAGCCAACCACGGCACAGGGCGTCGGCGGCGGCGATAACACACTGGCGCCGCAGGAGGTCTACAAGGCTGGCAAGGAGAACGCCGAGAAGGGCGAGGTTGTCACGAAGAGTGGTTTGCCCGTCGCGAGGCAGGAGATGACTCGCGAAGATAAGTCGAGGAGACGCCGTCGTGAGAAGGAGAGGATTCGCAAGACTGATGGCACCGACGGCAAGAAGCCGCAGAGCGCGAGGGCGCAGCAACGCAAAGAAACGCTCGACGACCTCAGGAAGGGCGGCGTCAGGGTCATCAATAAGAAGGGCGAGGTGGTGGACGTTGACGGTAACAAGGCCAAGGCTGCAAGAGCCGCCTCGAGTGGTGCTTTTAAATTGTAAGCGGCTGAAGCATTTTGGTGGTGATGGACCATGTAATCTATAGCACTTGTACATCCCCGGTCCGTCAATAACGATATCTATTCCGTGAAGCTATCTACGTGCGATGTCTGATAGTGATGTGCCATTTCCAAGATAGTGTTGCCCTTCCACGGTGAGGCTTCACTTGCTTGTCTTCGGTAAAATCTGGGAGTTTCGCACGTCTCTCTTCCCTACAACTATATGCTAGTCGTAACTAACGTAGCCTTGCATCTACGAGTTTTTCTATGCAGATTCTGAACGCGCCAACTTGAGCAGAGTTTCAGCTACATTATAAATACAGCTTGCCTCTTTATTTCCGTGAGCGCATTTCTCTGTTTTCTAATCTCAAATACGCCATATGCGGTTGTGTCCTTGGGAGGTGGAGGCATTCTCGTTTCTTTCAACTGGTGTGAAGTCGGCGCTGAAACCATTCAGGATACGTAAAGGCGACCTACATCACTGCTGCGTAGCTACAACCTAGAATCAATCGCAGCCGACCATGAGGGCGTTGTAAAATGATATTTACGTTTTAGGACGAATAGCGAGGAGTAAGATTCGCTGGGGGCGTTGTTGAGATGCCTCTAGCGTGGTACGAAAACTTTCACTCAAGACGACGAAGTTGGCCCATCTCAGCTTTAGAGTTGAAAAAGACGAAGTGTCGCCTCCGGAGGCTGGTCGATGGCATGCGTGAAGAGGGCAGTTCTATTACCACGAGAATATTTAGAAAGGGGATTGATCCGATATTTCTATTTTTCGCACGCCGACCATAGGGTAACAAGAACACAAATGGATTCAATGTTATGAAATCAACAATAGGCTTCACACTCCTGTCCTGACGTATAATTTCCGCCTTACGTGTTAGTTAGACTGCTAGCCTTTGTGTTGCTTTCTAGTGACTCTAGTGTTTCGCTCATGTCTCCTTTGGCAAAAAGCATAATATGTTTTCCGACTAGCAATTCTGGTATCCTTCAGGCTACCCTTCACGATTCGGATGACCTTAGAGATTATGTCGACGGCGTCCCCTAGGGTCATCACTTCAGTACTAAATATCACCGACCCCACAATAACGGGCTCGATTCATGGCGCAAGCTGTGCTAGTTCTTTTGATAAAGACTCCGCCACACATGAAAATGGGTATCGACTCATCCTGGCTAGTGTATATACTTTAATTATGTTTAGAGGCTTATTATGTCTCTTCGTTTGCGGGTTGATGTCACGGTACCCTTCGCCAAAGACGCCCGCACCTGGCGAAGTGGTTTATTTTTCTCTGAGGTAGATGTACGTACGTCGCATAATCACGAACCACGGACTCTGCACGGATGCAACAAGCTGGGGAATCGAGTCAGCAAGAAGCATGGATGGCAACTAGTGTATAAACCCCCGGCGTCTAATTAAGCCTTTTTAGGGCCTGCTCAATGGTGGCCAGACCTGGCCCATAGGGCAATAGGAGGCCTGAGAATTGCTAGTTAGGAGGACTGGTATTTGGAGCAGCTTGTGGCACTGACGTCACTGGAGATCTTCAGCGCCGTGAGCCTCCTGTTCCGGCCTGGGTAGGTAGATACCTGAATAGGTAATTATATGGCCAAGATAACTAGCGGCATGACATTTGGCAGCAGCAAAGGCAGTGCCTATTTCATAGTGTAGCGAAGTTGAAGCTGGCGAACGAATAAATTGAGCATATAAAGGTCGTTCAAGGCGTCTCGTCGTGGAATGTGGCTCACCATTCTATTCCACAACATTCAAGATAGTTAATTCATTGCTACGCCGATCCTAGCACCAAAACACATAATCACCCCTCTACTATATCGTCAAACCCAGAGAGCAGCAACAGCATCTCCTATAATCCCATTCATACGGAGATAAAGCCAAGTTCAACGACAACCATGGCACAACTTCCTCCCTACCCGACCCGATTGGGATTTTTCCAACCCTTCATGGCGCGACAGCACGAGACACTGGCGCTGCAAGAGAAAGCCATGTCGCTGTCGGGCGACAGCTTCGACATCAAGATGGCCAACGGCCAACCCATCTTCCACGTCAAAGGCGACTCCTTCTCGCTCTCGAACAGACAGCATTTCTGTGACATGGCCGGCAACGAGCTGTTCGCCATCCGCAAGAAGCATCTCGCGCTCCACTCCACGTACTACGCCGAAGACCCCAATGGCAACGTCCTCTTTGAGGTTAGGAGTAAATTTCACAGTACGTCAATTCCTCCTCCCCCCCTTACCTTACCTTACCTTACACCCCACACGTCATCAACACGGCGTGGTAGTGTAGTGTAGCGTAGTTGCGCTTCGCTTCGCTTGGCATGCTAATGGGCACTAGTCGGCGGCAGTAAGATGATCTGCACGTTCCAAGACAAGACCCTGATAGTGCAGGGCAATTTCTTCGACACCACGGCCGAAATAACGGACGAGGCGACCAAGCAGCCCATCGCCGTCATCGATCGCAAGTTCTTCAATGCGCGCGAATTCTTCACCGGCCAGGACGCCTACGCCGTGACCGTTGCGCCTAACGTCGACATGGCCCTCATTGCCGCCATGTGCATCTGTATGGATAACAAGAAGGAAGAAGCGCAGGGCGCTTGATCTTCTTCTTATTTATTCCCCCAGTTTTATTGGTTTTTTTATTTTTTTTTTATGTGAAAGATGCTTTGATACCTTTTATAAGCGAAATCAAGAAGATGATACGATCACCTTGGCCTTTAGCGATGATATCAAATAATATCAGGGTGCCATCTCGCTCTATGTATCTTGGTTACTGGTCTGAGTACTATATCTGAGTGTCAGTCGTATCAGTCCCCCTTTGGTCAATAAAAAAATTAGTGTAGTGTACATCCTACAATGACCATCCATCACCCATATCCACAGCCCCTCAATCTGATATATATTCAAGGTCTAAGCTCTTTTTTTCTAATTGGCAACTAAAGGATAATCCCCAAACAGTTAGCCGTCTCATTCGAAACAAGGACATAATTTGAAAGACTTCCAGAAGTTATCTGGGGTGGTCATGGTTTGCTTGCCTTTTAGGCGATATAATCATTATCTCAAGTATTTACTGACCTCGGATGAGGGGAACATAATCAGGTGTCTGGGTTAGGCACCCAATGTTGATCAATCAATCCAATATCATCAGCAACTCATGTTGCGTGCCGGTCCTTGGGTCCTCAGTTCTCCACACCTGACAACATGTGCAACCTGCTTACCACAAGGGCAATATCGCCCATGGATTCACAACTTCAATGTCCATTTTGCAAGAAGGTTGATTCAATTATTAAAGACTGTGACGAGAAGCCCCTTGGGAGTGCCGAATCAAGAATACCGGTGGTGGGGACATTTGCGGAGTTACGTCGAAGCCAAGACTGTAACGTCTGTCGGTTCGTGGCCGAAAAACTCGGCGAGAACCCGGCGAGCGACGCATACGAGGATGCGTGTCCGGTGGCATTCTGGCGCTGGAGTCCCCCAAATGATTATCTGTACAGCTTCGGACCCGTTGAAGGCGACACAAATTGTCTGACCTGCGACCTGGACCACAACATTCTCACGCTCGTCGATTTAGAGCTCGCCGACCTGAACCCCGACTGGATCGATCTGAGCAGGGTGCGTGCTTGGGCGAAATTCTGCGATACTGAACATGCCGGGATATGTCATAGTCCGATAGAGTGGACGCGCACGCCTCCTCCGTCTCTAGCGCCACTGTTGCTTGTAGACGTTAACTCTAGGTGTCTAGTTGAAATCGCTATCGAACGTGTCTCCGATATTCGGTATGTTGCGCTGAGCTATGTCTGGGGCCAACTCCAAGGTATTCTAGAGACAACACGAGAAAACGAGCAGTATCTACGCCAGGAGGGTGCGCTCGCATCGCCGTCCTATGCGGCTCGCTTACCCGACACTGTTCGCGACGCTATCGAGCTGGTATATCGCCTAGGTATATCCTATCTCTGGGTGGATAGATTGTGTATTGTGCAAGACGACTTCGATAGGAAGTTACCACAGTTAGAGCAGATGGGTGCTATCTATGCAAATGCCTATCTGACCCTCGTAGCCTTTGACGGCGATGACGCCAATCATGGCCTCCGAGGATCGTGCGCAGGAGTCGCGCATCCTCGTGTGCTCGGGTCTCCGCCCTTGAGCTTCTCGCCCGCCGGAAAGACGCTCGTTGCTGAGCCCGAGTTTGCCCCGCGGGCTGGCCCGGGTGAATGGAATCGTCGAGGATGGACGTTTCAGGAGCGCACGCTTTCCAACCGAAACGTGGTCTTCCAGCAAGGTCGGGTCTTTTGGGAGTGTAGAGGTGCCGTATGGACCGAAGAGCTAGCATACGGCCCCCCATCTCAGCCCACCCCAAGCGACGACGGGCGTATTTTGAGGGGAGAAGCTGGTACCTTGCGCCAAAGAATCCCACGAAATCAAAAGGCAAAGTCATCTGCTTATAGCATTACCTTTAGTCGATGGCCTGATCTTCACAGATACGAGATACTTGTCAGGACGTACAGTGAACTTCTCCTTTCCTTTCCTAGCGACGGCTTGCGCGCTTTCACCGGCATAATCAACACGCTATCCCGGTCCTTCCCGGGCGGCTTGTTGTACGGGATGCCTGAATACTACTTCGACTATGCTATCATCTGGGTGCCCCATATGCCTATCCATCGCCGACTCGTCAATGGCACGCTAGATCCGGGGCTACCGAGCTGGTCGTGGGTTGGCTGGGCTGGCGGGGGCGTTAACCTGAGCATTGCACCTCCGATGCATCAACGAATCGACAGGACACGAGGCATCGCGCCGTGGGAAAATATCGAGATTTACTCCACGGTGAACTGGTATAAGACGTGTCTAGACACCGGCACGAATCAAGCAATTGATAATGGTTACTATGAGGCCGTCAAAATGAAGAAGGATAGGTCCGTCCCACTGCCAGAAGGCTGGTCAAGGGTATCATTAACCCAAGATAATACAACAGAGGAAGGATTTGTTCACAGCAATCTCCCAGGCGACGTCTTCCTATGGCCACTACAGATACCAGATCACCCGTTAGATGGACCCAGACACTCCTTTCAGCCGTACCTTAGCTTCCGGACTTCTCGCGCCTTTCTAGCTGTTGGCGCTCGCCTGCAGCCCGCATGGGAAGAGAAAGTCTGGTCTGTAACTGCTAACGCGGTAGTGTCAGTAGTGTCGATGTTTCACCTCTACAGTCGCAAGGGCGATTGGGTCGGGGTACTAACATCAAACGGAACTGATGAAGGCTTTGCTGCAGGCCACGAAAGCCAGGAGTGTATACTGGTTTCAGGGGGTGTTACGTGGAAGGACGCAAATGATGAACGGACGAGCTTAGAAGAATGGATTCAAGTCGACCTGATCAAGTCCCTGCCCAAGTATGAGTTTTATAATATTCTTTGTATTGAATGGAAATCAGGTATTGCATACAGAAAAGCGGTTGGGAGGGTCTGGAAGAAAGCGTGGGAGCAGCTGGATACGATGGATATTGATGTTGTCTTGGGTTAAATACGTCTTTTGAGACAATATAACACTTGTAGACTAGACTTCGAGAGCAAAATACACGTTGGAAAAATAACATATTCTATAAATTAGATTAGGGGGTGATGAGATTCGACGTTAGCATGCGTTATGTGCGAGTACTCGAACCGTGAATAAGCTTCGTATCATCTGGATCATGAGCTGGCCGTCTTCCATGGCTCGTTATACGGATGTTCGGCCGAAATACTTAGTGCATCGTATACATTATAATACCGTACCCAACGATTACTCGGCAACTGAAGAGGAGAGAATCGAACAATATAGACAAATTCATACCTACCCTTGTGCACTTCAAACGAGCGAAGCGTGTTTGATCTTCCCACTTGATGGCCCTAGCTGAACGGCGAGCTTTCCTGTACTGACTTTTTCTCATGGGCAAGTCTGTATTCTCAGGAGAATATTCCGTTTTATATATGTGTATCAGCACGCAGACTGAGCACACGTCTTCATTGTCAAGTTGTTTATAAACACCAAGATCCGGGTCCGGCTCATCCGAGTCAGCGATTCCCAGACCGTCCTCCGTGAAGCTGGCAGCCTAGAAAAGAGCAATCATATTTTACAGCTTCGCGACAAATGCAGGTCTGCCTATGCTGTAGAGCACCTTGAGTCTACTCGGTTCCGTCCTCGGAGCCCTTATCGGATTCCGCAGAAACATAAGAAGTCGTAGATGGGGATGCACCATCGGTAAGGAGGGTGTAGGTCTTTTCGGTTAGCAAGAGCTATATATGCAAGGGGGTAGTCAGCTGTTTACGCCGTTGATTTAGAATCATGAAGATCCTGATGACGATCACATCAGCTGTTTAATATGCCTTCTACTGTCAAAAGGAGTTTTGGCGGCCGATATTTATTTATGTTATTAGAGAGTATAAGCTTTAGTTGAGGTTTTATAATGAAAGCTTGCTGACAATCATGGTGTTTATGCGGTTAGGACGTTCTCGGATATTGTCGACAACTAAGCCCAATTTGGTAACCCCTTCTTTCTAATATGACCACCTGTAAAAAAACGCCGACGTTATCAATTGCGTCCTCGACTCGACGACATGGCGAATGATAAAATCCCCTCTGCGGGCGTCCTCGACAAGCCTGAAGATCTTAATGATCTCCTGAAGCGGGACCGAGGCGAGGACTGTCTGGGGTGTCGACTTGTAGGTTAGTACACGTCAGTTTTGTCAGCTCATATTCTCACCAAGCCTCCTTCGTCGACGTTACCTGAATGCTGGTTGGATTCGGGTCTTTTGAACGAGGCTTCAGCTGGTAGGGCATCGAGCTGACGATGGTATGATTAAAGGCGGTAGTGCATTCCTCGGTCTCGCGACGTACAGCTACTTTTCCGGCAACGCGCAGCTCGAGCGGCAACGAGCCAAGATCCTGGCGAGCAAGTCCATGTTCGGCATGCGCAGCCGCAAATTCGGCATCGCGACAACCTCCCTGGGACTCGCATGGTTAGGCATCTGGAGGTTGTTCCTTTGAAAATACAGAGCCAGCGAAGCGAAACCGACTATTCGGATTTATACCCCCATACAAATGATGGATAAACAACTCTACTCCACCTTCTGATGGACGTCGAAGACAGCGCCCATCATACCGACCATATTCTTGGTGAATTGTACGAGAGCTGTCCCCGACTATTCCTCACCCCCTGCGTGCCTCCTCGGAAGAGAGAAGAGAGCATATATACATATGCTTGATGAAGTGGGACGTGGGAAGTGGGAAGAGAGAAGATTGAAGGCTGGATGTGTTATGCACACACTCCATCGACAGGGAAATATATATCACAAATGATAACTACCTGGGTAGGCATGACTATCTGTATGATGGCATGTCTTGGACGTAACGAAACGCAACGATTATGCATACACGCGTGCACCCACAACAGCATACCCAATCCTGTACAAGTCCAGCCTAGCAGCTTACAATAGGTACTTGTAACGAGGCTGACCTCAGAGTTTCGAAACAGGCCCAGCTACCTAACGAGCAGCATAACAGAAGTGCGGCTGATGGCATGGGCGCAACTGTTGATCGGTGTATGATGACCCTGCCTATCTACCTACCCACATGTTGTGCTAGCACCAACGTTTACAGTCTCTGTAGATTACCTGGTGGTAATATATGCCATGGGTGGTGACCATACTGCTTATCGACGGGATGTTAAGATGAGGGAGGGATTCAGCCAAAACTTCATCAGTGCCTCAGAGGTATCTATTTTGACCTAGGTACCCAATGTGTATGTATATACACTTGCTAGTTGCGTGCGTAAATACTTCTATTGAAAACAAAAGCGTGGGGTGCGCAGCTGAGATCACAACGGCCGAATCTGGAATAAACAACGGTGGTTCCACGTTGCATCTTTCCTGTTTCGGATGTCCTCCATGTTGCCAATCTTGATTGATGTTGGTGGGTGTGCTGCGCGTGCAGGTACACACCTACCTCCTACCGAGGTGGTATGCAAGGTTCATGCAGCTCGGGGCCCTAGAACCTTGAAATGAAATACCTAACCTAGGTAAGTACTTTACTTACCTATCACCAAACGTATAGCTAGCTGCCGCACTTGAAAGGTCAGTTGGTCAACCACGTACGCAACCACAGGATGCAAGATCAGGCGTGAGGACATCGTGACCAACGTCCATCAAATTGGATAATACGTGTCTAGCTGTAAATATTTGGCTCAAATATCTAATCTGATAAATAGGTGACAAATTACATACAGCTTGTACCTTACCTACAACCACACCTTTAATACAACTATGATAGCCATCTATCTAGCTGCACGTAATCTTTCGAGTGCTATCTAGCTATGCTACATACCATGTATTACTATATAGTACCATAGAACAACATATTAGTTATGTGAAATGTGAAACATGATAGCTTCTGCAAGTCAAACAATGGTATTATTAATTAGCTATAGCTTATACTAGCTAGCTACTTTACCTACTCTGTACAATTTCAACTATCGAGGAGGAGGACGTTATCACAACGGCATGATCTGGGTCTACATGTTGGGACATGTTAGCTGCAGGAACAAAAAAACCTTATGTTGCTTGTTGCAATAAAGGTACGCTGTATAACACACTTACATACACAATGTACCTAAGGTATGATTATCTAAAGTACATATGTGTTTGATTAGGTATTGTAAATGCTATTACCATCCTATAACAGAACAGTATGCTTACTTCTTATCCATTATAGGTATTACCATAGCAACAAAACAGTCAGAATGCTAGGCCTATCTAGCCCTTAATACTTGCTTATAATGGAAGTCTACCTAGCTGCTCCCTACATGGAGACTGTAGGAAGTAGGTAGGTACATTGTATTGTCCTGCTGCACCTAGTCCATTCACCCAACAGTTCCTTCCCATTCTTCCTTCCCGTGTGGTCTGCCTGTTGTTGTGCCCCACCCTGCGTGCCTGCATTACATGCTTCCAACAATAGCCCTGGTGTTGCTGCAGCCGGAAATTAGGCCTAGGATGTTAGGTCGCTCAGTAGCCTCTGCCCGCTGTAGAGCCCGCTGGGCAAGTATAGGTAATTGGACCCGTCCGTGGCGATTCCCTCGCCTTACGCTGTCCGGCCTAGCTCGTCCCGTCTGAGAAATGGTACTTAAATCACCCACCCACGCAGCTGGTGAAACCGTGTACCGTCACTGGCTGGCCGCTCAAGCAACTGATTCAACCAAACTCGCCCAACTCCACGAGCCTTGACCCGACCTGGGAGGCGTTGGTGGATCGTCAGCCCCCGTTTGTCGAGCTCTTATTTTCTTTCCCTTAACCAACTGGCTATCTGACTGGGAGTGAGAAAAACAACATCCAGCCGGCCAGCCAACTAGGGCAACCAATCAACCAGGAATCGAGCAGCCTGCTTCCTCTCTCATTCCATTTTCCTTCTTCTTATTTTCCTTTTCCTTCCCATCTACTCAGGTATCTAGACACAAGCCTCGCGAGGTCTTTTCCACCCCGACAATTATACCCCCTGCCCGTCGGCTACCTACAGCACCGTTTTCTCGTCGGCTGACTTGATTGTCCACTGTCGGTTGTCTCTGCTCTGTCGCGTCCTCGTAATGCGGTAGCCGTGTTGATGCACTCGGCCCCTTTGCCGGACTGAGATTGATTCCCGGGTCTCTCGTCCAAGGGGGTATCGGTATCGCCATCTAGATATCTGTCTGGTTCTCTGCCCGGTTCTCTGCTCGTGAGTCGGCTCGTGAGTCTGCTTGAGAGACGAGACGCATAGCAAAAAAAAAAACACCAAAGTCGTCGGCACCGTCGTTCTTGTGCCACACTCCCGGATTCCCCTCCAACCCTTCATTTCGTGCTTCGGAGGTAGCCGCGTCGTCACCTATGAATAGGGAGCGTCATCTGGTCCCTGCTGGCCCGAGACCAGCCGCGCAGTCTCCTACCCGATCGTACGTCTCCTGTCTAGCCCAGCCATTGAACCACTCCACTCTGAGCTCCTTGAACCTACCCTCCCGCCCCTTCTCAAAAACCTCTCGCGTCGATCCGGGTGCTTTTGATTCTAACTGGACCCGGCATATTAGTAGCAAGGAGAACAGGAGCCCCAATCGCAAAACGACGGCACGCGCTGCCCACGACGGTTCAATGTTGCATACGTCCTCGTCCAATAATCATTCCTTGTTTTCCTTTGGCCGAAATGGGACCCCGAACGACGTCGATGATAGCTTAACAACCTCTTTCGATTTTCTACCTTCTGTGAGCTTCGATGACCTCCAGAGTAGCCTTGAGTCTGCCTCGACCGACTTCAAATTGACCCAATTTCCATTACCCGCCAGTCAAGGCAGCGTCCTTGGGGAGCCTTTCGCGGGGAACAAGATGGCCCCTCCGCAATACCGTGTCCCTCAGAATGGAGGAGCTGGCCAATCCACGATGCAGACCAACGTCCCACCTAATGCCACTACAACGAGACCCTCCAGGTCTGGTTCGATCCTCAGGAGGCCTAGTACGTCAGGGCGGCAAGTTAGCAACGGCTCCTCCGTGTCTATAGCTTCGACCATTACCGACGCACCGACAGCTCCGGCCGCCATGCGGACCCGTCGCCAGAGCCATTATCCTCCCGTTTCCAGCAGTAACATCGCGAAGCCACCAAGAAAGTCAATTGGGCCAGGTGTGATTGATGCTGACTATAGCAGCGGAGGCGCGGCGAAGCGTCGACCTAGTCTGCTGTCAGGTAGGGCAGAAAGACACGCAAGTGAAGGTCCTCGGTCGTCGATTGAGTCGGTTGGCGGAGAGTCGGGTGATAGTACAACACAGCTCAATGCATCGCGAACCACAAAAGCTCGTTCGATACAACCGGCACCGAGGCTATCCGCGACATTTTCTACCAGCGCTAGTAATACCAGTTTAAATCCGGACAAGAGTCGCGTGTCCTCGTCGTTCTCGAGGTCGCCGAGGACAAAGGGAACTGCATCTGCATCGCGAAGAGTGTCCGTTATGCCTATTACTCACGGCTCACATGCGAGTGGACTTGGTGCGAGAACCATTTCCCCCACAGACGCGCAACGAATGAGGAGAATGTCGACACATCCTCAGAGTTTGGCCTCTATTGCAACGGCACCTCCTCCTCCACCTACGGAACTACGGCCCAACTCACGTTCACCATCGATGATTCCTCGGAAGGCTTCGACACCTTCGTCTTCCTCGAGGACAACCCCAGAAGTCACCAATAGGAAATCATACAGCTCCGGTCTCTCAGTTGCCTCGAACACGAGCCACAACACTCACAGAACATCAACGAGCTCGATCCAGCGTATTTCACAAGGCGGCCCGAGCACCAGGCTACCGGCTCCGAAAGGCTTAGGTCTCCATAATCCTCCTCCAGCTGAAGGCGAGGAAGACGTTCCACCTGTACCCGCTATTCCCAAGGCGTATGAGTCTCCGAAAGACTCTCCAGCGGAACTCGCCTGGCTCGAGAAGAGGAAATCCAACTGTAGTCTAGACACGAGCAGCATTCACAGTAACTCGACTAGGACGCTTTCAAATCCCCCGTCGCTCGAGCCTCCAGCCAAGATACAAGCTCACAAGAATTCGCGAAAGCCAGCGCCTCGGAAGTCGCTAGCCGACGCCTCATCCGACATTGAGCAGAGGGAGTCCACAAACCCTTCCAAGAAGAGTTTGCAGCCTCTCAGTTTGCCACCATGGAATTTAGGTCCCTTAAGCACACCCACTGCCGCAAAGATCGCTGCTTTGCAAGATCACAGCCATGAGAAAGGAAAGCTAACTCCACCGCCGACACGGATGCTTGCGAAGACCCCTACGACCCCAATGACAGCTTCAAAGAGCACCTTCTTCTCAAGAGGCCGCATGGAAAAAGCTAAGGCTATGCCAATTGCGCGCAGTAGTAGCTCGATCCAGCACAGCCGCCTAGAGAGTCCCAGTGTCGAGGGCACCAACAGCTCTTCAGAGTCTCTCCTGGAACCCTCCATGAAGACACCATCGCGCAGACCTACGGTCTCCCCGTTTCTCTCGTCGTCTGCCCCGAAGGGTGGCGACACTTTTGAGAAGGTGATTGCTAAATCTAAGACATTTGGTAATCTCAATCACCCGGTCACAGTGGAGAGAGCTGTTGAATTTAAACCTGAGCAGAAGCCAATAGGGCCAAGAGCTCCAAAACTCTCAAAGCCAAAGTCACCACCTCCCCAAACAAGTCCGGAGGAGTCTCAGACTCCGTCTTCTATGAGCTCACTCAGGAGGAAACTGAGCTTATCATGGAAGAGGAGCGCCTCAAAAAGCAGTAATCATGTTTCTGCCAGCTCTGTAGATAAAACATCTGAGAGACAGGCACGACAAGAGAGCATGCCACCGCCTCGAATCCCAGTCTCGGCGTCAATTCATCTAAATACCGCTAAGGCTCAAAGCCCCAGCCATTCAGTGAGGCATGTCGGGGGTTACTTAGAGTCCAAGCGTAGGAAGAGTTCTGCGTCCAGCTTGAACACTACACTAACGCAAGATAAAAACCGGACTGATAGCTGGAATACCGCGAGGAAAGACGTTGGTAATCACTCGATGATTGAAGCATCAACTCAGCCTCGGGTTTCATCGCTACAAAAAGCCATCCGCCCGAGGCCGTCTGTCGCTTCTATTCAACATAATGAGCCTTACACTGCGGAAATGGATCGAGATGACTACGTCGCTGAGGAGGAGATGAAGAGGATGGGAGCGAGGAAGAAAGAGACAGAAATTGCGGCTCGGACCCTCGACGCTCTTCGCAAGAGGGCAACGCCTAAGGAACGTGTCGGGCCTAAAGACGCCATCGAAATTGCTATCTTGAACAGATACGAGGTAGGAGAGATCACAGATTACCCTGATATCTATTTCTGCGGCACACAGAATGCGAGCAAGATCGTGGGCGATGTACACACCAGTAAGCCTAACTTTGGTTACGATGACGAGCGTGGAGATTATTCGATCGTTATGGGCGATCACCTCGCTTATCGCTATGAAATCGTCGACGTCCTCGGAAAGGGGAGTTTTGGGCAAGTCGTCAGATGCATCGACCACAAGACTGGTGGCTTAGTGGCGGTCAAAATCATTCGGAACAAGAAGAGATTCCATCAGCAAGCTCTCGTCGAGGTCAATATCTTGAAGAAGCTCCGCGAATGGGATCCTAAGAACAAGCACAGCATGGTCAACTTCACGCAGAGTTTCTACTTTCGAGGACACCTTTGCATATCAACGGAGCTACTTGACATGAATCTCTATGAGTTCATCAAGTCAAACTCTTTTCGTGGTTTCTCTCTCAAACTAATCCGGCGATTCACAAAGCAAATGCTGAGCTCACTCGTAATACTCAAACAACACAAAGTTATACACTGCGATCTGAAGCCGGAAAATATCCTTCTCCGACATCCTCTACATTCTGAAATCAAAGTCATTGATTTCGGCTCCAGCTGCTTCGAGAATGAAAAGGTATATACATACATTCAATCACGGTTCTATCGGTCTCCAGAAGTCATCTTGGGAATGACTTACGGCCTCCCCATCGACATGTGGAGTCTGGGCTGCATTCTAGCCGAGCTATATACCGGAGTCCCGATATTCCCTGGTGAGAACGAACAGGAGCAGCTGGCCTGTATTATGGAAGTTTTTGGTCCGCCTGAGAAGCATCTTATCGAAAAGAGCACGAGGAAAAAGATTTTCTTCGACTCGATGGGCAAACCCCGCCTGACTGTATCGACTAAGGGGAGGCGACGACGCCCTTCTTCTAAGACATTGCAGCAGGCCATTAAATGTGACGACGAGCCGTTCCTTGACTTTCTCGCTCGTTGTTTAAGATGGGATCCAGACCGCCGTATAAGACCCGAAGAAGCTATCCGGCATGAATTCATTAGCGGGCACAAGACCATAGTTCCTTCCTCTCAGGCCCGAGAGTCGTCTCCGATGAAACGTCATAATACCATATCCGCGCCGAGACCCCTTCCAGAACCACCAGCAACTACCAAGAGCAACGCTGTGTTTCGTCCGAGGGAGATAAGCAATGCTAGTCCGCAAAAGTCTGCTCCCGGTCCTAGGCGTGTATCCGGTATCAATGCCACGGGGACAACCGGCAGCGGGGTTGTTAAGCGGACGAGCACTGGCAACGGCCCTGTTTCGTCTGGTGCTGCAGGGAACAGCAATCTGCCTCGCGTCGCTGGCCGAATTGTTAGCGGCAAGCAAGACCTAGCCTCTGCAGGTGCTACCGTTGCCATGAGCCGCCGCGCTTGAACGGATGAGATCCGGGCCCAGCGCTCGTGGCACGGGACTCCAATCGCGGTTATGAATTACATCATGAATTGGGTATCTGTTTCCGGTGCTATCCCACAGAACGAATATTATGAGCTGTAGTGTTGTCGTTCTTTGTTGTTTTGCTTGTTTTTTTTATCTTTGCTTGTGCATGGCGGCGCACTATGTCACTGTAATGCGATAGGACTGTTTTCTGGCATTCGAGTAGAGCCAGCCATAGCCACTCGAAAACCAAATCGCCTTATACACCGTCTCCATTGAACTCCAGATCCTCACTATACCTCCTTCGATTTGACGCAAGCCTGTCCCATGCACAGAGAAATGGATACCCAGAATCATATATGCCCATCCGCCCTCGTCGAGGATATATAAGGCAGAAGTAGAGACAACGCTTTCGACTTTACAGATGGGAGTCCACTCCATCGAATGTATGCGCCATACTACTGATAGGGCCACGCTTGGAACAGAAGAGTGGATAAGAGATGCCTGCCTTGGCTTTCGAAGGAATGACTCCCCAACCGTACAGAACAGGCAGCCGGAGGAAGGCATTTGTCCGCTCTAGATGGATACACCGAACATAGAAACCGCATTTATATATTTTAATAGCTGTCTTGATGATGGCAAATGCCTGGGATTTTCCATCCCAAAGTGTAGAGCCAGAGGTTTCATGTATCTTTCAAGAGGAGGATGATAGCTCGGATGAGAAAACATATTTCGGAATCCGAAGTCATTTCTCGTTTTCATTGCCATATTGGCTGTATCAGATAACAGCGTGTCTGCCAGAGCCACTTAGTGATTGTTTTCCTCGCGAGCTATAGTTGTCTCCTTCGGATATTTGGCGACTGTTGCAAATGAAATAAAATAGAATAAAATATTGGGCCAGGGGGCCTTCTTCATAAGAAACTCTTCCTACCCTATCGACTATCCGTAGAGCTAACAGTTCAGTCATTTTCCTACAATGTATCATTGATTATTCGTGACAACGGAACAAAATCGAGCCATGTGCCGCAATATAATACCAAAATCAAGTAGACCTGAATAATGGTAGTCACGATAATACCAGACAGGTATATCGCCTCAGTACTTACTATAAACCAATAAAGAGTATTCATTCCCGTCACTGCAAGGCTTGCTTGCGCTATGTGCATGAGGACGCATGTATTTTCAAGTCATTTCTATTTTATCTTGTTATATTTATCTCTCCCGTCGGGGTTGTGGCCCTCTTCTCGCGTACTGCCAATGGCTTTGAAATCCGGATTATAAGGTTCTTGACAGTTTGTTTATCTTTTTGTATATATAAATAGATGTAACTGGATGTTGGTATATATTTATATATATATATATATGTGTGTGTGTGTGTACGTGTACGCACGCACTTAAACACAGGGACATATACGGAGAAAGATAGGGGGACAGAAGGTACAGGGGTTGAGTGGAAGACAAAATAGATCGGCAGAGGAAAGGGGCAAGAAGGATAATCATATGAACCACCTTTTCTGTAGGAACCCCAGATAAAACTAGCAAACGACGTGCGTCGTTGGAGAGGTAGGTTGGCAGTCGGCGCTGGCGTCTATAACTAAGTACGGGGCTCGGGACCGAGTTTAGCAGGATCGAATCAGATCGCCCATTACTATATATGGAAGGTCTCTCGTTATTTCTGCGTTTATTCCTTTGCCCGGCTGAAGTTTATTGACTTGCTATGGGCGGGTTATCCGTCCTTGTGCGCGCAGTGAGTCGGTAGCTTGGTTCTGGGTGTCCTAATCGCGGTACAGGTTTCGGACTCAGAAAAGGAAACATATTTCATAGACATGGGATGAAAGCGTTTTAATAGGTGTATGGTACGGACGTGTGTTCGTTTGTCTATATGTCTTGACTGCCTACATGGACTCTGTGCTCGGTTAGGTGGCAGAGACTGAACGAGCGAACGAACCAACGAACGAACGGGGAGAGAGCTAATTCGCTAGGGAGGATTAGACAAGCGCAACACAGAACAGTACCTACTGTGCTAGACGGGACGTGCAGTGCATATGCTGCAGACGGTTACCTCGGCAAGGTGTGCGTGCGAGTGCGAATGCGATGCTACGAACCTCGGTGTGCAGCAGTGCGTGATTTGCAGTGTCGTATCCCGAAATCCTTCAGCCTTATTCTCTTATCTCCCTCCCCCCTCGTCTTCTTGCTCTCTCAACTTTTTATTCGAGGAGAGCTATCTACGGCACAGACGTATGAGGACATAGAAAAGAGAGGGAGAGTCTATGTTTAGTCGGTTCGCTGAGTTGCGAGCAGGGGAAGAAGGTAATTGAATGACTCGTTTCTTACGATCACACCACCATTCTCGCATCCCCTTCACTGCCCCCCTTATTTTATTTTATTTTTATTGTATTCTATTTCATTTTGTATCGGTGATACTGCTCTCTAGGGTAAGATATACGACAGAATCGGGGCCTCGTCGTATATCTGCCTGAGACGAGAGCTTGGCCGCATGCAAACTTACCGAGTACGAGACGAGTACATCCCACGCTTCCCCCCCCCCAATTATTCTGGCGTCGCCACGCTCTGCGTCCAACTAATCGCCTAGGAGCTGAGTAACTGTGCGCATGTAAGAATGACGAAAGGAAACGCATGTCATATGCTGCAGTTGCCGTATGTACTCGTGCGGCGTTGCGGGCGATTGTTCGCCACGAGCACCGAGGTCTGGCAAGCACCGTCGCCGTTCCGATATACAAGCTTACCGAATACCGTTGCCTTCGCTATCTACACCTACCACGTGGCGTGGCACAGCCATGGGAACATGCCGAGGCCCTGCCCTGCCCTGGGGGCGGTTACAGTCGGGCCCGCGATGAGGCGAGAAGGGGGTTGGATGATGCTGACAAGTCCCTAGGCAGTAGTCTACTCTGAGTGCTCGCTCGGGTAGGACAGATGCGGTTCCTGCAGGGCAAGGGGTGTGGCGTGTAATGTGTGTGTAGCAGGCAATCCATGGATGAGATTGGCCCACGAGGAGGCTGATGTTACCCCTTCGTAATTGCGTACTTGCCGGGTATCTCTCATGCGATATCATCGGTTTAATAAGCCCAGAAGACCTCTAAGCTGGTATAAACGGACAATTGAACATTTGCGCGTAAGGCGAATGCCGAGAGCGCTATGGCGAAGCCAGATGTGTAAGCTGTTCTGGTGAGTTTCCTTCCCCCTCTCCCCCTTACTTTTCTTTTCTAAGGTTTCAGCTGTTGTATTCCGTACAGGATGCTACGTTCTCCGAGCTTCCAGCTTCCAGCTTTCGGAGCTTGATTATGTTTTTTATGTAATTGCCCATGTCCACTTACTCGCTTTGCCGAAGAGTCCACCCGTAGCTGTCGTTGGCTGGAATGAGGGCTGCATATATGTATGTCAGACGACTTCCCACTCTCCCCCTCCCCTCCTGTATGGCTTCTCGGCGACACGTTTAGTATCTGTCACCGTTGCTTCCGTCCCCGCTTAGAAATTAGTCAGGGCCATTCTAGAGGGGCGACAGGGGGCGAAGAAGGATATAGACATGCTAGAGCGTCCGCGCAATTAATCATCGGCTTCCCGAGGGGCGTGAATGGGAACCCGTCGGGTTCATTATGTGCACATCTTAGGCTATTATGACAAGCTCACTGGGACTGTGTCTGACGTCTGCTGTCTTGGCACTTCTTGAAGAGATATCCGTATCTCACTCATTCCTCGTATGTCGCGTCGTGTGTACGGATTCCACGAGACGAAGTAGGAACATTCGCCATATCGAACACACGCCATGCTTTAGGCGGCTGTCCGTGATGAAGTACCGATTGAATCCCGTGTTCCGGGGAAGCTCCTCCGCTCCCCGACAGCCGATCGCTTGAATTAGATCTTGCTGCGCCCGGGAGGATCGGGGCTGCCAATTGCCTGTTATCTATTGGCCAGCTGACTGCCGACCCATGCGTAAGACACGGCCTTTCATGTCAAGTACGTGCCTCAGAGCTGAAGAAATGGGCGAATGACGACTCAGGAACCCATATAAGCCCAGGCAAGGTGAAGGTGGGTGGAACTTTTCAGACGACGCCACCTCTGATAATCCACCATCATCTGGTGATATCACGAAAGAGCCATCGACTGAGCCACCTCTGATTCATGCTCATCGGATCTAAGAAGCGGGACTTATGGTCGATCGAGTGGTGAAAACCCAACATTGTCTCCGTGGTGCCTGTTCGCCACCTATCGTTGGGCCAAGTCAGATTGTAGTTTGGGTGAGCATTTCTTCAGCACCACTGCAATCAACACGACTAATAGCGACGTTTAATGTATGTGTCGCTACTACTATCAGGTGACTACTGAATCTAATTAGCCCATATCATCCTATAACCAAGTTACAAGCCTAAGCCTCTACAAGGGGACAACTTTTATGAGGTCATCTTACGCTTCAAGCCTCACTTCTCAGGGTCTAAAGGATAAGCATGCAGTTCTACACTGCATAATCGGTTGGCTTCACGCCACATGCCTAAGAAGATGACACAGCGAGGTCGCGGCCGGAAAACTGCGAAGAGGAGAGTCCTCGGTACACATAGAGCTTCGAATCGATAGTATAGACCTGCTCATCGTAAATGTAGGAGATATATTAATATCATGTGACACATATGACCACAGGAATAGAATAACTTGAAGGGCCGTTTCTGGAACCCTAATGTGACGCCCGGACTCTGCCGCCTCTGACACATCCGCTATTCAAGACAGCCAGACGTAATACTTTCAGTATCCCTAGTGGGGTAGCATGGATGAATCATCCCTTCGTCGAGATGGACAAGCCTTGCACAGCATCCTAGGGGAGGCTGAGATGGAGGTGAACAATAAGTCAGCCCAAAACAGTCAACGACTTTGTGAGAGGGCGCCGGCGGCGCTTTAGTGTAGATACACCTAGACGGGGCGCTTCTTTGTAAAATTGACGGTGAGCAGTAGGTAGATGTTCTCACTAACTTTACAGGGCGCTATAAATCCTGGGCCAGCTGAGGGAACCCAGGCTCTGACAGCGTCCCCCGGGAGAACAGGGGGGTTAACAGAGAGACCGGGTAACTTGAATACCCACAGGAAGATTGTATAGAAGACTCCCGCTATACTATCTACACAAGGTATCTAGTGAGTGTAAGTAGACTGATGAGACGACATGTACATACGTATATTACATAGGTAGGTAGTGCATATATGTCATAACATATACATACATATGTAGGTGGTAGTGCAATGGAGGTGGAGACAGCTTACCGAGATCTTGGTTGGAACTTGGCTGTCTCAATCGAAACCAGGCTGCTATCGTACTCTGTACAGGGTATCCGAGATTCTTACACCTGCCTACGGAGTAGATAGGTACACTACCTCCATCTACCTACAAAGGTAGCGAGGTTCGTAGCAAGGTTCGTAGCTATGGCGGGCATACCAGGCCGAGGTAGAATTCGAGAGCCGCGGTAGAGGCGCCTTGTCAGACAAGAGGAAGCTAACTCAGTCAACTGCACACTAACGATACCATTCAACCTGCATGCAGGTAGGTATTACATAAGGAAGCGTACGCTAACCACCAACCTAACCTACTTGTGGTTACCTTGGGTCCGGGTTATTTGGCTGCCGGTGTGTTTGACAGCATAGTTCGTAGATACCTGGCGGTAAACATCTTTTAGTCTTATCCAGAAATGTGGCTTTCGTTTGTCTCGGTAGAGGATGAGTCACGCAGTGCAAGTGATCGATCAAGTCCCGAGAGCGCATCACAGCAGAGCACGAGCACGCATGGTGATGGCTGGTCTGTGTGCGATCTATTCAGTCCGACGACTTGTAGATTCGAGCCCGGTATAGCATGATGTATGTAGTATGGTGCAGACGTAGACAGTGTATCAGAACCGAAACAGATACACAGATACACAGATACGTTGATATATGGCTATAGTGACCGCCAAGGCCAAAGAAGTCGGAACTCGATCTCTGAGTCGACTTCCGAGTCGATGTCCCGAGTCGAATCCCGTGCGGCAGTCTGACAAGTGTTAGAGACTTCCGCCGGCGACGCCGTTGGCGTAGGTCATCTATAGTGAATACGATATTACTGGTATAGACGAATGGATCAACAAGCCGCAGCATGGGCGCACCGGTCCACAAGCCGATGGGCCCGTCGCTGCAAAGCGATGAGTCGTTGTGCTCAGCAGCGGCTCTTACTGTTGAATTGATGCTGATGACCCCGTTTCGCACACAAGTCGGTTCCTCAGGCTTCAGGCTTCAGGCGCTGGACAGTTGGACGGTTAAATCCTTGGGGGCTTGTTTCGGTTGGCTCGAAGCCACTTCTGAGGCGCAGTTAGGATACCTAAGTTAGGTACTTAGGCTACCTACCTAGCCCTTAGGTTAGGTACGGTACTACACCAAGGTAGATGTTAGTGTAAGTTAGGTCGTCGGTGTATACCGGTTCTTGCACGCAGAGACCACCTACCTAATCCCAAGAAGTACCTAGATATAGCACTTGTGGATAGGCGATTGGGTCACTTGCGAAGGCCTGCCCCCACATGGCCTGGAGAGGGTCCCGCACTGGTGGTCGAGACGAGCATTTAGCAAGGCACTCATAAGGCTAACAGCCGCGCCGAGGGTCCACAATTTCACCATTCACCGTTCCCACCGTTCGTTCTGCCGCTCCAGGGCTGTTTATTCCTCCGTCTATCCCACTGTCCCACTATTTCACCATCAACCTCAAAACAGCGATGGGTCGGTCGATGGAGAGTGTAGGTGCCCACATTTTGTATCTACTGACTGTATCTCACTCAGGTAACCGCCAGACATACATCTAATCCGGTGTACTTATTTCGCCATAGTGTACTTAGCCATACCTACCTAAGTTAAGTGCACAAGGAATACTAACTATTACCCCGGACCGTTGACCAGCTGTACAGGGGAATAGTCAGATGATATGCATAGTACTATACCGTTAGGTACTGAGTTGTAGTGTTATAATATACCTACCTTAGGTATTGTATAGGTAAAGTACTTACTCAAGGTAGCATATGACAGACGAGGGTATGTATGTATGAGTCCTCACATTATGGTAGGATTTTGGTGTAACGATGATTTCGATCCGGATGGAAATAGGGGCGCTACCTACCTACGCGAGGGGTTGATTTTCGGTAAAGAGGAGCAAGTTATAGTGCGGCGCGGGCGCCCGCCCGGCCCCCGCGCCGTCGGAGCAGGCGGGGGGGGTTACTGCGGTGGAGCAGTGAGAGACAACAGGGGCGG
>MU396725.1:219436-300770 GCA_022578855.1 Nemania serpens | reverse complement strand
TTTGTTTTGTGTTTAACTATTATAAATAAACCGACGCCCCACCCATCGTTTTTTGGTATAAACAAATATTAAACAACGCAACCATTTCCCCCCCCCCCCCCCCCCCCAAAAAAAACCCCGTCTTGGGGATGATACTACCTAGTATCTGGGGGACGGTCTTTAAATAGGGCTATAAAATCGTCCATTTAATTCAAGAACAGGAAATGGTGTGCAGAATAGTGAGCATAACTTCATATGGCATCGGAACACGGACTCGGCAAGGCGGTTGGAGTGGGATATCGTGGTGTTATTATTGCCTCCATCTTGGCATGAAAGATGGAATTCAACCGCCTCAGCGGCCTCTTCCGCAGTGCTCAGTGTGTATCTGAGGCTTACCAGTAACTTCGGTGGATATCACTCGACCTCCTGAGCTAACCAGGTACTGACTCCCATACAGTCGGACCGTAGTCGGGATTTCACGACAGGCGTAGTCATCATAGGCTCGCCAATCGGCAATGTTATTTTTTTAGATGGCGCACTTTCTACCTAAGTAAACGGCTTCTTGTTCGACTTTTTATCCACTCCAAAGCCTACAAGTTGTGCCCAATAATCCCGCATGAATTGTGCTGGGCATGGGCCTTGCAACGGCCTCTCTCTAAGACCAAGGCATGCTTAGATAGTGATCAAATCAATCCGTCCCGGTGAGACCTCGGGCATGAATCCAAGTCTAAGTATACCTTAGTCTTCCTCTTGCTTTTGGAATATCTACCCGCTAGTTGCCATGCGGCCTGCCAGGCGTTGTCGGTGCATGCAGACGCATACATAGGCGGAACGTGACACTCCACAAATGCGCCGGCAACGGGACTGACTCGGCGAGAAGAAATCTGCTTCAACCACGTCATCTTGGAGCTACTAAACGAACTTCGTGTGGGATATGCACTCCGCACTCCAACCTCGACGGCACCGTTGCAATAATAGGGAATCTCCGCATATTCTGTCATGTGGAAAGTAAGACATTCCAGATCTGGGTGCATATTGATCTATTGACTGAGCGAGTACTTGATTTCGGAAGTTCCCCCTGTTCTTTTTCATCCCATTTCTCTTCCTCACGGTCTTGCGTTTAATTGTACGGCTGCAAAAGCCGCCAGAAGACTGTGACGGCAACCTTTTCTCTCTCAGTAATCTAGAAGACTATTAACCAAAGAGATTACACTCTGGTCTAAGCCTGCGTGCGGTCAAGTAATTTGAGATTCGCATGTGCATTATCGATCGCATGCAAGAGTATGGCATGAGAGCGTGGGAGAGATAACTGAGAAGGAACAAAAATTCCTCGTTTTTGGGGGGGTATTGACGATGCTTAATATAGTACCTATTGTACTGTGCTCATCCATTTATTGCTTCGGTTCTTGCCCTGGACCCATGGTAGCATACTTTCTTGTTCAGCTCTGCTCATATCGGCATGGCCCCCGCGCTACAGGCTCAAATTAAGACGTGGCCATGCAGCTAGTTGATGCCACTTGTGCGGTGAAGCAAGCTGCTCCGTTCCTAACCATGCTGATTTAATACTCCCGGAATGGGGTTTTCATTTTCATTTATTGATTGATGACTCGGTACAGCGTAAATAACTTAACGCTGTCGACTCGCGTAAGGAAGGCTGCATAAATCCTTAAATTCTGAAGTCGCTCTATCTACGTCTGACTTGAAGGGCGCATTGTAGAAATTTGGTATGCGCACAAATAAATCACTGCTCGATCCTCACCGAGCTGGAGGGAATGATAGACAGGTGGTCAAGGCAATAAAACGTAGATTCCATCAAGTGGTATAGGTACTACCAGATAGTTGGATGGTTGGATCTCCCCGCCCCCCACAACGCTTCCCGGGAGCCCGTTTTTCTCCAATGCGGAGGAGAGAAGGTTTTATGGGGTTCAAATACCTACCTCAGACAATTGGTTAGTGGCACGCAACATTGGTATGCTCCCCCAGCCCCTCGTCACATCTAATAACAATATTCAGCAGCACCAACCAGGCGTATTTTAATGACTTGGGTTAGTTGGTGGACAACTTGAATGCCTGGGAGAGGCACCTGACTATGCCTTATTCTATAACTAACAGCGAACCAAACAGATGCGTGATGTGAAGTACCTGTGCTGTAAGATGTATCTGGGCCATCACGTTTACCTGGGGTAAAGTGTCTTCAGCAAAGGTAACATTACAATTTACAGCTGATCCATGCATGTACTATGGTAATTGCTACCGAAGCACAATAGTTACATATGTAGGGCTTGGTCGAGTTCCCGAGGTAAGTAGTGCACAACTGCTCGGTACCCATATTCCGGGATGTTCCCTATTTAGGTCTAGCCATATCCCGTCCAAGTACCGGTGGAAAAACTTCGAGCTATCTAATTGGACAACAGCTCTATTTTACCCCGGGTTCTTTGCTGCCGTCCAATGTCTAGGTGGAAGTCTGTCCCCCTCAGTGATTGCCCGCCAGGTCCTGCCCCAGTTCCGTGCCGCCAGAATCGTTAGACCACCCCCATCTCCGCATTTTCTCTCCTCATCACTCCTCACTCAAGCTCTCCCAACCCCGAAATTTATCCAAACCCCATCCACTATCTACATCATCCTCAGTCTCATTGTCTCAAGCCTCCTTCCGGCATCAAGCGATAAGGCATGATGACCACGCCCTCCTTATTTCTCTCCCGACTTGTGCGATTATCAGCATCGTATCTTTGCCGTATCTAAGTCTACACGCGCGCCTACGTGTTCAGGTGCTTGTATCTACATAGGTCCTTACCTAACATCTCTCTCGATCTGATCTGCGTCGGCTCGGACCCAACAAGTCGGAGAAGTTGGCATGTTACAAACCAATCTCCACACGTCTTTCATCGCTTCTGGTCCTTGTATCTGCTCCTCCGCTTTATGCCCACCAATAAACCGCCCGTCCACACATTCACTTCCCGGATAATCACCGCTCGTCGTCTTTGTGCCACACTCGGAACGTATCTTTCTGTCGCCTTCTCCCCATTGCCGTAGCTGTAGCCTTGCTGCTGCTGCTGCTGGTGTTGTCGAGGGCCGCAGACGTTCCCAATCTTCAGCCCTATACTATTTACCCGCCAGTGGCCCTCAGTCTGCTCTTCTCTTTGGAAATCACCTAGCCCAGCGCATTTTCATCACGAAACGGTGATTCCCGCCTGGGGAAGAGGTGTACGGGTGTCTTAATGTGGTGGGCAGCGGCGATTGTTCTGTCAGTTGCCGAACGAGCCCCCAGCCGACTAATACATCCTCCTCCTCTTCTTCCGCCCACTGCCACCACCCTCATGAATTCATCCATCAATCCTTCACCCCCGCAAGGCATTTCTCTTTCCGGCATAACCTCTTGGCTTTTGGTCGTCGACCCAACCCTTCTCGCCCCACTTCGAGGTGCTACGTGACTGCTTTCTGCATTACAGCCATAGTTGTGTACAGGGCCTTCAACCCTAGAGCCAATCTTGACTCTCTTCAGACGCTTTTCTCCAATGCAGTCCCGGCCGTCAATAGAGGGCACGGTTGTCCCCGGCACTAGCGAGGAGAATGTCGAAGGGAAGCAGCAGAAGCCCAAGACCCTACCCTGCAAGTTTTGCGACAAACGCTTCAGGTAGGATGACCGCAATCTTCCTCTCCAACTCCCGTTCATAATATAGCTCACACGGCAGTCCCCCTATTTAGGCGTGTGGAGCATGTCCAACGACATGAGAGGACTCATACTAAAGAAAAACCTTTCTCCTGTGGTTGGGCTCGTTGTGGAAAAACATTTGGTCGTAGGTCAGTACTCTTCGCCCGCTGCCGTGACTTCCATTCCTCCTCGCCTCCTCACATCTTGCTCCTCAGTTGGCCTCGACTGGCCTACGCCACAGGACCCCCCGGTGCTCCGCAAAACGCTTTCTTTCCCCTCAGGTCTTCGCATACGGAGATGGGCCGTAACCTTTTTCTATCTCTTTCCATTGTGCCTCGACTATAACTTCCCCAAATTGTTAAAGGTCGTAAAATGCTTATATGGACATCAGAGATCTTCTAGTTCGTCACGAAAAGCTCGTTCACTTGAATGAAGGCTCCAGCAAAGATGGCAACCGGCCGAGGAAACCGTCTACGGCGGGTACCGCTCCCCAACCGCCATTGTCGGGTGAGAATCACGTTGACTCGGAGATGATGGGTATGCCACGGCCCCATCCGCAGCATTACCATTCTGATTCCATACCCCCTTCGATGGCTGTGCCCACTCTCCAGCCTGATCCACGCATGACTACGAGACCGGGCGCCTGCAATCTGGACCTCTTGTCGGATGCGGCTACTCAAATCGCCTCGGCGAACGAAGTAAATTCCTTACAGCCCATGATCCCAGACTTACCCCAGCCATCAAATTCCATGCCACGCATCAAGTCCTATGATGAAGGCATAGGGTACAGCGACCGTGGGCGGGAGTCAGATCCTGGGCCTATGTCGATGGGCCTCTCCGGCCCAAACGGTCCCTCTTCTGCTTTTGACGATTACAACTTGTTCATGGACGAATTCGCAACCTCGTCACATTTCCTCCCTCAAGCCTTCGAAGCCGAACAAGGCGTTGGGTTATGGCCGCGCGGCGCGCTATCGAAACCATCCTCGCAGTTTCCATCAAGATTTCCCTCGCTTGCGCCTGATCCTCGCGAACCAACTGATGGTGTCCATAGGATGCATGATGAACCCAACAGGGCGGCTCCTATGAGGGTATCTGCGATGGATCATACAGTCATCAAGAACAGGTTGGACGAGTTCTCTACTGTCCTTCCTAATGATTTTGTGTTTCCTTCACGCCATACCCTGACTCGATTCCTCGAAGGTTATGTTAGTGGTTTTCACGATCATCTCCCTATACTGCATCTCCCGACGATCGTACCCGCGGATATTGCACCGGAGTTATTGCTAGCCATTCTAGCCGTTGGTGCTCAATATAGATTCGAAAGTCATCGGTCAAATGCCCTATGGTACGCTGCGAGGTCTGTTGCGCTCGAACAGATTCGCCGCCGTCATAGTCACGAGGTTCACGGTCTATTGCCAACGGCGGCGGCTTATAGCCCACACTCTACAAGACCGTCGCCGAGTCATGGTTTTAGACATTCATTTAGTTCTATGCAACAAGAGCGGCCTATGACTCAAGATACTCATCGAGAGCCCTAGTAAGCCTCATCTAAGGATGGCTGATTCCACACATCTCTAACTTTTTTACTTAGTTCTCCGAATACCCCGCAATCCCGTATGGAGACGATTCAAGCTCTTCTCCTACTCTTCGCTGTTGGGCTGTGGGGTGCGAAAGCTATCCTTCACGAGGCTATGTCCCTGCAAAGTCTTCTTGCTCTTCTAGTACGGGAGGAAGGATTCTTGTCTGAATCAACACAGACGGCAGATTGGGAGGCGTGGATTCGAATAGAGGGAGGGAATCGTACTAAGCTCATTACTTATTGCTTCTTTAATTTGTGCAGCATTGCCTATAACATGCCCCCTTTACTACTCACTTCGGAGCTGAACTTATATCTACCCCACTCCTCGAAATTATGGAGAGCTGAAACCGCATGGCAGTGGCAAGAAGCTCGCCATTCTTTCCCCAGTATGGATATATTACTTCAAGATGCATTCGCTCGGTTGTTTAGTCGCCCTCCCCAAGGACCTGCAGCTTACATGTCTTCTCTCGGCAACTACGTCCTTATTCATGCGTTACTGCAACACATCTTTCTTCTCAAGCAAACCTCATTTACTTCTGTCTCTTCTTTTGAGGTGCCCCGCGGGTTACGACCAGACGATGTCGAAGAATGTTTACAAGCCCTACGAATTTGGCAGATGAGCTTTGAACAGCATCAAGCGCGGGTTGCAGAAGTCAATCCGCAAGGCGCGCCGGACCCTTTCCCAGGAGGGCCGGTTGCTTATAATTCGACAGCGCTGTGGAGATTGGCCTCTATCCGATTGTACACCGATCTGAGTCCTAGTAGGACTCTCGAGACCCGAGATGCTAGCCAAATAGCTCAAGCGTTCCACGATGCCCCGTATCTGGTCCGGAGCGCGCGCTCCAATAGAGCTGTCCTGCAGGCAATCCATGCATTGTCCATGCTTGTCAAGCTAGGTGTCAATTATGTGGCAAGAAGAAAGTCGTCGGAATGGAGCATGCAGCACTCCTGTAAGTTTTAATATGCCGTTATTTATATGGACGCCTGGTATTGATATATCTGTAGTATGCAACCTTGAATGTGCCATCCTCCTCTCGAAATGGTTGCTCACCTTGGCATCGATTGGTCCAACCGATGCGCCTCCATCGCCTGACGAAAGAGGCCTACTCGAAATGCTGCGTCACATGTTGGACGAGACCGAATTTGCAGTGCCGATTGATCCCTCGCTCTCGGGGGGTGGACCGGGTCATCCGTCTTCGAACATGGATATGACGATAAATGACAGTAACAAACTCCGCCAGTTAGCTGCTGCCGTGATTCGACTCTGGGCAGAGACATTTAAGGGATCGCATACGTTTGATATCGTCAAAGTGATCGGTATCGGTTTGGACGGGTATGCCGACCTGCTGGAGAAACCACGGGACCGCACGCCACTGGGTAGGATAGGAACTAATTCCCGGCTTGGTTGAGATGAGGGGTATTCTTACTGAGTCTTTTTGAAACTGAATTTCACCGCATTGATACATTAGCGAGGTGTTGTGGCTATTGATCAATTCGGATTGAGCTGCATTATAGGAAACTCTACATCAATTTAGGATTCTGCTGAGGCTAGTGCGGTATGTGTATACGAGGCATCATTGAAGGTGCTCAGTTGGTTGAGGGGATTTCGTCGCTATCTGATGGTATACCACATCACATATAAACTTGACCACAATAGCGGCAGTTGTTCCCAACAGTCCAAAGCTGGCTGGCGTACCAGCTCACGCATGTGATATCTTTCTGCATGTTCAATGTGTACTTAGTGAATAATAGTGGTTAGGGAAGTAGAGCGATTAGGCAAGCCACAAGTGGCTTGCCTACTGGCCTGGGACTAACCACAGCTAAGGTAGTGGGTATGCCTTGATTTTCGCGTTGATTATAGGTAGTTGGTAGTTATAGCTACACCTAACTATCCCTTTCGCTTTCTATACCTATTATGAGCTTCTTTCAAGTCACGGTGGTTTTCCTCCACTTCTCGCGAATAGATTTCTTCCCTTATGTGAATACCTTCAAGTGATATATTTGACTATATTCTATCAAATATCTTCGAAGTGCCTATGTGTAGGTCTCCAGAGTATCGGGGGGTTGTCTGGCATTTTCCGTTCTAGTAGGACATGATTCATCAAGATTCTTAAACGAATGCCTCACTCGACCATCTACTTCTACCCTTAGTAACAAAGGGATAGATCTCCCGGCACCGACTCGAAATCTAACCGGATCACCGAAACCGTCCCTTTGCAGAAATCTTAAAAGAGTGACACCAACAATTTAGGCTGAGTCCATTTCATGCCAGTCCAGCAGTAGTAGAAATATATAAAAAAGGGGTGGGAGGTGAATTTAATAAGTCTACTTCTTGTCTGAAGGCTGGAAGTCAGTAACTTATAGTCAAAGATACATTGATTTAAGACGTCGGTACGTACGGGCAGCGCAGAACCGGGACCCAGCCACAGCCCAGGTGTCGCATCCTTCAACGCAACAACGCTGGCTACTGGCAATATTGTCAACCGGCAAAGCTTGAGACTTCTTAGCCTCATTGATGAGAGGTTTGGGGATAGTGTGGCACATCCTGATGTCGTACAGAGGAGCAAGTATCTAATCTTCAATGATAATTGGGCAGTGTATGGATGGTACAGGATTGAAGCTGTGTAGGGAATTGGGAATGAATGCGATGATGGAGGCAAGCCAAATGGTGCAACTCAGAGGGATTGCGGTCATTATATACATAGGGAATCGATCACCTTTACTGCCTAAGTATCTACTTGGCTTGTTGGTTTACGCCTTGAAACTGAGAAAAAGCCTTCCGCAAACGCATGTTGGTTGATAGCATCCAATCAATTAAGACCTGGTACTAGCCTCTTCTGCCCCTCTGGGTTCAAAAGTATTTTGATTGGCTTAACTTGTGCTTTATTACTTCACTAATGGCTTGCCTGCCGTAGCGCGCATGCACTTGGTCTATCTCACAGCTAACATTCAAATCACGTTACGGCGATATCTTCGTAGCCACCAACGGTTTGATCATACCCATCATGGAACCTTGATATCCTGTTGAGACTGATTGATCTATTGAACATAGCCCTTCTTCCTTTATGAATATCACAGGCCGCTGCTCGGCCTTTCCATAGCCCGACGCATCTGCATTGCCACGGCTAAAGCGGTCACTGACTGTGTACTAGCTAGCCATGGTGCGATTTTGGAACTGTGCCATTGCGGCATGCCCGAACGCTGCAGCCATTGACATTGGTGACTGCCAGCGATGTGAGTCCATGTATTGTGCCACACATATTGCGTCCGCGTTGCATACCTGTACGGTAAGATGCCTAGTATCTGTGAGTGGAGCGACTGATCTGACCCTCACTAAAAGAAGGAACCCCTCGATGACGAGGCCTGGCTGGCAGCCCAGACAGCCGAGTTAGTCGCGCTCAGCCAGAAGACGAATCACGCGGCGCTTTTACGGCGCGCGACAGAGCTTTCTTGCGGCTTGGCATGCCGTCTAGATGACGAGGACCTTCTGGGACGTCGTCAAATGGGCGGCATGCATGTTCATCTTCAGCTTATATTTGAAGATGGGACTGTCTGGCTAGCCCGAATCCTCCGTGAGCGGTACACCTCTTTCGACGACGAATTCAGCAACCAGATCTTGCTCAGCGAGTGCGCCACGCTACAGTGGTTAGAGTCTGTTGACGTACCGACACCGCGACTTCACGGGTACGGGCTGCGCGGCGATCCACGGAATGAAGTAGGTGTTGCCTACATGATTATCGACAAGCTGCCCGGCCAACCTTTCAACTTGTGGGCGGCCTCAGAAGGGCAAAAGTCACAGGTGCTAGACCAATGGGCCAACGTCCTTTGCACCTTGTGCAAACACCCTCTCGACAAGATTGGATCCTTGACTTTTGACGCAGACAGAGCAATCCAAGTAGGCCCCATTGCGAGCGACAGGACTGGAACGCTGCCCTGCATAGGCCCCTTTAAAGATGCGAGAGCCTTTTATAGCACCTGGGCCGAGACATATCTCCAACTCATTTCTGATGGTCAGCTGTTCTCTCTATACGCAATCGATGCGTACCTAATTTTCAAATTCCTTGCGGAGCAGGCCAAGGCAGGCACTTGGTTTAAGAAATGGCAGGACTTTAACTCGGGGCCTTTCTTCTTAGCACATGCAGACGACAAAGGAGACCATATTCTAGTAGATGATGACTTTCGAATCACCGGCATTATCGACTGGACTTTCGCGAGGGCAGTCCCCGCATACGAAGCTTTTGGTCCTTCACTCGTGTCTGCGAACAACAGCAGTCTCTTCTCCGGAGAACCAGGACTGAGTGAAGAAGATCGGGCATTGGGACGGGAGTTGCAGCGTCGTGGGGCACCACACTGCTACTTTGACTCAGATGAGATGCGACGATTTCTCTTCGGCCTTGGAATGGGATTGGGTCTCACCCAAGATGAGGCCATTAACGTCTTCCGAGGTCTTGTGGCTACTTTCGACGGCACCACGCCCGACTGGCAAGAATGGCGGCGAGCCCACCTAAGTAAGTGGGCAGATGATGCTCGACTGATCGCCATTTGCGAGGCATCGCGAGGGGGCATGCAACTCAATCCAACGATTCATGCGGTGCCTACACCGAAAGTTCGTCGTTTCGCAACTTGCTCATTCTCAACCTGTGGCCGCCCAAGCATCCGTGGCCGAAGCTGTCAAACCTGTATAAGACATCTGTGTGCTATCCATATTCTCCCTCAACATCACAAATGTCCATCCACTGCCAGCGTACGTACTCAAGATGATTCTTATTCGTTTATTTGTCATGGCCTAGGTTGCATGTACTAATGGGGATTAAGATTGATGATGCCACATGGGAAAGGGGCATCAATAATGAGGTCGAAGCACTTGTCGCCCAAGTGAACGTTGACGAACTTACCCGCGTAGCTAGTTCACTCCGCGGCGGGAAGTCCTGCAAGTTCCATCCTGGGCAGCACCTGGGGGACGGCGCCACCATGGGCTGCGCGAATTATCACGCATGGATCGTTTTCGAAGACGGAGTTAAATGGCTAGCCCGAATCCCCCGGACTACGGCTTTCAGCGACATTCCCCCGGATCTCGTTGACTACCTAATCGAGAGTGAGTACGCGACCCTCAAGTTCTTGGAGCGGCACCTCAGCGTGCCTGCTCCCAAGGCCCACGGATTCGGGCTTTCTTCTGACCCCGGCAACTTAGCCGGGGTCGGCTACATACTCGAGGATGACATGCCGGGGCGACCCTTCTACGCTCACGAGGCGACGGATGCACAGAAGTCGCACGTCTATGACCAGTACGTCGACATGCTCATCGACATCAATCGCGTCCCCAGAGGACAAGCCTGCTCCCTTCTTTTAGACGGCGAGGATACCAAAGCGGCCGCTATCGCGAGTAACAGGTTCCTGTCGGTCGGAAAACACGGGCCCTTCGCCGACCCACTTGAGTACTTTACCTCGATCGCGGACCTCCACCTGGATCTAATCGCCGACGGACAGCTCTACCCGGAGTACCCCAAGGAGGCGTTTCTCTTCTACAGATTACTCCGAGACAGGGCCGCTCCGGCTCTAGCTACCGCGGCTACTACTGCTGAGTCCGCCGGTGGGGTCTTTTTCCTTAAGCACGTCGACGACAAGGGGGACCACCTGCTCGTAGACGAGAACTACAACATCACTGCCGTCATCGACTGGCAGTTTGCGCGTTTTGTCCCGGCGTGCGAGGCCTTCGGCCCTTCCCTACTCACCGCCGATCTGGGCAGGCTGTACAGTCCCCTAGCCGGACTGAGCGCGGATGATAGCTATATAGTAGAAAGTCTGAGGCGGAAGGGGTGTGAGGACCTGGCGCGGTTTGCCGGTGGAAGTGAACTTGTCAGGCGGTTCCACTTAGGACTTGCTTCAGGGCTTTCGAGGAATGAAGCTCTGGGCATGGTTGAGGCCGTGCTCACTTTGCTTGACGGGAAGGCGCCTGAGAAGGGAGTAAGGGAGTGGACGGAGAAGGCGTGGTGTCAAGTGGCCGGTGACCCACGGCGTGAGAAAGTCGAGAAACTGATGGCAGAGCGAGAGAGAGAAAGGGCGGCAGGTGCGGGATAGTCTGCCCTATGACAAGGGAATGATACTAACTGGCGACCCGACATTACGCAGACAGATACTTAACTGCCCTGGGGATGGATACATGTAAATTACGGCCCGTCGAATCGTGTTCGTATGATCGTGAATTTCAACTAACCGAGCGAGGTTTCTACTATTTCCCTCTTCAGCATCCGAGAGCAAGTAGTCCTGAATCGGATCACCGAGTGATTGATATGCTTCAACCAGACCCTTTAGACCATCAAGCAATATACCCCGCTCCCCTTCAAGCTTAGCTATCTACAACGCGAGGGTCTGAACGGAAATGCTTTTGCTCAGTCGCCTGACTAAGAACAGGCTGGGCTAGGCCTGAGAAAAAGCGGCGACAACGCTAATCCTGATCCGTGTGCGGCATAGGAGATGGTAAAACTTATAACCCTAGCCAGGCTTGCGATTCGGGAAATCTAACCAAACCGACGATTACCAGGTAGTTCGTCCAAGTCTGTTGAATGTTTGGAGAGATGTTATGGCACGCAATACTGGCAGCTAGGTGCAAGGACCGAAATACCTTATGTTGGGATAAAATAAACAACTTAATATAGTGACGTCCATACCTATTCCGGTGTCTTTCTTGTAGAACATGAACGAGACTGAGAAATAGGAGTCTGGGCCCTCTGGGGTGATGGTGATGGTGGTGATGGTTGTGTTGGTAGGGCATGGAGTGCCGATTAGCTAACCACCTTACTATGTAGGGTTTCACGAACTTGTTCCTTTTTTACCATTGGAAGATAATGGAGGTCATGTTACTCGAACATTCCTTGAAAATATATAGATACAGCGAACTAGCTCTCACTTTGACTGAGTTGTAATCGGAACTGGTGAGGCCTTATACGCCCCCCCGAGTCTCTCCAGGTGGGTGTTTAGCGAGTATTATTTCGGTGGACAGAGGTTGATTCAAATGAACAATAGATTCTTCCGTTGGGACATGCCGAAAGTAACTATCGTATCAATTCAGGCAGTAAATCGTTTCTACAGACTGGGTTAACTACACAAGTTTGATGGTGGGTACCTGCTTGGGACTTGCTCGACCTACAAGTACATGTAAAACTTAAAGAACACGGCGGGCGGAACATATTCGATCACGTGATGACGCGTGGCGATTCTGTCTCGCGCTACCAAGTACCTAACCCTACCTAGAACCCCTGAAGCGCGTCAGCCCAAATTCCTGTCATCCTTTCATAGCCAAAGCTGCTCAAAGTAAAAGCAGAGCGCAACACACGTCTTACTATAGTACAGGAATGCCTCCAAAAAAGCGCAATTTGACTCAGATTGAACCCGTGGAATCCGGGTCTCGTCGTCGGTCAACTCGACTCAGCTCCACCGGGAAGAGGAAGAGCCTATATTTCGAAGATGAGGATGACGTAGATGACTCCGACCAAGATGGACCTCCGCCGCGCAAAACCACAAAGACTGTCGCGAATGCGTCGAGGGCTGGGCCCAAATCCAAACATGATATTTCAGACGATGAAGATGGATATGAAGATGAAGCCACAAGCGAAGAACAGAATGGAGATAGCGATGATTTGGACGAAGATGAGGATTCCGCGACGGCAACACCGCCGCCCAAATCCAGTGCTGGGAGGCGTGGACGGGGCCGGCCGGCTGAAAATTCACGTGCACGGGCCGATTCGGGAAACACACGGGCACGGACTCCCAAGGGCGCGGTGAAGAAAGGTGGACGGCCAACAAATATGAAGCAGTCGCCTCGGAGTGCGAAGCGGGGTGGTGGTCATGACGACGCAAATGAAATAGACAACAACAAAGGTCATGACAGTGATGATGACGATGATGATGATGACGACGAACGAAAAGTCACTTTCATCCCACTCCCGAAGCTCCGCGACACTAACGGCGTCGACTATGAGGAGACGAAAGTACACCCGAACACTCTGCTTTTCCTAGGCGATCTAAAGGCAAATAACAAACGAAGCTGGCTGAAGAGTAAGTTCAAAAGCTCATCAACATTTCACTAACTAGTCCATCGCATCAAAATTTACACTCTTATTTGCGAAACTTCCTTTTTCTACGACTCTATACATCGTCAGAATTTCTATTTAATAATGTTCTCTTTGTATCGAAATATAACTACGAAGTATGCTTGGAGTGATTGCAAAGAACGAGAACTGACTAATGGCGAAACGTAGTGCACGACCCAGAGTACCGACGGTCGCTAAAAGATTGGGAAAGCTTTGCCGAGACCCTCACGTCGAAAATTATCGAGGCCGACGAGACCATACCAGAACTGCCGCTGAAAGATGTCATATTTCGCATTTATCGCGATATTCGCTTCAGCAAGGATCCAACACCATATAAGGTAAGAGACCCGACTCCGTAACCCAGGATTCGAGAAAACTAAGATTCTATGATTGGGAACTCAACACTAATTGCCTGGGATATCTAGCCTCATTATTCTGCAGCGTGGTGAGTCCAGTTTATGTTTTTTTTTGGCTCGCCTTTAGCGACATGACTTAACGCAGGCGCACTTTCAACATAAGCATTTAATATCGCGTCACATTCGCTAACCACAAACGTCCCGTCCTCCATCAGGTCACGCACAGGTCGCAAGGGCCCCTACGCCTGCTACTACGTGCACCTAGAGCCCGGGAACTGCCTAGTAGGCGGCGGGCTCTGGCACCCCGAGGCTTCGGCCCTGGCTAAGCTCCGCGCCAGCATCGACGAGCGGCCCCACCGCATCCGGCGCGTGCTCACGGATCCCGAATTCGTCCGCGTCTTCCTCCCGCACGCCGTCGGCAAGAAAGAGGACAAGGTACTCAGGGCCTTCGCCGACAAGAACCAGGAGAATGCGTTGAAGACCAAGCCCAAGGTCCGTCCGTCTCATTTACCCCTCTCTTCTGTGCTTATTGATATCGACGTCTCTGTTCGACTGAGTTGTGGGGTTTGCATGATATTCGAGGATATGATGAGGAATCGATCATCTGGTGCACGCGAGTGGCTGAGTATATATGTACGGTGTGCTAATAATAACTGAGCGGCGAACAGGGCTTCAATCCGGATCATCGCGATATTCACCTCCTGAAGCTGCGCAACTACACTATCGGTCGCCAGATACCCGATGAAGATCTCAAAGGCGAGGACGCGCAGGAGAAACTCATGAACATAATCCGGCCTATGGTGCCATTCATAACGTTTTTGAACAGTGTTGTCATGCCGGACCCGGGCGCAGATAGTGAGAGTGAGAGCGGTTCTGACAATGGCGAGGGGGATCGAGAAGAGCAGGACGTGGACGAAGAAGGCGAAGAGGAAGGGGAAGAGGAGGATGAATGAGCTTGAAGTTTTATGCCGATCGGCTTATCATAGATAGGTACACGGCGGTGATATCACTCGGGCATCTTGTCTTGGTATATATTTTGTATAATCTCCAGCTCCAGATGAATTGTCATACGGGTTATTCATATGACGACAAATCCCCGGTGCGAGGGGTTATCGATGTCACGAATAGAGCTTCACTTAGGTTAGGTTAGTACAGGGTACGTCTGCACGATATGTGAAATCGCGATGTAAGAATGTGGGACAGACATGTACCAATCAGCCCAGTGCATGACCGAACTAGAGGAAGTTTACTAACTTGGATTATATATACTCCCATGCATTGTCATTATATACACATCATTCATGCCCAATGCTCAAGGAAAGGAATAAGAAAAAAAAAACCCCACCCAAAAACCAAAACCCTTAAATCATTCCTGTTGATAAACTAGGGGGCAAGTCTTCCTTCCGCGTCCCCCACTCGCTCTCCTTCGGGCCAAGCACGAATTCCAACACGCCACCCTTCGTGAAGAAGTCGTGCGTGATCCAGTTCTTCGTGTACGGCTTCCCGTTGAGCCTCGCGCTCTGGACGTACATGTCCGCGTACGCGGGGTCGAAGTTGGCGTTGCGCAGCGTCGCCCAGCGCTTCCCGTCGGGCGTCCTGACGCTGACCTCGCGGAACAGCGGCGGCGTCAGCAGGTAGACGTCTTGGCCGGCGACGGGGAAGAAGCCCATGAAGGCGAAGGCCGAGAACGCGCCCATGGCGCAGTCGTCGTTGCCCGGGATGCCGGCGACGGAGCTGTTGAACAGCGACGGTATGTACTGGTGGACCCAGTAGGCGCTTCGCCCGGGGCGGCCGGCGTAGTGGAACTGGAACGTCGGGAGGAAGTTCGGCTCGTTCCCCATGTAGTTGATCCCCGAGGAGTGGAAGTAGTCGAGCCTCTCGACGAAGCCCGCCGGCCCCCCCATCAGGCTGATCAGCGACGCCATGTCCTGCGGCACGTAGAAGCTATATAGCCAGGGGCTCCCCTCGTACGTCGAGTGGTGCGTGTCGAAGTAGCAGACGTGCTGTTCGTGGATGGGGCTGCAGAGCCGGACCGTCTGCTCCGAGAACGTGCCGTTCTGAAAACGGGGCTGTAAGAAGCCTTGGAACGCAGACCCTTGCATCTTCCCCGTCGCCTTGTCCCGGTAGTGGTCCTCCTGCTCAGCGTTCCACAGATTCCTCCAGTTGTGGCTGCGCTTGAGGTACTTCGCCTCTTCTACCTTACGCCCTAGCTTGCGGGCCATCAAAGCGATGACGAAATCGTCATACGCGTATTCGACGGTGCGCGAGATCGAGCGGCTGAGAGGCCCCACGCCTTTTCTATCGTCGTCGTCAACTGGGATGTAGCCGAGCGTGCGCCAGCTATCTATCCCGCCACGGCCCGAAACCGACCAGTCGTTGGGTTCCTCTTCGGCGTCCGACACCACGGCATCGTACCCTAGCTCCCAGTTTATACCTCTTGTCAGATTTTTAATGAGCGCGTCGGCCAGCACCACGTCTGCGTTCGACCCACCCTGCGTGAAGCCTTTGCTAAAGCTCATGCGGCAGTCCGGCAATTTCCCTTCCTGCTTGTAGATATCTATCAGCGCCCGCACCATATCCGTCTGCGTATCGGGGTCGATGATAGTTAGCAGAGGGTGCTGCGCCCGGAAGGAATCCCAGATACAATAGAAGCTGTCGTAGTACGGCTCGTCCGATTCCCATAGCGGGTTCTCGCCTGTGTAGTCCTGCGGCGACAGCATCGTGCGGTACAGTCCTGACCAGAAAGTCTTCAGCAGATCGAGGTTCAGACCCGTGTGATCGGCTCTGATTACGGAGAGCTTTTCCCGCCATGCTACCTCGGCGGCTGCTACCACATTCGAGAAGTTGAAGTCGCCGATCTCTCGCTCTGCATTCTCGCATGCTTGAGCAGCAGAGATGAAGGATACACCTACCCTTGCGAGGATCTGGTTCTTTGGCGCCTGGCTGAACTGAATCCAGGTACCGACCGACCCCTGCGGAATTGGGTCGTCACTGTACAGTTTCCCCAGCGCTTGCACGCTATCAGTTACCTTGCTGCGCTGAAATGTGCCCGTCCGCCGAATCTTGGCGCCGCGGAAGTCAGCGCAGAAGTAAGCATCGTATGAGCCTTGGCCGAATGATGCGCGAAAGCTACCACCCCCCATCATACGGCCCGTAGTTGCGTTCACTTTGACGTTGCCGCCTGAGCGGCTGTTACTGAGATCCATCAAGTCCATGAGGATTAAGGGACTGTTGGGTACCGATTGCGGCACACCCTCATCGTCTGACGCGGTAGATGAATAGGGCACCTCGGCCTCGGATGGGAAGTTGAACCGGAAGAGACTCGTGTGCGCTGCAGCCGTCATCTCTGTGTATACAAAATTGTTCAATCCAATGGCAAAGTAGCCTGGTCTTGCCGTTGCCGAATCATTGGTGCGAGAGGTAGCCCGCTGTGCAGCGTTGTAACTGCATTTCGTGAAGTCGTCTTCCGGGCATCCTGGATGAGCGAAAAGTGGGAAGTTGCCCAAGGACGGGCTCTATAAAATGTCAAAACATACTAAAACCACTCTCATGTGTTCGTGCGCTGGCACTTACCCCTCCGGTTCCTGATAGAATCTCGATCAGTTACACGAGGTTGAATAACCAGTGGATGATAATCGGCTTACCAGAGTCGTGCAGTTGAGAAAACCCATGTATCAGCGAGTCGTCGGATACGAACCCAGCAGCAGCCTCGCCCCAATTGTTCGTGTCGGCCACGGGCTTGGCCATGCCTACATTCATCTGTCAGGAGGCTTCCGGGGAAACGACGATATCAAAAATCCGCACTCACCATAAGGCAGAGTTGCACCCGGAAATACATGACCTTTTCGAGTGCTTTAGTCTCATATCTAACAATGGCAGAGTCACGAACATACCCCCATTTACCGTGCCGATGATAGGATCGACAAACTGCAGGATGTCGCTTCTGGACTTTCCCACCAAAGCTGCAGTAATGCCAAATAACAGTCTTCGAGGCGGATTGAAGCTCTCGATAGGGAGCAATGCCCATATAAACAAGAAGAATACTACACCACTCGGAGTCAGTTGTCATAACAGCAATTTCCAGCGGGGCCAGCGAGTGCTTCTTGGAGGGATTGAAAGCTTCTGAGGCATTTTCATGGCCTGCAAAGTGCCTGTATGCCTGTATAGCCGCCAGTGACTGGAATGAGGATGGAATGACCGCGGTTGCTTACAGGGGACTGCGAAGACCCTGCGACGCCGGGGGAAAGTCGTCAGAAAAGGACCTGCCATGACGACCAGTCGTAGGATTGTACCCGGTCCAGAGTCTGGCCTCTCCCTACGAACCTAGATTCCAATTCCTTGAGCAAATTAGGAATCTCAAGCACGTAGTTGGGCACAGCTTGTCTGCCAGGCCATCTGTGACGCAGATGACTCGACGGAGGCCATCAACAGAAACGCTTGTCGGATTGGCCTGCTGTGAACCTGCTTCGTATTTGTAGTGTATCACGAAGACCAGACGATGTCAATTGAAAACAGTACCTCAAGTCTCTTCCCTTTCCTGTTTCAAAAAAAAGAGTAATAATTTCGAGGCGCATTTCAGCTTCGAATGGTTAGAAGTGGGCTATAAGCACTAGGTAGGTTATAAAGTACGAGCTGTCACAGGCCATGTGTTGTCCTGTAGCGACCTCGCTAACATCCACTATACAAATGTTTTGAGCATTCTTGGCAATTTACAGAGAAGTCCGGTCCCCCATCTATCAAATGCGGTAGGCGGAACTATTGTTCCAGTGGCTGGGTCGGTCTCGCGGCTTGGCAGGTGCAACCCGACAACAGGAGGGAGCAGTACCTTAAGAACAGACAAGAGGAAACTCTTAAAACCCTTTCTATCAATAATAGACTTCCTTTCGTCGAGAGCCGGAACATGGTACAGAAACCATCGACTACCTCCAGTCTGTAGGACTGTTAAAAAATCTAAATTCACCAGTGTCGTCGCTTAATGATTCCCGACAACATGAGGCAAAGGCAGGATGAACCAACCTAGGCCTGTCGCCAGTGTTACCCTCGAATATTGTCGATAGCTTGCGCGCACACAATTCCATCATCACAAGATAAATCTTGCACAGGAATCCAAAGGAGAACGCTAACACGACTTGCAAAAGCGCTATCTCACGGTCTCGGGAGCAAGCGTGTGCTTACCGCGCAGTGCCACGTCCGTGTGAAACCACATTGCCGCGGAAACAACATAAGACCATTGCACCACAGGACGTGATTCCACAGCATGACCAGAATCCAGAAAGGTCCTTGGTCTTGGTCGTCGCACACTGAGCAGTCCGCACGACCCGAGGAGCGTTCTATTCAACCCCCCTTTGAACTCTGAAGTCCGCAAACGGGTATCGTGGAACGAGGTAGTACGCGTTCACTACTAGCCTCTAGCCTCTTGATAGGAATGTGAATTGATCACCTCCTACGTGCCGAGTCAGAGTATGAACATTAAAGCTTCTATCACACCCAGTGGTTATGCCCAGACTATATGTCCATCCATCAGCGCTCGCCTCTTCAACTGCTGTTATGTTCCGGAGCCTGTAGAGACCATATTCATCCCCTGGCTAATGGCGTTCAAAATATAAAGAATTGCTACCTTAGGTACTCGGTTGTGTAATACAGCGGGGAGAACGCGCTCGGCTAAAGAATGCGTGCGAGGCCTTATTCTTATGCCACATAACAATTCTTCGAAACTTTGATCTCTTTAGTTGGTATTTGGAAGAGAGCCCTAAGAGACCGAGAGACAGGTCGTTGTACGTATTTACTAATACTTCAATAGAAGCATATCCCCTCTGTTTGTTCATTATCATGTGCATTTTTTTCTAGTTTGAAGTAGCGTCCCTATGCATCTACTTTGTATTTTCACTTGAATGATGTCTGTAAGCGAGCTACATTATATGCAGTTTTCACCCGGATTAGTGCTACTTTCACTTACTCAGGGAACAACCTGGCATCACCACCTTGTCTCCCCGTGTATGTGATGTGCAAGTCTATATATATCTCTCTCTTAATTCAAGATTCAGGTCGTTGATGGAGTGATGACGATGAATAACAAGGCGTTGGGTCATGAGCCTTCTCGATACTGAGGCCCAGTGGGCCGCTACCCCACAATCTCAGATGGGGTCGTTGGGCCTAGTGCACTATTTCGGTAGTACCGACATAGGTAATTTGGCGGGGAAGATGGTTGATCACTTGTCGATTTAGGAAGCTGACCTCTCCGGTCCAGTGCACGGGGTCTGCATAGGGGGGGGCATCTTGTGTCGTTCACGACTGCCCAGTTGCCAGGGACAGGACGAGGCACCCGGGCAAGCAAGCAAGGCACCGACTGCATCGCCCTCACCGCTGTCGAGAATGGGTGATTCCCCGCACGCGCGAGATCGTTTCTCGGCTCTATTTTCCCACGATGAGACGTCATACGGTCGACGGCTGCTATACATACAACAGGTACCTACCTATACACTACCTATTATATGCAGTAGGAAAGAGCTTAATGGAGGGTGCGCCGGCCTAGACCAGGGGAGCAGCCGACCATGCAATGCGAATTAATATTCCGTTTTCCTGGGGAAAACGGGGCCTCGGATGGAACCAAAAGAAGCCGTTGGCATGCTTGGGCGCGGTACCTAAGTATGTATACCTACTTACTTACATGTGCTCTTGTACATATTTAAATAAAAAGATTCACCTGCCCTTTGTTTGGGCACGGGCGCCACCAGGATTCAAATCCGAGGCCGGGTGCTTTGTTTTGCTTCGTTGTCGTCCGCCATTCCTTCATCCCACCCACCAACGCCGCAGATTCTCTCCTGGGATACGCACCGTCGTTCAATAGCGCCGGCGACATCGAGAAAGATGACGCGATTCTCAGCCTTAGTATTGGGCTGGCTTGCAGCTACTTCGCACGCCATCAACAGCAGAGCAGCATGCCCCGACTATAGTCAATACTCGACCCAGACTCACCAACCGTTGTCTGCGGGGAAGTATCAGTTGTCATTCATGCGGCCTGAGCCAGCATGTCGGAAATACACCGTACCGGAAGTTGAAAAATCCATTGACGACTTGAAGAGTATAGTCAAAGATCCTGACCTCTTTCGTCTCTTCGAGAACGCGTTTCCGAACACGCTGGATACCACTATTTCCTGGAAGGGGTTTGCCGACAATGGTACCGAGGAAGAGGTGCGTGGTCGATTGGACCTGCAATATCAGACGGCCGAACTTAGACTAACCACGATCAATAGCTCACGTTTGTGACGACTGGGGATATCATTGCGATGTGGTTACGAGACAGCGCAAACCAATTGCGAAGCTACAAGTCGCTCCTCAAGGCCAATTCCTCAACCGACTCCCTGGCTTCGTTGTTTCGCGGTGCCATCAACCTGCAGGCGCGATACGTTATCCAGAACCCGTATTGCAATGCGTTCCAGGCGCCTGTCGAGTCCGGTCTTCCGCCAGAGCATAACTCGGCCGCCGATACCGACGCCGTGTCTCCCGGATACTCTCGAGACTTCGTCTTCGAGTGCAAGTACGAGCTCGATTCCATCTCCGCGTTTTTGCAGTTGTCGTGGGACTACTACGAGAAGACACAGGACGCCGAGTTCTTTGGGAAGTTCAAGTGGGTTGAAGCAGCCAAGACTATCCTGGACGTCACTGAGGGCTTACTTGTTGGCACGTACGCCGATGACGGATCCCTCAATCAGTCGCCTTACACTTTCCAGCGTACGACTACGGCAGGGACCGAGACACTCACCAATAGCGGCATTGGCAACCCAGTGAAGAGCGGTACTGGCCTGGTTCGAAGTGCATTCCGCCCTTCAGATGACACGACGATATACCAGCTCTTCATCCCCGCAAACATGCAGTTCTCGAGCTACCTGGGCAAGTGCGCCAAGATCATGAAGGCTCACGACGCTGATGCTGCCAAGAAGATGAGTAGCTTTGCGCAGAGCGTAAAGGACGGTATTAATAAGCATGGCAAGGTGAGGCACGCCGTCTTTGGCGAAATTTACGCCTACGAGATTGATGGCTTCGGTTCGACAAACTTGATGGACGACGCGAACGTTCCCAGCCTGCTAAGCGCGCCGATTCTGAACTTCCTAGATGCCTCCGACAGGACGTATCAGAATACGCGTAAATATGTGCTGTCCACGTCGAATCCCTATTACATGCATGGCCCGGTCATCAATGGGTAAGTCCGCCTCCATCGCTTCGCTCAAATTTTTTTAACAATTCTTCTCAGCACTGGCGGGCCCCATGTTGGTCCTGGCAAGGCCTGGCCCATGTCTGTCATCACATCGCTTTTGACCTCTAATGACGATAGCGAGATCGTGGCAGGGCTGCGGACGCTCGTCTCTTCGACGGCCGGACTTGGGCTGATCCACGAGTCTGTGGACACATTCGACGCGAGCCGGTGGACACGGCAGTGGTTTTCGTGGGCAAACGGTTTGTTTGGGGAGATGGTACTCGACCTCAAGGACAGGAAGCCAAAACTGCTTAGGACGAGCTTCCAGTAACTCTCGAGGTCAAGAGATGCGGGTCTCTCTGTCCGGCCCACCGTAGAGGATTGTCATAGTACACATACCATCTGGTGATAAGAAACCAAACAGAAGTACAACATGGGAGACTCCATCTGAACCGGGTGACTCTTCGTTTCGGGTGTTCTGACTCGACTGTGTTTCATCTGCCTAGCGAAGCAGAGCTATAAACGATAAGACGGTAGGACTTTCTCGCTAATACTTCGTATACAGTATTATAATGGCAACAGCAAAAGTCTTATCTAGGGGGTTATGCGTAGGCTCAAATGTGCATTTCCTGTCCACCTACCTATCGCGAATCTCCCGGCTTGGAGGATCTTGGGGGCCGTTCAGATGAGTCAAGGACAAGTGTAACCGAACGAATAGGGCGCTTCTGACGTGGTCAAAAATATACCGCACACCCGTGCCTATGCTTTACTGCCATATGTACTCAATTGGTTGGAAGGGGAGAGCAAGTAGACACTAGCATTCTCATACTGTGACAATTCTATTGCTAGGGAAAAAAAGAAAAGAAAAAGAATGACAAAAAGTCGACGGGGAACATGAGGATCATCATGTAGGTAGTGTAATCACCAATGTGCTACTTTGCGGCGGTAGGTGTCCTATTTTTCCCGGCATCCCTGATGCAGCAGCTCACTTTAGCGATGCCCTGAGCGCCCCAGCGCCAATCATATAGGCGAACATCGCCAGGGGCTGTGTGGGGAAGTCCTATCTAGGATAGTCCTAGGGCCGATGAGAGGTGGTACACCATCGCAGGTCGTGTAAGTCCTGACGCCTCTTTTTCTGCCGGTGAGCTGCGGTGCATCACAGTGCATGTGGAAATACTAGGTATAGACTTGGTAGTATACATATGCTGCCCCATAGACGATCAATCGTTCTCTTTGTCATTTGTTGGCTGGGGAATAGATTGTCTGATTCTTTTTTGTGTGCTTCATCCACACTATCATACCTAACCTATCAACGATTCGTATGTGTTTATGGATCTGTAGGTACTGTAGATACTTCTTCAGCCCTGTATATAGCTCGGAAGGGCACACTGTTTGAGATATGGATGTGCTTGAGGTACCTCTGCACCGTCTTTCTGGGTTACAGATGTACTCAGTACGCCGTAGTACCGTGTTAGTGTCACCTACATCTCTACTGTAGCTCCATGTAGGTAGATACCTCAATGGGTAGGTGTAGCTTCCGGCTGAGTACTTCGTACACTGCATGGTACCTTAAACCGATGAGGATATAGTGCCGTGCGAAGACCCACTTTGGAACACTTTATACTGCCATTTTCTCTGGCAATTCGTCATAGGTCAAGTCCATTGTCTTATCGCTCCTGATACGGTCCGTGGATACCCAGACATTAGGTTGCTCGGCAGGCTAAGTAATGAAACATACTTTAGGTACCTAAACCCGTTGTTTCTCGCGCTAAGGTGACTGTGACTGTACAAGTACCTACACGACTTGTACTGTATCTAGTCTGTGCCCAATCCTGGTCCGCGACCGATGACGGTGGCACAAGTCACCATCACGAGGAGCAACCGTCTGACAGGAAGCACCCTGTTCAGCTTAGCCAGCTCTTTTTTTTTGGTGTTGTCTCCATAGTTGCTTGAACTTCACCTGGATACCCTTTCTCGCCTATCTATCCCATCTAGGTATCTGGGTACTGTAGTGTACTCCTCCACCTAGACCGCATCTCCTGGCGGTATAGGGATCCGTCAATCCTGCGCCTTCGAGTTCTTTGCATCCGCCATTATCATCAGCGCTGTCGTCGTCGTTGTCATCATCATCGTCATCATCATCGCGATCGCTATATATCGCCCGCAGCATTTTCTCCATCGACGACCACAGCTACCTGGCACAAACCGGCATAACGTCAACATGCTGCAGACTGCCTAGCCTGGCGTCCCGTCCCTGCAGGTGTCCGCATATAGTTAGCAGAGTCGCCTTAAACAACACAATTCACCGTCGACTCTGTGACTGCTCAGCGTCTGCCTACCGTCCTATCAGGCCCATCCCGCGAACCCTTCGCTGCTGATAACGCTCTTCTTTTTTCCCTCGAGTCCCGTCAAGTCTTGCGCTGCCTATCATCGACACTGTGAACAATGGATGCCAAAGTCAGGTGGCACCACATCGAAATCCTCAATTCCATCTAACTCACGCACCTGTCGCTCGCTCGCTCGATTCGGCTTCGTCGTGCCACCGACCCTTCGCGACGAGTTCCCCGTCGGCCACCAGATACGACAGCGGACGGGCTCTATACCGATAGCTCTCCGATAGTAATCAAAGGAAAGAAGAAACAATTGTCGACCCGTCATCGTCATCCTGGATAGCTTGTCACATACGAGAAGACAATGCATCAAACACCACGTTCTACACTTCGCACTTCTTCGCCAGCCTCCTCGCCACAGACAAATCCTACGAGAACCAACAACCGGCGGGATGCTCCAAGTCCTGCTGGCCAGTCGGGTCCTGTTTCCGATGCTACATCTCACGAGAGCTCAACACGGACGACAACGGCAGTGGGAGCCACGACCTCTCGCAGCGGAGGGGGGCCAACTCGCGATTCCGTGAAGAAACTGGACCAAATCATTCAAGTTGGTTGCCTCAATACGTACACCGCCCGGATGAGACTAACGTATGGCGTTAGAATGTCTATTCGAAAGCCGGAACTCTGATCCTGCAGGAACGAATGCAGGTCACTCCTGTTCTTGTGGGTAAGAACCTCGAAAGAAGGACGAGTAGATGGGTAAGTGGCAGCTAAACCAGAACTACCGAAGAGGAATGACACTGAGAAGCTAAACTCGTGGCTAAACAACAGTTTCAACTCGATACCGTCGACATCGACGACTTCCGGGAAGAGTTCCGTGTATGGAAAACTTGCGGTAGCTTTGAAAATCGCCCTCCACCATTGATTATCGAAACCTACCTCGACACGTCTTTGTTAAAGAGCGGCGAGAACCTAGTGGCAATAGATGAGAATGGGAAGCGTTGGGATGTTGTAGAAGCTATCAATTCGTCAGACCAGTCGAGTGATAGTAGTACCGGGCGTCCGGGCGAACCCGTTACCCATGTCGTTCTAGAACGATGGCGGATTGAATTGAAAGGTGCTCTCGCTGATGACCCCGAAGATTTTGGTCCTCTCCTCCCTACGGTGTATAAAAAGGCGATCGTCCTAATGCGGTCTATATACACCACGACAGGAATATTACCTGCTTGGAGGCTTGCTAGGAATTCCAGGACGAAAGGCATACACGCTGCTTTGACGACTCGATGTCGAGTCTCGTCCGACGACTCGCGCAATTTCGGATCTGACACACTGAGGACGCCCTTGTTTGAAGGTAGAGGTGATGTAACTACCGACTACATGGTTGGCGATCTTGAAGTGCCCGTGGGTCGCTTCTATGTATCGGTCTGCTACAGGAACCACTGCTCTTTTCAGGTGGTTGCGACCGAGTCGCTATTGAGTTCCCGCATAGGATTGGCGATTTCCGATGACATGTTCAGACCGTCCTTGCCACACCGAACTCACAGCCGTGATGAGCCACTAGGACATGAGGTTGGATCTTTACCATACCAGCGTCATGTTCATAATATTACCGAGAACCAGCAACGATATGGCAGTTTATCAACTTTCCACGGTGTAGGACCTATGGGCACAAGCCCGATATCCGCCCTTAGAGCTGTTAAGGCACCAGGCTCGGATACCACATCGCCTGCTGATTCTAGAACCGCCAGCTTTGAGGACCCAACGCATTCACCGCCTATCTCTAGTATAGCAAGGCGATCTTCTGTTCGAATGACGGAAGGGTCAAGCAGGCGTCCATCTGTTTCGTTTCAGTCATCACCCTTTAAGCATGGGTCGCTGTCTGGCTCACCCGTACCTCGCACGGGAGATCAAGACATTCCACCATCGCCTCGGACGTCTGGTGTGAGTATCGCTACACACGCACGAAATAAGTCTTCGTTAACGGCTGGTATGGCTGCCTCGCTACGTGGGGCACCGCCACAAACTACCGGCGACAATTCCGTCGCTGGATCACCAAGGCCAGCCAACACAAACCGGTTCAGCAGTAGTTTTACGCATCGGCGAAACCGCCCTTCGTTCGGCGGTACTAGCCGGGGTGAAGATGATCAGACGAGTAGTGGCAAACAAAGCCTCTCATCTTCTCTTGTTCAGCCAGGCTCTGGTCTTCTTAATGAAGCAGGCGCTGGAGGAAGCTCGGGCTCTTTCCAGACGGACGACGATAGTATCCAAGATTTTCTGAAAGCCCTTGATAGCAAGAGGACACTTCAGAGTTTCGAAGTATCTAAGAAGAGCGACGCGGCAACTAAGAAAACGACGGCTCAACTCTCAAAGTACCATCTTATGCGTGAGTCCAATAATGTGCTCACCGACTCTCTGAACTCTTCTATGCAGCTGCAAAGATCATCAAGCACATCCAGCCGACAGTTAGCTAATGTGCCGGGTATGTCAACTTCCTCATCGCCCGGGAAGCCGTTGTCGCCCCATACGCCGCACACCCCCGCTATCCCATCCCGTCTTAGTGAGAACTCGAGCGTGGATTATGCGGCTCCGGTGCGAGCGGTATCGCGACCACGTCACGACGTCCATCTCACGGAGGACCCACCTGCCAGCGCCCCTGTGACATATGAGAGGACCACGGCTATCGACATACCCCTATCACCACGGCCCTATCCTCACGCCCGACGACCGAGTTCTGTTGCCCATCAGCCTCGCGTACTATCGGATGAGGATGATGGAGACGCCCAGCGTAGCCTTAGTCTGGGAGCAGAAGACGGCGAAGGCCCTAGTCTCAGCACATTGCTCAGCCGAGGGACTGCTGAAGCAGACGAGGTAACAGACTCACCGACTCTCCAGCCGCCGGCTGACATACGGGCGGCCGGATCAGTAGATACGGAAGGGCAAGCCTCGTCGTCGGCTGAACACGAAGTTCGTCCGCCAGGAGGGCTATTTAGTGGCCTCTCTGGGTCTCCATATAGCAGGCGTTATGGCAGCAGTATCGGTCGAGGCGTAACACCGCCACATTCTGGCAGTGGCAGTCTCGTGGGGTCCTCTGGGCGATACGGCCGTGGGCATTCGCGTGGCGGTGGCATCACTGCTGGATTCGGTGGTGGTTCGACAGAAGAAACCGAGGATGAGCCGCTTCTCTTCGACATGTCGGAAATCAACCGCGATCAGTCGCGGCGCAGCCTTGAGGAAAATCGAGACAATAACAAAATTAACAGCTCCGGCGGGGAGCGAGGTGGCTATGATTCGAGCCGCGGAAGCCGCCGTTGGTAGGATCGAGGAATAGACGGTTCGCTAGCGCTGGGTCATAGCTCCCATCTTCGTTCAACAAATTGTCCTCCTTGAGCCAGTGGCGATCCTGGAGGTTCCCAGGAAACCGCTTGTATGGTCTAATATCTTCTGGATGTGGTCATATGGGGAGATGTAAGCACAAATTGGCATTGTTTGGATCACACACTGGGGATCAATCAGGTCGGCGTTTTCACGGAGACGCGGCAAGGCGACTTCAAAGGATCGGTGGTGGCCGGAGTCTGGAGGGGGCATGGGCCTGATATTCATACCCGATGCGCCTGATGATGGCTCCCGGAGGGCACCTTGCGTCTGTGTTATTAATTATCTACATTATAGGCCTTACAAGCAAGACTTGGGTAGTCCGGCGCCTGTTCATAGACAGCTGAGGGCTGTATTAGACAAGAAAAAGCATATAGGGTGTGTTGCGTTGTAGGACTCCATTGTAAATGCACTTAAGAATATAACTTGTTTCTGTTGGAACATGATACAAACCAGTTTCGACTTGATACCTAAGTATCTATCTACTTCAGATCTATAAGTGATTATTGCGTACGGTTATACACGCTGCCGAAGACTGGATTCTAGAACCCCGTCTCTTTCTTCATTTGTCCTCCACCAGCTGCTTTCTTGGGGCTATTGTCGAGGATGCCTTTAACTTCAGGTGTCACGACTACATTTCTCAAAAGAGCGCGAATCTTGTCGTCCTCTTGCTTCCTCTGGTCATCATCTCACTAGACATCCCAACGCTGCACCTATTAAATGACTACTTTACCCAGGTACAACCTAGCGGCACCCTCACACATAGATTCGATAACACAGGCTCCAAGAGGAAAGGTTCGTTCAATAATGCGAATCCCAGGGGAATATAATAATCTACAAATGCCAACTATGAGGAGAATCGCCAGGCGCGGTATTCTAGTTCCCGCCTCGCGAATGTTCTATACTCTGAGACAGGGCCCAAGTCGCCACCTTAGTGGCGTTACATTTTGAGCTGCGAGTAGGAGGCCTATCGAACATACCGCATCTCACCACGTGGCTATCGCGTCTAAAAAGAGATAACTAGGAAACCAAGAGGAACTCGAGAAGTTCCTCGCTCCTGTCATTGAACTCTGGAGCTAAGCCTTCAGTGATTGTAATGTGACAACAGCTGTCTTTGTGCTCGACTATTCGGTTCCAATACACAGGGTTTCCACGAGCTCAGGTGAATTCTCGAGAGGGATGGATCGCCGGCCATCTTCGAGAGAGACCGGATAAAAGGATAGATAGAGGGCTAAAGCGAGGGCAGGATTGTACTGCACAGGTATAATATGGCGACATCTGGTTGGAGTCCTTTGGTGTAATGCACAGTAACTAGAGAGCACCTATCTAGTGAACAAAGCTTTCCAATCAAGTTCTAAGTTAGCCTCTGTAGATCTCCCTAACCTAATCCCTACGCGGTGAATGAAGAAAACGAACAAGCTGAATCTTTGCATGGTGTACGTAATCCTCGTCAGGTATAAATACCTAGCGATGCAACTGAGCCTTCAGCAGGCTGTATCCCGAAAATATGGGGCCGAGGAACGGTGGGCTGTGAACTGGTAGGGCCAAAGTATTTTTACCTACTAGGTTAGCGTACGTACTACCTACGTAGTACCTCTAGGCAGCCAAAGCTGTTAGCTAATTGGGTACCCGCCACCCTACCACGAACTACATGCACCCATTGCCTAAGACCCATGCGCAGCATACGTCGTCACCGTCATCTCCATCTCCACCATTCACTCATTCACGATAACCCAGGTATATACTTTTCCCAGCACTGCTCCCAGCTTCTACGTACTTCAACTTCTCTGCAAGTTCCATTTGATCTCTCTATCTCAGCTACCGTAATAGACAACACTACGGCTCAATAGACACATCACATCGAATACGCCAAGACAGCTGGACTCGCTTCGCTATCATGTTTCGCGGCGCTGCGAACAGCCCGTATGATGAAGGCATCAGTAACGCCACCCCTCCCACGACTACGTTAGGTAGATACGGCCTTTTCAGATTTACTTACCTTGCGTTACTCTAGCTAAGGCCACCGACGAGAACCTCACAAGCGAAGATTGGGGAGCCATCATCGATCTCTGCGACAAGGTGTCGAGCGACTCAAATGGCCCCAACCAAGCCATACAAGGCTTGATCAAACGACTTGCGCATCGAAATGCGAACGTCCAGCTGTACACACTCGAGGTGCGTGGGCGATGACATTAATCGCATTCATTCAAGTGCCGGGCGAGGCTGGGGCTAACGACTTCTTCTTCAGCTTGCGAATGCGCTCTCCCAGAACTGTGGCAAGGCCATGCACCGCGAGCTGGCCAGCCGCTCCTTCACAGAAGCCCTTCTCAAGCTTGCCAACGACCGCAACACACACCAGCAAGTGAAGGCCAAGATCCTAGAGCGAATGAAGGAGTGGTCCGACATGTTCAGCAAAGACGCCGACCTTGGCATCATGTACGACGCTTACTACCGTCTCAAGCAGAGCAACCCCACCTTGCACCCCCCCTCGGCGCCGCAAAAGACTGGCCTGACCGATCAAGATCGCCGAAAGGAGGAAATCGAGCTACAGATGGCCCTCAAGCTTTCGTTGCAAGAGGAAGAGAAGAAGAAAGTGGACCATACCTCGTCCGCAGCCGGTCCCAGTTCTGGCGCGGGAGCTGGCGCGGCCACTGGGACTACGGAGCCAGTACCGTCTCATCCAACCGGCACCACTGCGGCCACTGTATCGCGTGTGCGCGCACTTTACGATTTCGTACCTTCGGAACCCGGCGAGCTGGAATTCAGGAAGGGAGACGTCATCGCAGTACTAGAGTCTGTCTACAAAGACTGGTGGCGAGGATCGCTAAAAGGCCAGACGGGTATCTTTCCCCTCAACTATGTCGAGAAGCTCACGGACCCAACGCCGGATGAGCTGCAACGAGAGGCACAGATGGAGGCTGAAGTGTTCGCCGAGATCAAAAACGTAGAGAAACTACTCACACTGCTGAGCACTTCCAACACGGCACCACGGGAAGAGGACAACGAAGAGATCTCTGTAAGAACTTTTCAATCCTAGCCTCGCATCGAAGTAATGCTAACGTGATCAGAAATTATATCACCAAACCCTAGCGATTAGGCCCAAGTTAATTAAGTTAATTGAGAAATATTCTCAGAAGAAGGACGATTTTACACAGTTGAACGAGAAGTTCATCAAGGCGAGAAGGGACTACGAGTCATTACTGGAGTCATCTATGTCTCATCCTCCACCACATAATTATCATCACTATGCGGCAGGCCCTGTGCCCCAAGGCTACGGCGCTCCATCTGGTCCACCGGGCCCGGGATACGCCCCTCAGGGTCCAACCCCCGGCATACAAGACCCTCAGAGATACTATACACCGGGACCTCAGGGGCCACCTCCACAAGGTATGTCCAGTCAGATTGGACTGCTTTAGATCTAACTTACTCATTTATAGAGCACAATCATTACAAGGCTACATCACCGCCACCTAATTTCCAACGACCAGCCGCCGGGCCCGCGCCGTTCTATCTCCAAGGGGCAGAGGTCCCTCCCCAGGGGAGTCCACTTCCCACCCAGCAATACCCTCCGCTAGACCAACCATCACGAATAGCTGCGGGAAAACGACCAACATCTCCGCAGCCCTCCAGCCCGCCCCCCCAGCAGGCATATCAAGCTTATACGCAGGCTTCACATTTAGCAGAACAACGACCACAAAGCACATACGGCAACCCTCAGGAGCTATCTACACCAGCATACGACTCTCCTGTCGCGATACACAATAATGCAAGTGCTCCGGATCCGTACTCGGCGTCCGTGTATTCTCAGGATGATGTGTATAGCAGCCCAACAGCTCCTGCACCATCAGGGTCTCCTCTAGGGTCGTCCGGTCCCCTTCAAGGTGTTGTTTCTCCTCTCGCCCACGCATCTCATCAGAGCCAACCTCAATATACGGCCTACAATCCCCGTCCTCATCAACGCCAGAGCTCCTTTGACGCGCCATCACAACCGCCTCCGCCTCAACCAACGGGCTCCGCACCTCCAATCCCGCAGGGCCAGCCACCTAATGTGATGACCCCACCGCCCCTGCAGCCCAGCGGTCCACCCTATGATTCACGCCAGTCGCTACCTAGCCAGACACCTTCACATTTTCAGCATCCTCAGCAACCGCAATACAAAGCATATGTGCCGCCGGCTGTAGGGACTGAATCTAGTGCCCCGCAGGATTACTACAGGCAGGCATACTAGAGAGGGCTGTCAGGAGTGAAACGTTAGGGCCACCAGAGCGAATCTGTTTGGATTGTAATAGGAGGTACATGGATTGATGAGATGCAGTTGACGCGATTCCCATCTTCATGATACGAGGCTGATAACTCAAGTATGAACAAGAGTTGCTAGGAATACCGAACTGTGGCAACTGGAGGGGAGATTGAGATATGACATTGTACCCAGGCAAGTCTGTGGGAGGGGTCAATCGTTTTAAGGGCAGAGCCATTGCTTGTCCTCGTCTCGTTCTGTCGTGCTGTACGCTTCGAGCTACATACTTAGGTTGCACGGATGGTTTGTTCGTTGACTTGTGCGGTCGTTTGTGTAGCATAGTGTCATTACCTAGGGTAGTTGTTGCCCTGCGCGGGCTCGGGTACAATTCGTCGATACCATGGACGGAGGAGAGAGATAATATATCATTTTCTTCGCGATTCATTTGTTATGCGTTCCGTATCCATTTCCGGTTGTAGGCACGTAGATGAAGGATTCATTTTTAAGACTAGATTAGGAGTACCTTGGGTTTGATTGGTTTATGACTTGTCGTTGTTGTCCCGGGTTGGCGTATAGTTACTTATGTACATATGTAGATTAAACTCATGTTTCTAAACCCCCCTAGTCCCCTGATTCGCGTCGAGTTAAGCGAGAAACAGATATTCAAACCCAGCACATAGGTATTCAAACCCGGCACATAGATGGATATATGTAGATTGGGGCCGAAAGTAAAGATGGCGACAGGGACTGAAGGAGGAACTTAGGAGTATTCAATTGATATTTAGTCAAGTTTGTACGAAACTGCAAACGAGCCCCTATCCCCCGTCTACTTCACTTTCCATTGCAGCTCAATAGGGAGGTAGGTCATATTCTACGGCGATATGTGTATATTCGAAAGACCGTTCCTGTGATGTCGTATGGAGGGTTGCATGCTGCGTTCCGAAATAGTGGAGGGGAGACAGTGTGGTGTTTGGGTCCCGAATCCGTAGGTTTAGGTTATTCTTGCGGATTAAACGACATCCTAAGCTAGCTATAATACATTTCTTTATTTCCTTTCGAAACTTCGAGCCGTAGGGGAAGACAAGTAGTTGAATCGGCATGCTGGGCTGACGGGGCCTAATATCTATAGTTAATAGGTTTAGACAATACGTTTGCTGCTGGTTTATGTCTGCGATATAGGATTTCAGACTTCGTACCGCCTCGCTGCTCCTCCTGACTTTTCTCTTCCGAGCGCGCAATTTTCGAGAACTTGACTAGCTGGCTTGGTTATGTAGACATGACGGGAGAGAAAAGTTTGGTAATCCGTTGCTCTCAATCTTGCTTCAAAAACTACCTAAGATAGTTGAAAGAACTTCGAAACTTCCCGCTAGGAGATGGTAATAAACCGATATATCTGTAAGGTATTTTTCAATATGTTTATTTATACCATAAGCATCGCAGATTTGCAAACTCGTAGTTTACCTTAACCTAGATAAATTGGACCGACATAGGACTTGTTGCCGGATATCGATGAAGCTGTGCACCGGATCAAGTGCTCGGCTAATAGAGTTGATGCTAGTATTCCTGATGCAGCCGGATTAAAGGCAAACAGCGGAAATTTCGTGAATAGCACTCCGCTGACTTGATGCATAAGCAACGAGCCAGATTAGAGGCACAACTCTCGTGGTTTCATTCATGGTTGAAATAACTGTGAATGCGTTGGATACAGAGGGTACGGAGATACGCCAGCTGCTCTCTCTTGTCGAAAATTCCCAGCACCGTAAAGTCATCCGATCGTGCGATCTCATCGCCGCCGTGAGAACTAAGGTCCTCGTCAAGTAAATTGAGAACCAGACGTTCATCATTGTCTCTGCCATTCAGCTAAACTAGCCACATTGGTAGACGGGCGTTTCAGTGTGCCAATACGCGTACAGGTTCTTGTTCCCCTTCCGGTCTATCTTGCCCTGCCTCCGCTTCTCTCCCTTCTGCACCTTTTCCCCGTGCCGGTGTTGCGCCAGCAGGATGGCGCGCTGCTGAGACGCGGGTAGGTGCATCAGGCTGCTCCGGTCGCTCGCGCTCATGTTGGCCAACTGATACGTCGCCGTGGCCCTCTCTCGCTTCTCCCTCTTCGATAATATCCGTGTCTCGGGTATGTCCGGGCCAAGCTCTTCTTTGCCGGACCCTTCCTCCCCGTCGGGTTCCGCAGCGGTGTATTCCAGTTGCGAAGCCGGCGTCCGGGCTCGCCGGCGCGACTGGGTGGTTGTCGACCCCGCTTGTGCTGATGACTGCCTTGATATTATTCTACCGGACGGTAACCGAATCGAGTCTTCGTCGGCGAGCAGTGGCTTTCGACTTGGGCCCGCCGTCTCCTCTTGGCTTCTCTCGTCGCCGTCCCCCTCGGTGTCACTCTCTGCGTCGTCTTCCGGCTCGGAGAAGTCGTAGAACTCTGCAAATTCCGAGTCTTGTTCCGACACGTCGAACTTGCAGTGACCCTTGCCGGTCATGTGCTGCTGTACGGCTTGAACGGTAGTCCTCCGCGTCCCGCAGTGTATGCATTCCCTGTATCCGGAAATGACAAGATGCAGATAGGTGAAGAGAGTCTCGAGATCGACTATGAGATTTTGGTGATGCGGGACAAACAGGCCGTGGGATTTCTGCATGTGTATGACGCTGTCGCCGAAGCTTGGTGAGGGATTGGGACAGAACAGGCATTGGCCCGGTGTGAATGGTTGCATGGTCACGTCGGGAGAGTCGATTGACTCCTCGAAGGATGTGGGTGCCGGGTTGGTTCTCGGGCTCGATGATAGACTCATCGGTAAACTCGATTGTGACGCAGTTGCGGTTGAGGTTGTAGCTGTTGTGGTCACCACCACCATATCAATAAGTTAGTAAGAAGGAAGTGGTCGCGGTTCAAGTCTGAGTTAAGTGTTAAGTGTCAAGCTCAAGATGAACTGTAATAATTTGGCTCAGGCGTGAATATCTTTATTTATGGCCAGTTGGATGGTATGGGATTGAATCGAATTCCTATCTATTTTATACACCAGAGTACTAATACTTCGTACAGCACTTATAAGAAGTTGAATCACGGCTTTCCACCTTTGTCATGAAGTTCGATGGGTGTTGGTGGGCCGTTGATTGGTGGGGCCACAGCAGCGGAACTAAGCCTCTTAAGGACGAAGAGCAACGCTACTGGAACGGACGCCCCACCTCATCGCTACCGGGGCTGCGAACCTCGACCAATGAGATGGTGGTTGGCTCCCTGATGAAGTATGATTCATAATGAAAAATAATGAAACACTTGAATGCAGCGACCCTGAGTCGGCTACTTTGTACCTACCGTACCTACTTAGGTACATGTATGGCTGGCACCCCAAATAATCTCTGCTAGGCCCACCGCGGACCGCTAAGTGCCGGCGAATCGCTGTTACCCCATAGTGTAGCAAGCCTTCAATTCAGACAGCGGAAAATTCCTCCCACGATAGCCAGTCATGAACGTTACTACAATTAGCGGAGAAGAAGAAGAGCCCTCTGACGCTAAACTATTTTGTTTTGTATGTTTTCTTTTATTTAATGATACCAGTGCATTAATATAATACTTTAAGATAGTATTTGTAGAGGTCAAATGTTTAAATGGGATCAGAAAGGTCTTGCATGAAAAAGGAACCCTTTGTTATTCGCCGCGCTGTGACGTCATTCAGTGCTGTGCCACACTTGTCCTGTGGCTTGCACTCCATGGTTGGCCGGACAAACTGTGTCATGTTAGGTAACCTATTGCAGCCTGTAAACATGGCCCAGGCAAACAAGACATCGAGGTTACCTACTTTGGTACATACAAGAAATCGCCCCGTTTTACAACTACGCCACTACACCACGTCTATGAACTCCTGTGCGAATACAGAGATAGATGAGCATTGCATTTCTCATTTTTAGCTACATTCATTGAGAAGTTCGGCTAGCACATGTGGTAGGCCCCTCCAACATTCACAATCCAGCTCCGAACTGACGACGAGAGGAGGTAGTGTAAAACCAGGTGATCGCTTCAGCTTCCAACCGAAGAATAATCTCACATCGGCGAACCTACCGACCTTCCACATAGCCCAAGCTGTTCCCAGTCAGTTTCCTGTGCACGACCACTCCAACGAGGCCTTTCGCGAGTCGTCCAGCAGTTCCTGCATTTCTCGAGAGAGTCGATTCACCGTCGCCATGGTGAAAGAGCAGGCACCGCCCAAGGTACCGCTGCGTGCTTGGGGGACCAATGAATCAAACGGCAGCGACAGCGGCAGCACAAATCCCGTCGTCTCGAAGAAGGAGAGATCCAGTGGTTGGGCATCCACATCATATACGCCAGGCTTTGCGAACCCTTCCGAGGAGGAAGGGTTCTCGCGCCCTCGCCCTGCGGTCAAAGAAAGAATATATTCGGGGGGCAGCAATATGGACGACAAGTACGCCAACCTATTCATCCAGCCGAAGAATCGCCCAGAGCATCATCGCCCACAACGAATAAAAGGCCCCCTCCAGCCTACCTTCAAAGACAAGAAGCCTCCTCCGAATCCCGTGTTTCCTTCGGCATCTGGCTCAACAGGTTCGGCTAGTAATCCTCTGACCATACCCGATGTTGATCCCGTCGCCATCGTCCCCATCTACAGTCAACCGGGTGTTTTCTCTCAGTACGTGGATCCAAAGAAAGCTGCCGCCGATATCAAGGCGCTCCTGGAGGGCTCTTTAGATGACGATGAGGACAAACCCGCTGAGAAAGAGCTTGCCGATGACAAATCTCGTATAGAAGGACTCAGCGTCCGACTACTCCCTCACCAGGTTGAGGGTGTCGAATGGATGAGGAATCGAGAGCTCGGTCCCGTGAAAAAAGGCAAGGTACCCAAGGGTGGTCTTTTGGCTGATGATATGGGTCTCGGGAAAACATTGCAATCCATCTCACTCATTCTCACAAACGCCAAGCCAGATGACAAGCACCCTGGAGTTGAAAAGACGACTCTGGTGGTTGCGCCCTTGGCTTTGATCCGTCAATGGGAAGCTGAGTTGAAGGAGAAGATTGAAGTCTCCCACAGGTTGAAGGTTCTTGTCCACCATGGGCCCCAGCGTACCAAGCGCTTTGAGGATCTTCGTCGATACGACGTGGTCATTACTACCTACCAGATTCTTGTCTCGGAACACAATCATTGCAACGACAGCGTAAAGGCAGGGTGCTTTGGCCTACATTGGTACCGGGTCATCCTGGATGAAGCGCATACGATCAAGAACAGGAATGCCAAGGCAACCAAAGCCTGCTACGAGCTCAAAAGCGTATATCGATGGTGCTTAAGTGGAACGCCGCTGCAAAATAATCTGGACGAGTTACAGAGCCTAGTTAAATTTCTGCGAATCAAGCCCTATGATGATTTGCGCGAGTGGCGGGAACACTTCGATCTGCCAATGAAAAACGGCAAAGGTCATGTTGCTATTAAGCGGTTGCACAGCGTGCTACAATGCTTCATGAAACGCAGGACCAAGGACATATTAAAACAAGACGGCGCTCTCAGCACCGGGCCTAGCATAAATAATGGGGATGAGAAGGACGAGAAGAATCCAACACCTAGTTTCAAGGTTACGGAACGTAAGGTTACGTCCATCGCTGCTCAGTTTACACCTGCCGAGCGACGATTTTATGACCGTCTAGAGCGGCGCACAGATAAAAGTTTAGAAGAGATGATGCGTGGCAAATTGAACTATGCCAGTGCCCTGGTACTTCTGTTGCGACTAAGACAAGCATGCAATCACCCAAAATTGGTGGAAGGGAAGCTAGAAAAAGACAAGGACGCACTATCGGAGGAGACTCGACCAAAGAAGAAGGACGCAGACGTGGACGCTCTTGCAGACCTGCTCGGCGGGCTCGACGTCGAAGCTAAGCACTGCGAAATCTGTGGCTGGGAGTTAGATCAAGAGCATCGCCAGCCCGGATCTGAGAAATGCAAAGCATGCTTTGAGGACCTCGAATATTTTAAACACCATGAGGAAGGCGGTGATTTGAAAGCACCGAAAACGAAATCCAAGTCCAAAAAGAAGGCCAAAAGCCACTCGAGCAAGAAGCCGATAACGGATGCAGTCGAAGCCGAGCCGCTCGTTAAGCGGAAGCCGAGAAATCGACGTGCCATTATCGACAGTGATGATGAAGAGGAAGAAGGCGAATGGATTGTTTCTGGCGATGAACAAGGATCCATTCGCTTAGGCAAGGCCGGCGGTACTGACGATGAAAATGCTGAAGGAGATGGCGAGACTATCAATACGGAAGACTCCGAAGAAGATGAATCACAGGAAGGCAGCCGCTTGGACAGTTTCGTGGTAGATGATGAGGAAGATACAAAGCCGGAAGATTTAAAAAGAGTCATCGAGACTCTAGATTCAGATGATGACGACCTCGAGTCAATTTCAGCTCTACATACTCGATTATCACAGAAGCCCTCCAAGGCAGATGACGAGACAGATGAAGGCAGCGATGCTGACTCGGAATCTGATGACGAGTCGGACTCTGTAAGCGACGAAGGCATCTCCGAGTCAGAGCTACACGGCGATTCGGATAGCGATGACAACTCTCTTCGGCATTATTCCCGCCAGAAAGCACCAAGCCAGAAAGTACCACACGTCCTCGCCTCCGCCAAGATTCGTCAACTCATCTCGATCTTACACGAGGAGGTCCAGGAGCATAAGTTCATCGTCTTCTCACAGTTCACATCCATGCTGGATCTCGTCGAGCCCTTTCTTCGCAAGGAGGGCATGAAGTACGTCCGATACGACGGCGGGATGAAGAACGATGCGCGCGAGGCATCGCTGCATAGTCTCCGCAACGACAAGAATACCCGCGTGCTGCTCTGCTCGCTTCGATGCGGGGCTTTGGGTCTCAATCTTACGGCCGCCTCGCGCGTCATCATCCTCGAGCCGTTCTGGAACCCCTTCGTCGAAGAGCAGGCGATCGACCGCGTGCATCGTCTCACGCAGACCGTGGACGTCATCGTCTACAAACTCACGGTCGAGAACACGGTCGAAGAACGCATTCTAGAGCTGCAGGAAAAGAAGAGGCTCCTTGCCGCGACGGCCATCGAGGGCGGTGCCAAGAAGGAGTCGCTAAAACTCGGCCTAAACGAGATGCTCGATCTCTTCAGGGGTGGTGGTGGCCATAGCAAGGATGATTCCTACTCGCCTGACGATAGCGTCGTGAGCGTGCGGAGTACCGAGGGTACGGCGAGTAGCAAGCCGAAGCCGAAAGGTCATCAGGAAAGCGCTGTTTGGGGACGTCGATGGTAGATGTCTTCTGTGATTTTCTGGTGTATGCCCCCGATCAGGGCGTCGTATCATGGGGTAGTAACTCTAGGCGTTGAGGGGTTTGGGTACGACAAGAACAGGCGCACACACATGTGTATGACGGAAACGAGTTATGATGGAGGATGGATCTGTTGTTGGCTTCATGTCGGTTTAGGGTAACTTTTTCCCTTGATAGAGTACGCACGTAGGCTAGTTGTGCAATGCATTGATAGTCACAACTACTCGGGATGACGAGGATACCTCAAGTACTTACTTATGGCTAAACAATCCACATGGCAAAACTGCTTCTATCCTGTTCTCCCGCTGTCTGATTCGTGCTGGTAAGAGATCATTTGGTAGTCATCGTGTGTGGTTCATGCTTCGGCAGTCCGAAACAATGTTGTTATTGCATTGTGAGCAATAATCAAATATATACGGTCCGTCTCACTTGCAGTCGCAAGCGTGTTATAAGACGCTGCGTATTCAAAAGTAATCAACAGACAGTAAAAGCGTGTATTAGGATACCATCTAACTACTAGTAGTAGATATGTCATCTACAATTTTTAGAAGCGTAGTTAGCCTGCATATAGATCATTCTTCTATTCGCTCTTGGCTAATCCGTCTTGCATCTTCTAATTAATTAATTGGTAAAAATGGTCGCTGGGTTTACCATTGCCGTGATACGGCGTTTGCCGATCAAAAGCCCGAATCGTAGATGTACATATAAAAGAGAGTTCCTCGAACTAAAATCGACGGAACACCCGGTAAAATGCTATTATCGAAGATCTTCGACTTGGCAATAAATACTACTTATGTTCTATTCCTTATCAATACCACTGGAAACATGAGTAAGAGGAAGGAGACTTTAACGAAACCCAATGATATTATACCCTCAACAAAGGGTCGAGAATGAGATATGGCTCCATCTTGAAGTTCACCTGCAGCCGAAAGGGGACGATCTCCGGTCCAGCTGGCATTAGCTTCAGGGCAACCCCACAAATGGATGCAATCTTCATTCAGCTGGGCTTGACAGCCCTTGCGTCGGAGATATTTCCCTTCTCATCAGTCAACCACATCTACAGCTTTCCTTGGCCAAATGGGCCGGCATACAATTCCAATGCCGGCGATATCAGGCACCTATGGGAGAGAGCGGTGCAGCGGCATGTCGGTTTATGGAACGCTGAAAAGGTGAATTTCTGCTGCGAGTACGTCGGCTTGGCATGAAACCGACGAGTATGCTTCGAGGGGGAAAATCACTTCGAAGCTCGCTCGCGGGACGCCAGAACAGTTAAAACACGTTGCTGGCCTACCTGGTCAAACCTGTCCAGGATCCGGATCCGTGTTTCTCCCCAAAAATTATACTGATTATATCTTGTCGAATTGCTGAGGACGTCACCATGCCAGACGAATCATCATGGGCGACGACTCCGAGCGGCATCAGAGTGCCCCCTCTCTACCCGATTCCGTCTGACATCGCCAAAGACAATGATACGCTCTGCGAAATCTGTCAGACTATCAACTTTGAGCCAGCAGCATTCTTCATAGGGGCGGGGCGACCTGGTCTTCGCTCATCTTCACCAGACGAAGACGGCTCGGAAGAAACGGGTGACGATGACGGCGACGATGATAGTGTCGCCTTGTCATTCGATAATCAATCTGCCTCTCCGAGCGAAGACGAAGATGAAGACGACGATGAGGAGGACAACGACGACGAAGAAGAAGACGATGAGGCGGATGATGAAGAGAATGACGACTCATCAGAGATGTCGTCCGACTCATTTGCACACCACTTCATCGACCTAGGCAAAATCACCGACGTTCGTAGCCGGACGAACTGCCCCTTCTGCCGGCTCACCTTGACAGCCGTAGGCGGCCAGCGGGTCCCCGACGTGAAGGACGGAGAGCCAGTCAGCGTCGAAATCTCCGTGATCAAGAACGGGGCGTCGCCGCGCGGCGACGCGCTACCCACGCGGGTCCTAATGCCGTCGGTCTCGGCGCCCAGCGCGTTCGTGGACGAGGCCGCCGTGTTCCCGGAGATCGTGCTCGTGGCCAACGACTCGCCGGAGGGCCCGAGGTCCCTGGTCCGTCCCGTGCGCCGGGAGAAGGTCGACTTCGGAATGGTCAGCAACTGGCTGTCCATATGCGAGTCCTTCCACGGCGACGAGTGCCGGAAGAAACCCGGCATGGACGACTTCCCCGTGCACCCCGCCGCCATCCTCAGGGAGTTCCGCCTCATCGATGTCGAGAAGGGCTGTCTGGTCAGAGCGACTAGTGACGACAAGTACGCGGCGCTTAGCTACGTTTGGGGCAGTGCTAAAGTCCTGCGTACCCGTGAGTGAAGCTTTTTTACCCCCCTTCACAGTCTCAACGAGTGCGAGAATATACCGATTCAGGTAGCGTCCCGAAAGTTTCCTAACACGATTTGCGATAGTCAAGAGTAACGTCGAGAGCCTGGAGCAGCCCGGCGCCTTTACCACCCCCGGGATCCACGACCAGGTGCCGCTGACCGTCAACGACTCCATCCAGGCCACGAGGGAGATGGGCATCCGGTACCTGTGGGTGGATGCGCTCTGTATCGTCCAGGACGACGAAGGCGGCGAGAAGCTTCCGCATATCAAGCAGATGAACCGCATCTACGAGACGGCCGAGCTAGTCATAGTAGCTATGTCGGGGCGCGACGCCAACGCCGGCCTTCCCGGCGTCCGCCCCTGGACGCGCAATGTCGCGCAGCCGATTGAGCAGATTACACCCCATCTGCGATTGGGCGTTCGAACCGGGTACGGGAATGACAGCGTGGGAAGTATCTATGAGACTCGTGGCTGGACGTAAGTGAGCCCCCTGATGAACCTCTGCTGGCCATATGACTCTGACGCTTAGACATGCCTAGCTACCAAGAAACGTGTTTCGCTCGCAGACAGCTCATCTTCGCAGGGGGTCAGGTCGTGTTCGTGTGCAAATACGCCGGGAACTGGAGCGAGGACAGGGTCGTGGAGGACCCCGACCTCGTCACTGCCGAGATGCTGGAAGGCGGGGGTGGAGGGGCCTGGGACGGGGACGACGACATCAGAACCTACGAGGGGCCGGTCCAGAACTACTCCAGCCGCACGCTGTCGTTCCAGAGCGACGTCTACGCCGCGTTCGCCGGGGTCTCGCAGCGCGTTCGCGATCTTCTGGGCACGGATCTGTGCCACGGGATCCCGCCGCGCTATTTCGACTGGTGCCTCCTCTGGGACCCGATGAACATGCAGACGCGCCGGCAGGGGACGGCAAGCTGGTCCTGGAGCGGCTGGGAGGGCGGCGTGTTTCCGCGCATCTGGGACTGGTACAGTCCCAAGACGCGGGCCATCCGGAACGCACTCAAGTCCCGAACCTGGATCGTATGGTACCATCGCGTCGCGCACGACTCGGTCGAGTGTCGGCTTGTCTGGGATTGGAATGCCGGGAACGACGACGACGACGAAGATACGCGCGAGGCAAAGAACTTCTACGGCGGCGAGATCCGGTCCAGATTCCCCGTCGATTGTTCCCGGACGCGTCCGACAGAGCGGACGCTGATGGGGGCTCCGACGTACTATCCGGATATCCTATGCGACGCTCCCCGTTCGGGGTTCCTGCAGTTCTGGACAATATCCGTCCGGTTTCGGCTCGACAAGCCCGTGTCATCCGGCGACGAGACGAAAAATTGGTTCCGCGGCCACACCCGTCTCGGTATCTTTGGCGAGAGCGGGCGGGAGCTGGGGACTGTATCGGTGCTCGATACGTGGCTGGCGAAGTCCCCTAGTCCTCTCACGGGGGAGTTCATAATCCTGTGCGAGGGAAGAGACGAGAGAGCGGATGACTACAATTATGATGGGGAGCCGGGCTGGAAGTACAAGGTGATGCTCCTTGAGTGGCATGGCGAATATGCAGAGCGTGTTGCCGTGGGATCGATCAATAAAGGTGATGAGCTGGAGGGCTCCCCGGTGTGGAAGGAGATCATTCTCGGATGAGAACAGATGACTTTATCTGGGGTGCATGTGCAAGGCCTTCTCATGTAGCGAAACATACTATCACCCGAGGCTGTAGATTATAAAGTCCTCTCAGATATTCTTCAGCAAGTGCAGTTAGACATTAATTGCACAGCGAGTACAATAGCCGACGTTCCAAAAAGGTTCTTCGTATCATATCGACCATCTGAAATAGACCTAGTAGACGACGAAGCGAACGCCAAGGCTATATAGTTAAAAGAAATACGATACAACTTTCATTTACATAAGCACATCCCAATTCATAATCTATGGATAAACGAGATGAGGCTGATAAAAATGAAACGCTATGATTGATAGTCTACAACTTAGCTTTGAGGAGCTTGAGCTTCGACGTCAACGTCTCCTCGGCTTCCTTCTCGATCCTCTTTACGAGAGCGTCACAGGTAGGGATATCGTGAATTAAGCCGATGACCTGGCCGGCGGTCCACACGCCGTACTCCGGATCACCATTGACGAAAACCTGGCGGCCGCGCTTGCCGCTGACGTAGGGCGCGATCTCTGCGAACTCGCCGGTCTTGCTCTCTCGCTCGATCTTGACGACAGCATCCGTGACCTTGTTGCGATACAGACGTGTGGTGTTGGTCCAGCGACGCATGACCAACGTGGTGTCCGTCTCTTGGGCCTTGACGATCTCCTCCTTGATTTTCTGGTGGATAGGGGCTTCGACGGTGCAGAGGAACCTCGTCCCCATATTTATGCCCTCGGCGCCAAGGCACAGCGCAGCCGCGAGTCCCTGCCCGTCGGCAAAGCCGCCTGATGCGATGAAGGGCACCTTGAGTGTTTGCCGCGCTTTGCTGAGCAGGATAAAGTTGGTGATGTCGGACTCCCCAACGTGACTTTTCGTCCATTCAGATTAGCATACCGACGTAGATATAAGGAACGAGACCGATTGAAAATCGGATAAAGGGTGGAATGACTCGTCGTACTCACCCGGCACACTCGAAACCGTCGATGGATAAGAAATCCACACCAAGCTTAATAGCACTTTGGGCGTGCCGGATGGTCGTGCACTTATGTAGGATGATTATGCCGGACTTCTTGAGCTTCGAGATGACCGGGCCGGGGCTATTACCCGCGGTCTCGACAATTTTGATACCCTCATCAATGACGACCTGGGCGTACGCGCCGTAGTCGGGTGGCTGGAGAGTTGGAAGCAGGGTGATGTTGACGCCGAATGGGTTTTTAGTCAAAGTCCGTGTCTTCCGGATCTCCTTACGCAGATCTTCGGGCGTGGGCTGCGTGAGCGCGGTGAGAATACCCAAGCCGCCGGCGTTACTGACGGCGGATGCTAACTCGGCATATCCAACGTGTTGCATGCCACCTTGAACAACAGGGATCTTGATCCCCAGGCGACGGGTAAGCTCTGTGTCGAAAGGCATCGTGGTTTGTAGGTATTTGAGGTTCGTCTTCCTTCTTTCTTTCTTTTCCCTCTTGTCTTCCTTATAGGGGTGTTGTTAGACAGGCACTACGCGTAGTTTATAAGAAAAATAAAGATAGATAAATATCTAAAATCGACCGTTGACACAATCGTTCTCATATAAAAAATGAAATCTATATGGAAGTTTGGAAAGGAATGAGTGCGAAAGCTCCGGCATGAAAGCTCTGCCCGTGGCGCAACGCCGAAAGGAAGAAGATGCCGAGGTAGGCTGGGGAATATGGGGAACCCTGCCTAGGCTTCTTGAGGTAAAGACGATTAGGGATGGCATATGATGTAGACCGTATCTAGTTTAGCCTGAGCATATGTCCCCACTTTCCTGATCAGGTCTGTACTTGTAAGTTTCGGCGAGTAAGGTACCTTCTAGCGTGGGTTACTAAGCCGTCTGCTGACCCCAATCCTTCGGAAGTCGCTCGTTATATTTATCCGATTGCTTCCCACCCCCATCTCTCTGTTCTCCCCATCACAAATGGTCGCATCCTTAGTGCACCTAGGTAGGCTGTGTAGCCTCCACTGCCTCTGACGACATCGGTAAGAGTCGCGAACGTACTTTGTAGAGGGGTTTTTTGTATCATCGCTGATTGAGACCCCTCTTTGCGCACTATGTAACATACTGTAATACCCACACAACCAAGAGATTCACACAGTATATATAGCACCGTATCACTACAACGCTGCGCAATGTTGATTCCAAATCGACGACGTCGACTTAGTAGTTCTGCAAATACCGGGCATGAAACTGTCATCATCCTCTGGAGATAGGTATCAGCTTAGCCGCCACATGAGTTCTCTATTTAAGCTGTCTTCATCTATCTCAGTTTCAATCGAATACCTCTTCACTCCTCTCTTAAACGCCCACTTATTTATTTATTTAGGCAACCTCCTTACACACCAGACACTGTCACTCACTAACTAATGCGACCGCCGTCTTTCGCCACTCTGCTGAGAACATTCTACGCTTATTCTAGTATCACGAGGGTTCAAGCATCCGCACCCCTCCGTCAGGCTTTGCGCCAGAACTCAGCACATTCAGGATATCTAGGCGCTATGCCCTTCGCCAGCCTTTTTGGTTCAAGCTCCTCTGCCAGCAAGATGACCTATCCTGAGCAGAAAACCCCTGACGAGTGGCGCGCCGTCTTGAGCAAAGGCGAGTAACTCCATCTCATCTCCGCCAGCCAGGCTCTAACCGCAGCTGTGAATTAGACCAATTCCGCATCCTCCGGGAAAAGGGCACAGAGGCCCCTAACTCTAGCAAGCTTGACAAGTTTTTCTCCGAATCTGGCGTTTACACCTGTGCCGGTTGCAACGCGCCCTTGTACAAGGCAAACCACAAGTTCAAGTCGGGCTGCGGCTGGCCCGCTTACTTTGACAGCATCCCGGGCGCTGTCACCAGGCACGAAGACCGAACTTGGGGTATGTCGCGTACTGAAATCGTTTGCTCAAATTGCGGCGGTCACCTAGGTCACGTCTTCAAGGGCGAGGGATATGCCACCCCTACTGATGAGAGGCACTGCGTCAACGGTGTTAGTCTGAACTTCTCCCCGGAGGATCCGGTCGTGAAGAAGTCAGAAGAGGGTGCCAAGGAGAGTAAGGCTTAGCGGTTAAGCGTGTCGGATTTAAATTTCAGTTCGGATATGAGCAATGAACTTGGGACGAGATGAAGCAAGAGATATGTAGCATACTACATGGACACCAAATATACCATCATGTTTACTCGAATCTGTGCTACCAAGTTGATGTTTCTCACACTGTTGATTGAAATATAACAATTGCTTCCAGCCCTCCGTTTATCTTACCAACATACGATCTATCGTCTGTCGTTCTCTTCAACTCGACGAAGGTGGCTTTTAAGTCTCGAACCGTCTCTTTCAGTGACTTATTCTCACTTGCCAGTGCTTTATATAACTCTGGAATTGCACCATCAATAAGCTTAATAGCTTCTTCATGACTGCCTGTAGCTTTCAAGAGACCAGCCAGTTGTCTCTTCATGACAAGAGTCTCGATGAAACGCTCCTTCACAACTAAAGGATCAGACAAATTTCTGATGAGGCCTTCCTCCATTTTCTCTCTCCTACTTTTGTCGGCGTCAGGTAGCAAATGGTCCACGGCCAAATACCACAGCTGTAACACTGCTGCAGTGTGTCTAAGATCACCCTGGCCGTGGCTAGGTCGACGGTGTTATCTTTTCGACCAGTCAACCGATACTTGCGAACTTCGATATCGGCCAAAAGCTGCAAGTTTGAGACCAAAAATCGGTGTGCAGGTTAGCAGACGCCGTTTTAATATAAATCACACTTTCAAAATGCCTAAATAAAGAAATAGTGATTTTAAAAGAGCGAGAGCTAAACTAGCTGTAACTAGGAAGTTTCTAAAGACCTAGACTCTAAGAAATCAAACAACACTGAACGAAGGAAAACAGTTCTCCCTGGTGAACTTCGATGATCTAAATGCCAATAACGTCGTCGCTGAACCACTTTGCACAAACACCCCCCTGAAAGTGATTTAAACAGGCATACTATCAGGGTACTCGCATAGGTCAACGATATACCATTCTACATAAAAGTTGTCAGCCGATGCTCGTAGATGGGCCCGAGGTTCAAACTTACCAAAGGCACTGGCCGCAATGTTTTCAGCGCTATGGTAGGGCTCAACGGTTCCCTCGACGTTCTTCCCGTCGCGCCACAACGACATCAGGTTCCTAGCCTGCTGGGGAGGGTTATTCTGCGGCTCGAGGTCGTCGATGTCCTGCGTTCCGTGGTAGTCGAAGTTCCCCTCATCGTCACTAATAAGAAACCGTCAGCAGGGGCGCCGATTATACAAAGGGAGCTTGTTGGGCTTGACAGCCACTTACTGGAATTGAGGGTAGCCAGCCCGGACACCGATGATATCCAAATGGGTCATCTCGTGCAGCAGGGTGACACCGCCGACCATGAAATCCGAGAGCTTGTACGGTTCCAGTATGCACCAAGAGTTGTCACTGCGCTTGGGGTTTGGTTTGTAGACCTTGTCCGTTGTGCTTCGCTTGGTCAGATCGTCTGTGAAGTACTTGGGGCAGATCTTCATCTGGCGAGGCGTGTCTCCATCTTGCGGCTGGGCGTCTGTAATTGCCCAGCTCTCGGTCGTTCTGGCAAGAGGTCTTTTGTTAGATATTTTACCATCCCGATGAAGGAAGCAAAAGCGACGGGACGCTTACCGGCTTGAGCACTCCGTGTCGTCGGAGGCGGCACAGGTGACGGAAAAAGCATACCCCACTCCCTGATGCTGGTCATCGTTTGGAGTGTTGTTCAACTCAATAGCGCTCCACATGTCCTCGGCGTGCGCCTGATCCTCATCGCGAAGATAGTTCTTGTAGCTAACAGCCATGGGTAACGATGAGCGATTCGCCCGAGAGCTCTCAAGAGACTTAATGTAAACTTACGCATTTTTGTCCGTCGTCAAGGTGCCTACGGCGTAGTTGGCAATGCTGGCAGCATCGGCAAAGTCTTGTTGTAGTTTCTTGGTCTGAGCATCACTGCAGCCGTTGTAGCTTGAGACCTGGCGGCTCTTGAGTATCCCTGAGGCCGGGTGTGCTGGCCACGCCGCGCTCAGGGGTAAAGCACCCAGAGACATCGCTGCGAGGAAGAAAACGGTGTTTGGAGAAGGCATGTTGGGTATTTGGGCAAGACGGTCTTTCGGCAAGTTGAAGATAACTTTGAATCAACGAGTTACAATTTTGTGTTCGATCAGTGAGAGGGAAGATGGTTATGGGGTAAGAAAGACAAGTGAGGACACAGCTCTAACCAGCCAACTTATATACAGATCGTTTACTCTGTGTAGACTCTATTCTTGTGAAGACTTTCCGTCCGTGACGTCGTAATCCGTCCTTCTCCTCATCAATCCCACAGCCTTGCCCCTTCCACAGCTCCATCGTCTATGTCGTACAAGATGCCCTGGGCTATACCGCGTTGACATGCCGCCTCTTGTTGTTGTGCTATTTCTGATCAGTGAATTGCCTTCAGTTAGGGGCAGGGCGGATAAGAACATGACGTCTATTGTCTTATTTTAAATCATCAATTCATGCAACGAGGCAGACACAGCTTACCTCTCCTACACGATCGACGATGCAGCTGATGTTAGGATTTGTCGCGAGGCCAAGGCAACCATGTATGGGGGTGAGCTATAAGTAAAAGAGAACACCTGGGATCCATTGGGATGGTGGCATTAACGCACTGTCGATCCCAGGTAGGTCGTGGCCGTTACGCCTCTAGATGGGACAGCTTACAGCAGATGACGAAACTGTTGAATCCTGAGGGAAGGTGATGTGAGATATAAGGTACCAGGTATTACATAATGGATACAAGAACTAAGACGAACGAATTGGGTGTATTTCCTTTGCGGAATCCCTTTAACTGTCGTTTCGGCACAGTTGCTTGCCGCTGACACTAGGTCAGGGCCAGGAGTCAATAAAAGTAGTGAAGTTAGGACTGTTCCATTACCCCCTTGCTTTTTACCTAATCATACCTATGCGACATCTCAAAACTAAAATAGTGTATTATTGTTTAAAATAATATGCTACTAAAAAGCTTTGTGTGTCCTTAAATAATAGGTCAAACCGTCGGTCAAACAAAGTCATGTTGCCGAAACGATACATACTTATTTAAAGGGATACTGGTAGTAGGGTTGCAGTTTGCTAAGGTGATATGCGGCGGTGGCTCGGCTTTGCATGTGCCACGAATGATCACCACTGACGTCAACAAAAGGCTGATTTGGGGATATATTTAGCCCAACAAGCGCACGCCGGCCTCAGTGTAATATAACTTGGTGCCCGCCCTCACTAAAATACTTAAAGCAATCTAACCTGTGCAATAGTAATTCTTAAAAGCACATTACTGCTCCGATCGAATTATTGTACTATTCTCAATCGTCGGCTTCGCAGTCATACTGAGATCTCTATCATGGTTCTCCTCAAGTACAAAGTTGATCCAGCCGACGTACAGGCTAAGATCAGAGTAGCCTTGTCTGCATCTCCGTCCATCTCCCTCAGCGACCCAGCGGCCGAGCTCCATCTTACGCTCAAAATCCACATTCATTCATCTGTCAAAGAAGGACAACCCATCACATTCATGGTCGATAACACCGTCTTCGAGGTCAAGGAGGATGGGGACGGAGGCATGGACATCTTTTCTCGCAGCGCTTTCGGTGTTCTTCGATCAACATCGCAGGACTCGGCCAAGAACATCTCCCTGGGCCACTTCAAAGTGAACGGGAAACCCAAGAGCGATAGCCCAGACTTGCGTGAGCGGGGCTTTCGATTCGTCACAGTCCCAGGCAACGGATCATGCGTCACTGTGACCCATAGACTAGACTGGTCTCGGATCTTCAAGTATGAAGACAAACGAAAGAAGGAAGACTTGAGTCCCGGGGAACGTTTCGAGATCAGAATAGGGAAGGGGTTCCTCGGCAGCATGTGGTGGTGCTGGGGTGACTTGGAGACGGATCTGAAGGGCAAGAGGTTGCATGTCTGGCATCCTGGTCCATTTGCGGACGAAAAGCCAGATAGAGACTTCGTGCAAAAGGGGAACTGGGTACTTGGCGAAGAGCCAATGTTGCTTGAATGGCTAGTCGATACAGAGGATGAGCAGACGACATTTAAGATTATTAATTAATTTACTACTACCTACTTACTAACAGGGCGGACCTATTAACAGGATAAAATACAATAGTTATTTTTAACTAAATTCCTAGTTTTCTACCTACTTATTAATTAATTAACATGCTTTAAAATTAATATTTAAAAACAATACCTTACACTTACTTACGAGGGCTTATTGCTTAAGGCTACTTATAGGTAGGGCTAGCTAAAACGAGGGTTGTTTCTGCAATAAGTTTTATATGTAAACAAATTATTAAAAGCTTTAAAAGCTATTATTGTTAGTTTCTAGCGCAGTACTTTTGGTAGCACAAGTGCAAGATCAGCTAGTAGGCCTAAAATTATTCCGCAAAAGAGGTAAAAAAGAAGAAGTAGCCTAAGTAGAAGTAGCATTGTTTAGGGCAAAAGAAGCAGCATGACCCGGCGGCTCGACGGTTCCATTTCCTTTAACACGGTGCGCCGGTAGAGTTAACATGCCGATGGCAAAACGGAGGCCCGGCGGCTACAAAGTAGACCGCACTGCCACAACCCGCATAATAAGTTAGCATAGGCTCTTATGGCGAGTTCCTAACATTACTACTTAACAGCTACTTACTCATTTAGACTTTATTGTAACCTAATTTCACTCCAGAATATAAACTTTCTAACATCACTATCCTGCTACTACCCCTACGGGATTTCCTGTCTCTCAAGAACAAGTTGTGTGATTATTCTCTTCTGTACAACAATTGTACAATTTCTTGTATCAAACAAACTCATCAACAGTGACTTCGTATTCCTATCGGAAGAACTCACGAGCTCTAGCATCCTCTGTCTAACGTTTTCAGCAACTATATCATCGATTTGATATTAACCAAAGCCATCCACTGTCCACACATAGCCCATATCTTCCATCTTCTCACCATACTATCCCACCACATACATCCTCCCCCGTCCGCCTGCTTCTGTCCCTTCGGAAATATCCGAGCTTGCACCATTTCAAGTTAAGATGCCATCTAAGCCAGTATCCGAGCAGCGTGGTCAGAGTCCACGAAATCATTATGGCGCCTCGCCTTCCACGAAACAATGCAAGAAAATACGACTGGTCCGCCGTGATGCGCGAAACGGCACCGCTCCGAGCTCTGGGTCGAACAGGTATTCTCACCTCAAGTTGACTCACTACCAGCACAAGAAGCTCTGCTCGATATTTGATTTCAGCACCAGGCGATTTATTTACCTCGCCGAGCGAGATGCCGAGAAGGGATACCGTGTCTCTTATTTCAACAATGGCAAATATGAGGCCATTTTCGACTCGAAGGGCGCTCTTGTATACGTCAACCCCAGAGGAAGCGATTGCTAGAGGCCATCGGTCCCTCTTAGCCCCAAGACTCTCTCCTTGCGGTTATGAACTTACGCCTGAGAATGCTATAACGGCGACGGATGACGACAATGACGACGACGGCGGCGACTATAAACATGACGCCAATGACAGTACGCAACTACACCATTTTAATTTGGGACGGCAGGGTGGATATGTCAAGGGGATAGATATTGCCAAGCCAGGCGGGATCAGCTTATTGGCGCGAGGAAGCACCGGTGTAGGAAGGAATGGCTTCGAGACGTCTATAAAAGGAGCCCTCTGGCCCTGAGCTTTGTATAATTATAGAATCATAGGGGCACGCTCATCTGAATTAACTATCTATAACCCCGTATCGTCTGAGGCACTGGTCACCTAATCCTACTAGATCTCTCCTCACACCTCCGTCAGATCATCGTATCACAACAATGCAGCATGGCCATACCTACCAAACAAACGAGCACCGCAGCAGCAATCAACTTATTCAGCTTGCCGTCCTAAACTTTCCTTGAAACTATCCTGCTAGGCCTTCTTGATCTAATACTAACGATAAAACATAAACACTTCCATTACAAATTCCCTTTCCTCCCCTGGAATCACATGGCAGGCTAACAGAAGCTCCCGCCTAAGATCTGCGAAATAGGATTTCCCAACAACGCTTAATCTCGTCGGCCCCAGCCGTCGCCTAGCGAACGAGCGAGCACTAGCGCCTCGCCCGCCATCACATGAAGAAGATCAGGGCGGCTTTCCACACATATGATTTTTGACGCAATCCTTGAAGTAAACTTAGAGGTGCCTCCCCTTACCCACTAGCAACTTTTATAAAATGTTAAGAAAAATACCCCCCTAAGAAAACTGGTCTAAGCTACCTAGGAGAAGAGATATCTGAAGCGTTGAGGTGCCCCCGGGGTAGCGCGAAATCCCTCCCCCCTTTCTCCTTACCCCTTTTCCTCCTGCTTCCCCATCTTACTCGTCTTCTAGGGATCGCCAACGGGATGAATTTTGGTCATCGAAAAATTGGATATCTCTCCCCTTTTTCTTGTTAAAGGACGACGAGTTTGGTTTATAATTTCCAACTGTTGAGTTTTCTAAGCGCTGCAGCGCGCACACACACACACACACATAATCATCTTATTTTCCTAGCGCAGATTACTACTACTTACCTACTATTACAGATAGTCCCAACATCTCTTAGCCACATGAAGAGCGTGCAACTGTTGCTCGTCTGAGATGATCATGGCTCGGTATTTAGTTCGTAGATGCAGGGTAAGACCATCCCAAATTGTCAATTGTTTAGGTAGTTGACATGTCGTGCTGCTCGTCTTTCTCGGTAACCAATCATGCGCTCGGGACCGTGTCGTCGCAGGGATTAAGGGTAGAAGAGTAGACCGCGGAAAATCACCTTCGTCTCTTCCCTTATAAGCAACCTGGTGATTGACAGATGCCACCCGAATCGTTGACCTGCATACATATGAAATTGAGGTATGCATGCGTCTATTCACATAATCTGACTACCCAGCTAGCCAAGCTAAGCATCTTTCCAAACAGCACTTGACGGGCCATAATAATACTCTGCGCTGGACAGGCGACGTAGCTGCTGTACAAACCTCGGTTTGCTACGACTTGGGAACTCACGGCTAGATAATGATAAGAGCGTAGATTGACACTGACAATGACCAATTGGGGAAATATAGTATTATGAGAAAGCTCATCGCAAGTGTTCATTTATTGGGGAAGCGGTATGCGGACTAACATGCCAAAGTTTATCATAGTGCTTTTCTCTATACGATCTAGACGGAGACGCCACCAGCTTTCTCGTGACACATCACAGAATCTGGTAGTTATAATGCTCCTGGTGATTATTCCGCCTGTTCAAGAGCCATGTGTTGCGGTTCTCCCTCATCTGTTGCTGCCGAACACTGCGCGGCACTGCGCGCTGGACCTCCTTCTTCTTTTGTTCACTTACTCCTGCCATGCCACGACCACCATTTGCCCGGGTGATCATAGCTCCGTATTTGCCACGTTCTTGCCGACGGGAGACTTGTGTGTTTCCACCTGCCTCTTCGTCACTGTCCGAGGCGGCTGCTGCCTCAATAGCCAATCTCTCAGCACGCTCTTCAGGAGTAGGATAGTGGTGGAGATTCTGGCGGTAATATTTCGCCAAAGACCGATGCCCGACGGCACGGCCAGATGGTAGATGCAATTCAGTATCGTCGTAGAAAATGGCTCGATGTTTGTGAGCATGAGAATGCCAACCGTCCTTTTGGTGATGATGCCGAGGATCATGAGACGAATGATGGGGGTGCTTATCGAGCCGCTCGTATTGATGGTACGAGTGGTCGACTGGAATGGCCTGAAGATCCTCTGAATTGCAGGACGAGGCTGAGCTATCTGTCTCCCAGCCTTCGTCCCCTTCGGTGATTTCGTCTCCATTTTGCTCAGTCACCTTTGATGACCGCTTAGCTCCAAGTTTGGCGCCCCCGTTGTGTTTATCATCGTCAATGGACTCGTCTTCCGACTCTTCCGCATCGGAGTAGGTGCTTCTGAAATCGTAGAAATCACCAATAATAAGCTGTTCTTCTTCCGTTGTGAAGGGAATCATACAGTGTCCCTTGTCTCGCATGTGTGTTTGTGCCCCAGAAACTGTGTTTTTGAGTTTCCCACAATAGAGACACTCATGAAACTCCTGAATGCGTTGTTGTAGTGCGGTAAGCAAGCCGTCCAAGTCGACTAAGTATTTCTTCTCTGGAATGAACATGCCATGTATGCGTTCCATGTGAATGACATTCAGAGGGATGGTTGGAGAATCATAATTGCAGAACAAGCAGCTTTTCAACGTGAGGCTGGAAACAGGCGTTTCTGTGCCGGAAGTAGTTTCGCTAGGCTCTTCGGCTGCGACATGCTCTTGCTGATTTTGCGGGTCAACCGAAGGGACTGGGTGTGAGGGCCTCTTAACAGGGGATGGACGCTCTTTTAGACTCGTCTTCTCCAAGCCCTCGACTACATGGTTAAATTCATCCTCAGCGTCCGAGCCGGCGTGTTCAGAAGGCGCAGGTATGGGGTCTCCGAGAGACAAGGTGGAACTCATGACGGAGCTAGTATCATCCACAGCACCTCCCCGTTTCGATAGAGCTATTTCTTTTGCTTTGTGCTTTTGACTACCAACGTGGTTTCGGTAAGAGTTCTCACTATAATATGTTCGTTGACAGACGTCGCAGGCTTGCTGAAAACCGGCACGAGTGGCCTCGGCGGCGGTGGCGGCACGGGCTTGCAAGACCTTCTCGGTGAAGATTTCGGAGGAGATGGGGGGCAGTGATGCAACACGGCGCTTGAGGTTGTACCGACTGCGAGCAGAGAGCGAGGCGTTAGCGCAATGCGGCAGATATGGGATAGCCCGTATAACATGAGAGCACGGAAGAGCCACCTACTGCCAATCACTCTTCATGTGGGCTTTTTGGGTGTCTGCATATCGAAAAGCCACCTGACATGTGTTGCAGGTGTATTGGTGAGCCAACGGTGCGGGATCTTGCTGGGCCTGGAAGGCGGCGGCCGAGGACCGATTGCTTGCAATGGTGGCCATCTCTCACAATAACGTTAGGAGGGCCCGGATAGTCAAAAGTCAAAGCCAGGTGTGCTGTCTCATAGGAAGTATAATTCTGGCGGAGGACCTGGAAGTGTCAATCTCAAGCGTCTCTCGGCGGAAGACTGCAGAGAACTGCAAAAAGAAATCCCGTGGTTGTGGCGTAGGAAAATTGAAAACCCGCAGCCTTGACCTGGGAGGTAAAGGAGGGAAGGGATGCCAACTCTCGACGGCCAAACGTGGCGGGACAACCAATGACTGTACGGTCTGTACCTAGGTGTGGTGTAGGGGAGAATTGAATTAGGCCCTAAGGAGACTTTTTTTATCGAGCTCGAGTGAGCGATGATGTACCTAGACGAGAGGTAGGGTGCGTTATAAATGCACCGCCAATTTGTTGCGAGGGTTTTATTTAGGGTGATAGGTAAGTATTTTTGGATGGAGGGGTTCGATGGAACCAAGAAGTGGGATGGAATGGGCGGGCGGGTGATTGCATAATCAACCCAAGCAACGGAATGGGAATCGGGGGGTGGCCTTTGGTGGGGGCCAGCTTGCGGCAGACGCACGCACCTGCCTGGGGACATACCTGCATTTAATGGTACCTCAATACCACCTAGAGGTACAAGTACAAACTAGGTACCTAGTGGCATATAGGCATGTACAACACTTAAAAATGTAGTACCTAAGTAATCTATAAGATGTCCGTGGAGGTAGGAAATAAGTATTCGCATCAACAGTATACTGTTGTATAGGTACTACTTGAGGTGATTTACCTACCGACGAGTAGCGCAAGTTAAGCATTGAGCCTACTCCGTCCACTAGGAATATTTACTGAAGTGTGATGCCATATTTGCTGTTCTATGTACGTCACGCCTGGGATCTCTCAGGGCTGAAGCTTGGCATAAGTCTACCAGTGCCCACTAGCATCGTTCTTGGAGAGGAATGCTCTATAAATTCCTCTCTCAAATTAAAGAAATTGTCACCCATGCTAAATTGAAATACCTACATATGTACCTAGGAAAAACAACTTTGTTGTCGATAACACCCCATGCTCAGTGATAAGAAAGCCTGCAGCCTGCATGAAGATGACTGCCAAGGTATGTGTTAGACAACCAAATCTGTTTAACACTGTTGTTGGGCAAGGCTCGGGAATACACCATAAGATGAACAATACCTACATGTATCTTATTTAACTTGAGCGGATGTTGATTTTTATCACATGGTACATGTAGGTGCGTGCGTGTACATCTAAGAGAGATAGATACCAGGTACATAAAGTACCTATCGAAGTACCTAGCTGTAGATACATGTAGAGGAGGTATACAGGTAGCCCTGGGGATAGCCAGTGAAATTTTGTCGGAGATCCCGGCTGTAGCCGCCCCGCCAAAGCCGACAGAGAATCGCCGCTAGGATATAGTCTAGCCACTCCCGTACACAGTGTGGATGCTTAGGTACTGTCTGCTTCGTTAAAGTAAGGGTGCGTAGGTAGCAGTGTAGATTCATGGAGCAAGAGGGACGGGGACTAGGAGAGAGCGATACTCCAACTTCAGCAACTACTCCTTCTTATTGCTGTGTCCTGTATCTTGCCCCCGTTCATGCCGTTCCTTCACAGCATCTTTGGAACATTCATCCCCCTTATCGATTTCTTGTAGATTCTTCCAACGTCGCGCTTCTCTTTCATTTGGTTCCCTCTATCTCTCTCTATATCTTCCTTCCCCGTCTACACCACCTAACCGCTAATCGCCATCCGTCCGTATCGCCCGACTCTACATTCGCCAACGCTCGCTCCCACTCTCGTCCTTTATACCTCGTTGCGGGACAGCCACTGAGCCCGACATCTTTTCGCACCGCATGTCATGACGATAGAACCAAATCGCCCGATCCATAGCGGTCGTGGCTCCAGCATCCCCGAAGACGACGTCCTCGCGTCGCTGTGGGAAAATGCGCCATTCCCTAAACTCCCCTCGGACGCGCCACCTGAGATCAGAGAGCTGGTAGTCGATGTTGAAAGCCCTAAGCGAGTCTACACGATACACCGCGCTTCTCGCCGTCACAGTCTGCAGATTCTCATCGATCGGTACGTCTTTCCGCTTCCGACATGGTCACCCTATCCCCCCTTTACAAACCTAACCTTGAGCCCAGCTTCGTATTCCAACTGCGCTACGGCTGTGGCAGCAGTTCCTGCTTAGAGACAACATGTTTCACATACCGGAAGAGAGTAGCTGGCAAATCACCTATCCGTCGATATAATCCCAATAGCGCAAGAACTCTCGCCGTCTACCTTGCTAGTCAAGACAACCCTGAAAGCCGGTTATGCCCATACCTTCAACCATCTGGCAGACCGTCTGACGCCATCGTACCGCTCCATTTTGTCCCCAAAAACGCTCCGACGAAAGAGAGAGTCAAGGCGCGTCTGCCTCGCACTAAAAACCACGAGTCCGTCTTCGGGTCTTCGTCTGTTCGACCAACTGCTCAGCATGGTGGTCAGGACCGAAATATTGAGAAGGATGGCATATATTCACCACCCCGAGCAGCACAGACTGCATCACAGACCGCGTCACAGACTCCTAACAGCAGTTTTGTACCGATACAGATCACTGAGAAGCCAGTGGGGAAGAAGGACTACCGCTCTTTTGCTGCCGCGCTCTTCGGCACTGTCGCATTCAAGATGCTCGAATGGCTGGCACCAAACAACCTAGAGGCGCTGTCGGATAAAATGGAAACGGCGCGTTGCTTGGCCAAGCCAAGCGCAAGATCCCGAGAAAGCCTCTCATCAGATGACGACCGCGAGCAATGTATCGTGCCAAGCGTGTTGTCACGCGACGGCTTGAGTGGGAAGACACCTGTTGGTAGGAGAGCTAATGGTTATAACGGACCTCACCCCGGGATAACGACCGTCGTTAATACAACTGAAATTCATACCAATCCCCCCGTGGAGAGACCACCTGACGAAGCAATTATTCGGTCACCAAAACCAAAGAGAAGGCCAAACGCCAAGATTCGTACATCGTCTGGATCCCGATCATCGAAGGTGGTGATGGATGCAGCCGATGAGAGACTCTTCGGCCCTCCCGACGCTATCTCCAAGAGCAACGTTCGACACTCGACTCAACGTTCCGCATCTCAGCTGCGTAGTGAAGATTCATCAGACACTAACGCCGACAGCCGATCATCAACGGAGGCTGGTCAAGAGGATGCAATTGATGGCCACCTGACACAAATATATGGTCTTGAAGGCGTGTCCAGCAGTGGCGTGGATAGTGGGTCGATATCACTACGGAGTGAGCAGCCTTACAATGGCGCATTGGAGCCCACATCTGAACTAGATAGCTATCTTCCCCAGTCGTTAGCACGCCTCAATCCTGAGGTAGTCAATTTCCTGTGTGATGTCTTGCAGGACGATCTTACAATGCAACGGCATATGTTAGAACCACCAACCATTAGCGGCTCGCTTCGACACAGTACAAGCGGGCGCAAAGTTCGGAAAAGAAAGCGGAGGGGTCGCCTCCCATACTCACAAAATCTCAAACACGAATGGAAACTTTTCGTCGAGCAGAGCATATTCCATGTCTTGAGCGACCCACGAGCTTTGCTGGAATCTTTTACTACTCACGATGGGATCGTTGATTCACAGACCGTATGGTATTGTATGCTTCGCTTAACAAGAGTAGCTCCGCATCTTGTGTTTGATAGCCTATGGATTGCCATGGCCAGCCTGTTTGTGCCCCCAAAGTCATTGCAAACCTCTCCTCCCACGGCAAAGGTGTTTGCTACTTCGCAAAAGCCGTTCTCCAATACTGAAGCAGCGTCTCTCATGTCAATCTGTTTCCATGCTCTGATCGCCGCGGCGCCCCTAGTGGCAGACTCTCGACAGCTCTTCGATATGTCTCGCATGCGGTCTCGTGGACTGTCATTAACCGGGAGTGGGGCCGCAGCAGAACATCGTACACTGTTATCCCTTCAGTATGAAGACGCATTTACTGATGATTTGGCGTTAAGGCTAGCAAGGCGGCTACTAATGGCAGTCCTAACGAGGCGCGACTTCGATGAACTCATCGAGTTGGATCTCAACTTACTCGACAGCGCCAGGCAACCTGGTGTGTTAGACACACTACTTTCTCAGATCGAGCCGTCTATGCAATCTACAATGCGCTTCTCCAAATCTGAGCGGAGCATTCATGAAAAACGAGTTCCAATTCTAATTCTTGATTGGGCAAGGACAGTTATGGTTCGAGAATGGACGGGGAAGCCTGATGTCCCCGGTGATGGTCCATTTGGTGGTGCTCTGTTACTAATAAGGGCCATGTGTAAGCCACCACTCCCGAACGTTGTGATCTGTACTAACTCACGTCCCGACAGACCGGAAACGTCAGGCTCTCCTCCTAGGTGACGCCCACTTCCGCTTTGAGTTTCTTGGTGACCGGTTGGACTCGGTTGATATGCCAGTTTCGTGGCTATATTTCACGTCCACGAGGCAAAAGGCCCATCTCCTAGATTTTCCCTTCCTTTTTAAGCCGGCCTCCTTAGTGACATACTTTCGCGCTATCAACTTCTCGATGATGAGCCATTCATATGAAGAGGCCACTTCCTTACAACTCCGGATTAGGATGATAACAGAACCAGGTAGTCTGGTCACGGAAGCTCATCATCGAAGTGCTCTTGAAGATCTTCTGAGGACACCTGCATCCAAGTTCCTAATTTTGAATATCCGTCGCGATGAGATATTAGCAGATGCCTTTGATCAGCTTTGGCGACGGGAAGAGCGGGAACTTTTACGGCCCTTGAAGATTCACCTCGGCGAGGATAGCGGAGAAGAAGGATATGATTATGGTGGCGTCCAACAGGAGTTCTTTCGCCTAGCTATCGCAGAAGCTCTAGATCCGGATTATGGCGCCTTCACAGTTGACAGCAGGACAAGGATGACCTGGTTTCAGCCCGGTTCCTTACAGCCCGAATGGAAATACGAACTAATCGGTCTACTTGTATCGCTGGCCGTCTACAATGGCTTAACACTTCCCGTTACATTTCCCAAGGCTCTTTACCAAAAGCTCCTCGGCGAATCCATTACAGAACTACATCATATCGCTGACGGCTGGCCCGACCTTGCAAACGGACTCACCAGTCTACTTGAATGGAATGAAAACGATGGTGCTGTGGAAGATGTTTTCGTTGTGACTTATGAATTCTCTACCATGATGTTGGGTCAACCCGTTAGTCGTCGAATGGATCCAACCAAGCGAGAATCCTGGCCTCAACCGTCTTTGCACCCTAACACGGAGCCACTTTCGGTAGACAACCCCACGGACGCACCACCCGTGACGGGAGACAATCGTAGCGCATACGTCAGCGACTACATTCGGTATCTCACTGACGTGTCGGTAGCGCCGCAATTCGAAGCCTTCGCCCGCGGGTTTCGCACTTGTCTGCAACCCAAGTCTCTGACGTTGTTAACCCCCTCGCTCCTACAGTCTATCGTCGAAGGTACGCAAGAAATCGATATCACAGAACTCCGACGGGTGACACGCTACTCGGGATGGGACGCAAACCATCGTACCATACGCGACTTCTGGTCCGTAGTCAAGAAATTCGACGACCGCATGCGTCGCAAACTACTCGAGTTCGTGACATCCAGCGACCGCCTCCCCGTTGGCGGGGCCGCCCATATCCAATTCGTTATCCAGAAAAACGGCGAGGAAGAAGGGGAGGGGGCCCGCCTACCTACTGCATATACCTGCTATGGTCACCTCCTTCTCCCCGAATACCGTGATAAGGAAGTGTTGCGAGAAAGACTATCCATGGCGGTGGAGAACGCGGAGGGTTTCGGCTTTGCGTAGATATAAAAGTATGGGGTGAAATTATCAGGAAAAGGGTGTAAGGAATCTGCATACAATAGAAAGGGGGTCGCATCCATAGCTATGAAAAAAAAGCTCGAGAGGGCGAGACATAGGGTTACTCCCAAAAACCATGGGAAGGACTTTCTGTGGCAGCGCCGTTGTGTTGTCCACAGGCTCTCTTCACCCTACCACCCTACCATCCAGCTATTTCCTACCTGCACAGGATGTTTTCTTTTATCCCGCGTACTCCAAGCTATACCTGCCTGGTCTCTGCCCTACTTGATTCCCTGTGTCTGAGAGTGTAATAGTTCTATTAGGCGTTTTGTGTTTAGTGGCTGCATGGACGAAAGGGGGAAAAAAGGCAATACGTCCAGCATCTAGGAATCTAATCATATTGTCTGTGCTATTGATGTAATAATAGACACGCACCGGGAATTGGGAACGAGGTGACATGGCCGGATTATGGGATCTGCAGCGTGGCTAATCTGAAATTAATAATTATCTAACTATGTCATTATCAAATGTATCAAGATTGCTCCGAGCTCTCTGTCTCTCTCTCTCTCTCTCTCTCTCTATTGACTTGTGAGTGCGTAAGCGTGTGTAAATATACATATTCCACTTTAAGATCACAGATGGCGGGGGGGGGCATCACGAATTTATTTATTTCGGCCCCTTTTTTTTCGTATTGTATATTTTTTCGTTCGAGTCACCGGCTATCTGTCTGTCTACCCGAGTCCCCTGAAAAGGCCTCTATCTAACTAAGTTAGGGTCCGTACATTATGTTCGACAAATAGGCCCTCGCCGTCAAATCGGGGTAGTTTATTATACGCAAGGTCTCTTTCGGATTTTGCCTCTTCCGACAACTGAGCTGAACTCAACTACGTCTTTTCTCTACCTCCCCTCCCTCTCCGTTCCAGTGGGGCTTGCGTAAAAGGGGGCGGGGAAGGGGGCTATCCAGTTATATAATGGTGGTTCTTCATATATAGATAGCTCTAAGTCATGGGGGGAAGAGCAGGGTGGGTATCGCGTTCCAGCCGGCCAGCCCATCTAGTAGTCTTGGTCGCCTGAACCGCTGATAATAACATTATTGACCTTTAAGACCATGCGGCAGAGCTGGGTGGCCAACATAAGCTGCTGCTTCTTACCGATGAGAGGGTCAATGACGAAGGCCTCCTTCATATCGTAAGAACCCCCGCTCATACAGTCGACGCCAAACCTGCCACGGCCCTCGGAGCCGACCCGCACTTGCTGTGACTTGGCCTCGGCAAGGGTAGCGATAGGGTTGAGGCCGCTGTTCTCGGCTAACGCCATGGGAATAGCATCGAGCGCCTCGGCGAAGGCTCGCATCGCGTACTGCTCGAGCCCTGGCGTCTGGACGGCTGCGTCCTCGACGGCGAGGGAGCATGCAATTTCGGCTGCGCCACCACCGTAAACGACGCGGTTATCGCGTACAAGATTACGGACTACACAGAGGGCGTCGTGGAGCGACCGGCGGGCTTCGTCGATGATCTATGTATGTGATTAGCGCTATAAGTCACGGCGTGATGTATGTCATGGGCTCTTTTCATTAGACGGAGACTCACCATCTTGTTACTGCCCCTAACGAAAACAGTAACGGCCCTGGCATTGGCGCACTCCTCAATCACGAGCATCTTCTCTCTCGTGGTGCCAAAGGTCAGCTCGCGGACGATGCCCGCGGTACCCAACTTTTCCGGCCTCAGATCTTCGAACCTCGGTACTATCCTGCCGTTTGTGGCAATAGCAATCAGCTCGATCTCAGGGCCACCAACCCACCTGACGGCAGGCAGCTCGTTCTGGAGGAGTAGATGGTTCGCTTCGTCATCAAAGCCCCACTGGCAGATGGCCAAGTTCGCGCCGGCGTCCTTGATCTGCTGGATCATCTCAATGAACTTTTCCCGCTCGTAGCTCTGCAGCTTCTTATACTCCTCGACCGACGCGATATCTAACTTATGCTTCGTCTTCGGCTTCGGCGGCTCGAAGGCACATGTGAGAATAGCAATCTTGGCATTCCGGACTTCGGAGGGCATCTGGGGGTGTGAGAAGTCCTTGTCCACGATGACGCCCTTCACGAGTATGGTGTCCTCTAATGCGCCGCCTACTTTCCCATCCACCTTGATCAGCTCAAAGTCGACATCTTTACGCTCGAAGTCGGCGACGGAGAGAACGGCGTCGACGGCGATGTTAGCGAACTGGTCGTGTGCTTTGGAGACGATCTTGCTCCCTAAACTTGTGCGCGCAACCTTGACCAGGTTCTCTGTGTTTGTCTTGCTAAACTCAATGACGTCTGATATACGATCTAGCTCGGCCACAGCAATGTCGCAGGCTTGGTCATAACCGTCCGCTATCCGGATGGGGTGGATTCCCTTGTCTATGAGCTCTGCGGCCTGCTCGAGCAGGGCACCCGCAAGGACGACGACACCGGTAGTTCCGTCACCGATCTCGTCATCTTGTGACTTGGAGAGCTCGACAAGAAGCTTGGCGACATGGTTCGAGATCTCCATCTGCTGCAGGATAGTGGCGCCATCGTTGGTCACGGTAATGTCGCCGTCTGAGGAGATGAGGATCTTGTCGAGGCCGCGGGGCCCGAGCGAGGTCTTTACAATGTTGGCGACGGTGCGGGCGGCGAGGATATGTGACTTGACGGCTTCGTTGCCAAACTGGCGCTTCTTCTTGCCCTGACTAATCCCAACACGTCAGATGGGGGACAGGATTCATGGGGGTGCTGCCGGGACGACTCCCTCCCCTAGGCGTTTCTGGTGGGCAACGTACTCTCTTACGATGATAAATGGCCGACCTTGCTCATCTTTCATAATAGAAGCTAGGGTAGCTCCTCGTCAGTATTTGTTCTCGGGCCGTCGCCGTCGAGGGGTCATACCATTCGACAAATCTAAATCTGTGAGCGGCAGGTGTTGTCAGCGTACGGTTTGGATACAGCCACCATGAATCATCGATCGGGAAGCCCAGATGAATAAACGAACAAACGAGAAACCAGGGCGTAGGGTAGAGAAGAGAAGGGCAGGGCAGGGCAGGGCAGGGCAGGGAAAGACCAGGACGGGATTCCGTACTCATCGCCATATTGGCAATAATTTCACAGCTCTTTCGAGCTTGACTTAATGTGAGAACGGTTCGGTGGCGGTTGGTATTGGGTTCTGAAAAGAAGGAAAAGAACCAAAAAACACTATGATGGCACGAAGATGTTTTATTACTGCCGGTTGGTTGGGAGCGGTTCTTCTGCCTCGACGTTTGTTTGGTGGGCTGCGAATGTGGAATCTCTTCTGGGCCCCAAATTCTCAAAATCTGAACATGGAGAGACTGAGTGATAGGCGCGGTCCCCGCCTTGTGTAGGCTGTAGCTATCTATCGTTGCCCCACTACAAAGTAGTGTTTGCTGCTACGGCGCTCTCTCATTGGACATCATTAGCCCACTACCTACACCCACCCATAGGTACCTCAATGTAGAGGTACCTGGAGCCTACATGTACCTTTTAGGTAGCTGGGGTTTCAAAAATATCGAGCGAGACGCTGTTTTACACCAAAACTGAGAATTGCTGCTGCGACTGGAGACGACGCTTTCAGAGCTGCCAGTTCTGATGCGGGAAGCATTGCCTGCCCGGGGAGGGAACAGTTCACTCCTTGATATCTTCTCAATTTTGTACTATAGTAAATAAATAAAAATTAATTCTATGTAGAGAATTGACCAAGCTATGTTTTGTGCAATTGAGTTTTTTTAGAAAGGTACAGTGGAACTATTTTCTTTTCTTCTATTTAAAAGAAGTAAAAGATCTTGCCTCTTTCTAAAACAAATGACTTTGCTACGTTTAGCTTTATAGAAGTACTGGAATAAAGCTTATAATATCGCGAAAAACTACGCAGTATAGCATTGTTATAGCAAAAGAAGTATAGAATAAGAAATATTGCATTAAATAGTACATAATATGGTGAGATATTCAATTGCGAAGTTGGTGTGTTTTGGTGTAAAACACTGTCTCACTCGATAGTTTTGAACCGTCACTGTACATGTAAGTGCATCCTCCCTCCCCTTTTCTTCTACATACTCCCTTTTTTTCACATGTCCGCCCAGGATGACTTCAGAGCCGCAGCTTTCTGGACGAAGGATTCAAGTCATTGGGGTCACGGGGGCAGGAAAGGCACGTTCAAATACACCTCTCCTACAGAAATTATCACGTCACTGTGCGTACTAATCTAACGCAGCACCCTGATGCTAGAGTACTTTCGCACGGCGACTAGGCAAACAGCTTTCGATACCGGTATGCGAACTGGACTCTCTCTTCCACGAGTCCAGAGCCGGTGGCGCCCTGTCAGAAGATGACGCCAAACGTAACGTCCAGGCTCTGGTCGAGTCGAACGACGAGTGGATTCTTGACGGCAAGTACGTTGTTACCGTCCACGTGAGAGATCGATCAATGCTCAATTAAGGCACAGTCACTGGCTTCAGTTGAAGGACATATCCTACAGTGTAGCGACAGACATCCTTTGTAAGAATGAGATTCATCGTGTGCGCGACCGACTGCTCATCTGCTGATTTGTTATCCCCATTGTTCAGGGATTGATACGCCACTGTCATTGACACTATGGCGTGTAATCACTCGCACCATCTGGGGTAATTCCTCTTCCACTTCCGACTACCTTTTCTGCAAAGGTTCGCTAATGACCAATTCGTACTAATTGTCAACCCCAGAAGTGCTGACCATCCCCGGCGTTCTGCGAAGGGAGCTCTCAGGCGATAGCTTAATCACGATGTCACTCAGAGTCCGGGCGAAAAAACACGCCAATTCGAGCAAGCGTGTCGAAAAGAATCCCAAATGGAAACGCTTAAGCGGCTGGTTTGGTCGTGATAGCTTCCTGGCAAGAGTAAGAGATACGCTTCGAGCAGTCTAGGAACTCAACGACCTATGATCCATTCAGTAGTCCAGATAATATACCCATTTGCAAGTAAATGCAGAGAATCATGCAACTTCAGGACGTGGAAGAGGCCCTGAAAGCAGTCATCGAACTTTGTAATCCGAATCAGCAACACGAAGGGGCCACTTCCGCAAGGAGTATTTCTATGTTGCCGTCTTATCCCATTTGAGATCATTGCAAAAAGTCAGACGGTGAAGGCGCACTTTACAAAGCAGGATCATAGCTCGAGGCTTAGAAAGACTTCGTGTATCGCATGGACTGGAGCGTAAACAATCTAAGCTAGTAACGCTACAAGATCAGCAATCTAAACTTCGATCCCTTTCTTGCAGTAGAGCCCCCAATGCTTCTTGCAGACTTTCTTTCGATCCATTATTGTCGAATATAACATCAGCGATCTCTTTAATGCGCTTAGCACCCCGTTCCTTCTTTACGGCGTCTTTCTGTTCGAATCGAGGCCTTGGTCGGGCACTTCTCTCCAACCGTAGCTCTTCGTTTGTCTCAATGTAGATAATCTGCAGACTGAATCGCACCAATATACGCTCTCGATTGTGAGTGTCGATAGGTACCTGGAACCTACTTAGGTGTATAAGGTAGACAGACAGATTAATATAAGTGGTGCTCACCGCTTCCAAGCAGCCTCTCTCTCTCTCTCTCTCTCTCTCTCTCTCTCTCTCTCTCTTACACACATACCGGCCTACCAAACATCTCTGAATCTCTAAACCCCCCCATCTCATTACTAACCACCCACGCCATTCCCCCACGCCAGGCATTATTACATCATATTTAGTATAGGCCGAGCTTTTGTGCTCTACGAAGCTACATTCTGCAGCTTCATTATACTCGGCCGTAGCGGCATCGCGTAACCCGAACACCTTGCCCCTGAGATATCATTGCAGTGGTTGAACAATTCACAACCAATCAAGACTGCTCGTCCATGCATTTCTGGATCTGTGTCTTGTAATGGCTCCTCAGCGCCCGCCTGTTTACCTTTTGCGTTGCCGTCACGAGACCCTAAATTGTTAGCATTCTCTGTCATCGTGTGGGCCCGGGGGGGGGGGGGGGGTTCTTACGCTGGGAGGCGTCCACTCGTCTTCTACGATCACAACGCCGCTGATCATCTCGAGCCCGCTAAGGCCGGCCTTCTTTCCCGCGATGATCAGATCTTTGTGTACCGCTTCTCGTACCTCCTTGCTGTGGTGCATGTCGTCGTGGTCGACGTTGAGACTCTTCGCCAAGTCCGCAAGCGCCTTCTCGTTAGGCGTGATGATCGCAATCGGTCGCGGTTGCGAGCTATCGCCGTAGATCATGAGGTTATTCACATATACGCTGCCACGATAGATGGCCTCGAGCTTTTCTAAGGCAATGTACTCGCCGCCCTGTAGTTTCACTAGGTTCTTGACGCGATCTATGACTTTGACATGGCCTACGGAGTCAATCTCGCCAATGTCGCCTGTTCGGAACCACCCATCCGATGTGAACGCCTTCTCCGTCTCTTCTGGGTTCTTGTAATACTCCTTGGCAACGGGGGGGCCACGCAAGAGGATTTCGCCTTGCGGCGGTATCGAAGATACGCTATAGCCAATATCCGGGAGACTAACAAGCTTGAGTTCGAGAGAGGGCGGCGCAGGGCCGATGGCGTTGGGCGTCCACTGCAACGGGCAGCCCAAAGACTGTGATATTCAGAGTCAGTAATGTTCATTATGGGCGGGAAACTTCTTACGCCGTTTGAGCATGTTTCGGTTAAGCCATAGCCGGTCACCATAGGTGCCAACACTATACTCATAAATTGCAGTGTACCCTCGGAGATGCCACTACCGCCGTTGAAGAGGAAACGTACACGGCCTCCCGTTAGATGCCGGACTTTGTTGAAAACTAAGGTATCAAGGATAGAACCACCAGGTAAACCCATTGAGACGAGCACCGATTTCAAGTTGTACGCGCCCCAGAATAGACTTCTTGTCAGAGCGCCACCAGAGTTAACTCGGCCTTCTATCCCCTTTCTGATCGTCTCCCAGATCTGTGGGACGCCAACCATGACTGTTGGTGCGAGCTCTCGCATATCGCCCGCACAATGGCGCATAGAGGTATCGGCCAATGTACGAGGGGAGCCATAACCCAACGTTCCTCCCATACCGACAACGAGATTCTCCACGCACATTTCTAAGATATGCGCGAGCGGCAGGTAAGCCAGAACCACTTCCTTCGAAGACACGGTTTCGGAGATGACTTCATACAACCCTGTGACGCCGGCAAGTAAGCCCCCGTGCGTGATGGGCACGCCTTTAGGGGCACCAGAGGAGCCGCTTGTATACATGATACAGCACAGGTCCGTCGGCTTCGGTGGGACAGGAGGCACCGGATTCTCAGCACCGAGGGCGACCAAGTCAGAATAAGAAATAATTGTAAGTTCAGGATGTGATGTCTCGAACTTGGCTAGCTCGTCATCCGATATGGGCATGTTGGTGGAGTCGTTGTAAATGAGGTACTTGACATCCTTTGCGTTTTTGAGGGCAAGACTCGCCGTTTTTAACAGATGGGGATCGGTGTACATAGCCTTCGCTTCGGTCTGGGTGAGCGAGAATTCGACAGCATCCGAGCCGAGAGTGTCGTAGGCGGTAGCGATGGTGATGGACTGCGACGCGCATCCGTGCGACAGGCATAGCCAGTTTGCGCTACCTCGCATGTTAGCAGCTCGTCAAGTAGACGGCCAAGCAGGGGGTTAGAGGCTAGCTACCTTGTCGAGGCGAAGATATGTATCTTGTCGCCGGGTGCCAAACCTAGCTTTCTCAGACCGGCGCCAACATCGAGCGCCCGTGCCCCATATTCCTTATAAGTGACAAACTTGAACGGGGAGAGCTCAAAGTAAGTCCATTGCTTGTCAACCTCGGTCTTGACGCCATCAACCACCTTCGGCACCTTCTTGGTCTCGACATGTGTCCTGACGAGACTACGGGTTCCGATGGCGGCCTTGTTCCCATGCTTCTTCGCAGTCGAGGTAAACAAATCGTAGATGGTGGTTATCTCGGGCGAGGGGCTTGTAATGAAGCCATTCTTGGCCTTGATATGTCGGTATGGTTTCGACTCGCCTTCGATATCGGGGGCGCTCGTGTCTTGGATCATGAACGGGGGCTTCTGCACCATGCGCAAGGGCAAAATCCCCTCGTATTGAGTCGGAAGAGCCATGACCAGGATATTGAGGTGTAGGGATAGTCCGTGTGAGCAGTTCGTGTAAGCGCTGGACGACGGCGGGTAGTCAGCTATCTAGGCAGCAGGAGCTTCGGGTAGAGAACACATTTAGGAAGATTAGATCGAGATCTTGAAACAATGTTACCTATATGTACCCTTGTAGCGTGACGTAGTGTAAATAAGGCTATTTTAGCCCAGATCCACTTCGTACCGATTACCTAAGTACCGTAGGTATACTTTGTACCGTATACACAAAATACCTGTCCCTGCAGTTCTTACGAATTACATACCAAGAAAAGTGAGTACTAGGGCTGATCGGAGATGCCTATCAGAAAGCAACGCTGCCGGGCGAAGGAGATTGTATACGTTTCTTCTTTTTTCCTCACATGTCCTAATGTTCGTAATGATCACTAAGTCTAAATCTACGGACCTCGGCACTCTAATCTAAGTAATCAAGCCGAGGCGGGCATTTTTATTAGCGTATAAGTATAAAAATGTTTTCGAACTTTAGCATACAATAGACTCAGCCAATCAGCTCAACCAATTGATCTTGTTCCTGACAAAGGCGCTTATCGCATCACATCGGCACTTTTGTGAAGTCCACGGTACCTCATAGCGAGACCGACCGTTATCCGTCGCCTCTCGGTGATGCTTAGAAGTTACAACGTAGCATAGGTAGGCACACACTAGACAGTAAACAGGCAAGCATATGATAATTAATTACCTATAGATTTCCCGAATAGCGATAAGTCCGGCCGGGTATCCCGAGGGTGAGGTAGTACCTAAGCGACTGCAGTGTAGAACCTCCTTCACAAATACCAACTTACGATCCAACTTACCCTAAACAGTACTGAAATTTTCTAATTAAATCTTTTTGCTTCTTGCCTTCTCCCGCTCTCTGTCACTCTCTGATAAGAAGTATCTAGTGTATATTAGTATCGTATTAAGTGCCCTAACACGAAAGTCTAAGTTATATTTTTTGTAGGTCACTCAGAGTCTTAGATAATCATGAGCACCATGGACTACACGCTTTATTGAGAGACGAAATCGTCAGGGTATCTATCTCTCGTATTTTATATGTTTGAATTCCGGACGGTCACACAATCCTGTCACTAGATGTATTCACAACTCATCTTCCATATATGAGTCGTCAGACGAGCTGTAAGGATAATCTCTTTTTTTCATGCTTGTGTACTCAATCAATAAGACATATTGGGTATGATAGGACAAAGTACTCCCGCTACCGTCTAGATGAAGCCCTTCCCGTGCCTTGACGCCTTAGTACAGTGCCCTTCAAGCATGGGGCCGCACTCATCGTAACTCTAAATGTAGTATATATTGCCCCGCTATAGTAATTCCAATCCAACGTGCCTCGATTTTCTCCCGTCCTTTACGACCACACGGCCCGTCGCCTGTAGTATAATTGCACTGGCGTGTAGTAGTTCTCGCAGGTGTAGAGGGCTTGTTCGGTGTGGGAACGGGGTATGCGTGGCGTGATGTGTGTATCATTACAATGTGTCCATGTGTCGTCGTCTAATCTGATGTAAGATATGTAGTGACCACTGTTTACATTCGTTCCAGCGTGGGCGACCACAGCAAACAGGTCATATATAGCAGGGCAGTTGAAACCATCAGCTGCCTCGCCACCGAGGGACTGGGCGATTTGCTCCCTTTGCTTGGGGTCGAGAGTGTAACGGCTCAAGTCGAGTCCATTAAATGGAAATTGCAAATGTTGCACAACCTTTTGCGAACTGGTCTGATCTGTCCTCTGGAGTCCCACGCGCAATAGGGGGGGTAGGCGCGCGATCTGCTTTCTCATTATCTTGCCCCTAGACTTGCAGACGTCGCACTCCGAGTCAACCTCTAGTTCGCTGAAATGCTGCTCGACGAGTTCCATCAGGGTGCCGTCGTTCCGATCCATTGGTACGGGAAACCCGTATCTTTCCGATTCTGCGGCAATGAAGTTCCTTGCGTTGCAATTTTTACAGGTAAACGTGTGGAGCTCCACCAGATACCAGTGCCGACTGACGATGGAGTGATTAGGGCGATTTCCCCATCGGTCTACAATGAAGCCCACTGGTTGGGTAGTATCGAGCGTCGGCAGGAGATTCTTGGTCCACTTGACGCGAGTTTCGACCTCGAGCTGGCCAAATACAAATGTTATAAACTCATCCGAATCATGCTGGCTACTGTCTCCAAACCTAACAGTTTGCCCAGCCGGCGTTGTGTATCCTGAATGAATAGTCCGTAGATAGTGCTGTCACTTGTTAGCATTTGTCACCTGACGAAAGGGGGGGTGGGGGGTGGGGGGTTGAATGAGACATACCATAAGAGTTGAAGCTTTCATTTTGGCGAAATTTCTTTGACTTAACCATTGAAAAAGGTTGCCAAGTATCCTGCACATTAGTTGATTATAAGCAGGGTCGGATGGTGATATGTCTGGACGATATTTCGTCGGCCATTGAGTGTCCAAAAACTCGTCCACAAACCCTCGACATACTAGGAGTGCTTGGATAGAGGAATTTGCATAACACCAATTATGAGGGTTAACGAGACCAGTAGGGTTACTGATGCCCCGATCGCTAGCTGACGTCGTGGCTATCATAGCAAGACCACCGGACGGTGGTGAGTGCTCGTCGGCAGATTCAAGCCCGCTGTACCTCGTTCTAGCAACGGACGGCTTTGGGCGAACGGGCGGCATAGGAGTCATATCTTTCAAAAACGCGTCGCCTCCTGAGTCTGTACGTTGTGCTGAGGAACCAACCTGCTCATTGGAAATCATAGACTCGGGCTCCCTCAAGCTTGGATACCGTCGCATAAAATCATCTCGAGATTTAGCATAGTCGAAATCTCCATTTTCATCTCGTCCAATCATGGCCTCGAAGGTGTTGACTTCATCAGGTTTTAACGTTCTATTTCTCAGTCGCTGGCGCGAAGTAGAGGTTGAAGTAGCCTGCCGAACAATCGATTGCGTTTTCGATGTCTGCAGGGACTGGATGCCCATTTCATCAACCCAGGCATCTAAACCTCCCACCAGGAGCTTGGGTGTATGACTTAATTGCTTGGGGAAGCTATAGTGAACTAGAGCTTGCTGAAGGTTAAATAATACCGTTTCCTGTATGTTGCTAGTGATTCTTTGAGGAATAGATTCTGAATCTTGGTCATAGAAGACGATCAGATCGATCTCATCGCGCCGTTCAAGCGCAAGTTTCTCACTTGTAGGAGCAAGAATCATGCTGTCAACTATCTCGCTTGCCGAAATATTCTGTCGCGCCAGAATAGGGGGGTCGAGGCAAATTGTAGCCTGTGACATAATGTGACCTTCATCATATAGCTGACGATCACGAACATCAATTATAAGTATTTTGATATTTGAGCTCGCACTTGCATCTTCCATGCATTGTAATAGCTCTTTCACAGTGATCAGCTCACCCGCAGGAATGCGAAGATGACTTGCTGAGGGTGCTTGTGAATCTCCATACGTATGTGCAGTGACAAATTGTTCTCTGCTGGATGTTCTAAAGACGTTCTCCATTGAGGCACGTGATGAGACACCGGACACGGACACAACCGAGTTTGTTCGGCTAAACATGCCACGGGATGTACTTGAAGGTAGATTAGCAGCCTCACTAGTTACCGTGCCTCTTGCAGGGCTGTAGACCGCATCTGGGATCTTAGGCATAGCCGGCAAGGAAGTGCGAACGGATACGGGGACCCGGTGAGGGAGAGGCATGGCTCTCGGACCAGTCGGCTTTGCAGGCGGCGACGAGGAAGAAAGATTTCGAGACTCTTGAGGGTCGCGTAGTTTCGCAAAACGAGCCATTATATCTGGCGAGGGTTTGTGTGATACTGGTTTAATGGAGTTGCCGTGGAGAGCCTGGGGTTTCGGGTGTACGACAGGTCTCGCCTTGCGTCCTGGACTAGGGCTATCACGGAGCTGAGAATCCGCGTGTAGGTGGTGCCCATACCCGGAGGTATTTCTGGCGGTGTCATCCATGAAGTTAGAATAGAGGCCGTCGCTGTTATCGGTGGACTGCCGCGATGGCGAATTGGACGGCACAGTAGGTAAATTCAGAAGCGAGTTTTCAGGAGACTTGCTAATAAATTTCTTTGGGCGTACACCACTTCTCTGATTATCTTCCTTGATCACTTCTTTGATCTTATCGTAGGCAACACCGTTGGTGGTGATCTTGACTTTGAGAGCATGGTATAGGCGGCCCAAATCTCCACGATCCGACTTGAGAGAAGGATAGTCTTTGTGCTTGGGCACTCTGTCCACGGCGATGGTAAATGCTTTGATATACTCCTGCAATGCCAAATCGGGCCGGCCGAAGGTCCTGTAGGTGATAGCATGTTGCATGTGGGCGTCGCCCGCTTCCAGGACCCTTCGCAATGTGGCATGAGGATCGAGGTCAACACTGACCGACACAATATCGTCTATATGACAGAAGGGTTCTTTTCTCGGCCTGGAATTCCCACCATATGCGACTCCTCCAGCCGGCTCGGTTGTGTGGTTGCGGGGGTTCGACGTCATTGTAATGCTGCTTGGGGGAACGGCGCCCCCGGAGTGGTGTGCAACGGGACTCATATCGGGATCGAATCGCAAGCGAGTTTCATAGCGCATGACCTGTCATGAGCGATCCAGCGGTGGGTCAAATAGGGGAATCGAGAATGCGATGGCGACTAGCGGGCTAGACGGCGTGTGAATGACGAGCAGGCGTGCCGAAAATAAAGGGAACCTTATGTACCTCTATTAGTACCGGGGACGGAGGCTGGAATGAGATGGCATTCTTGGCGAGCTGGAGGGGCGTGTGAACGGTCAACGGGGAGGACTTAAGACTTAAACCGCGAACGGAACAGTCTCAAGGCGGTCTCAAAGAAGCGCAGAGAACAAAGACAAGAAGCGAAGGCCTAACAATAGATGCTGAGAAGTGTATAAGAAGAACAACGCGCACGACGGACAGCCATCTGCTTTGAATAGGCAAAGTAGCATCTGACCGTGGACAAGACCACGTTGGGAGACGCAGCGAACAGGTTGAAGGTCCACCTAGGTCATTCCGAGATGTGAGGCGGATGTCGATAGATGGATACATGTGGGGGACTTAGGTAAGCTTAAAGGTGGGGACAGAGCTTATACGCTACTAGATACTACATGTAGAGGTACCTCCACATACCTATGTACCCAAAGATGTTCTACACCTCTGTACCTATGAGGTTAAGTACATATGTAGGTAATGTATATATATGTACACTTCTATACATAAGTACATGTATATCCATAAATGTATCCAGTTGACCCTAGGTCGATAGGTATCTGCATGTAAGTTATATCTACATCCATGATGGAGAGAAGACCTGAAGATTCGAGTATAACTTGCATTCACATGTCGTAGATGCAGAGGTACATGTGGAGCTGGCCGTCCTAGCGGGGCCTCTCCGTACCTAGAGCGCTAGAGTCAATGTACATGACGTACAAAGTACCAAGAGTACGTACCTAGCCTACATGTACCGCTAGTGGTACCTTTAGTGGGTTATACTGTAAGAGGTAGGGTCATTTAAGGGTACTGCCTACCTACATTCATAGTGGTCTAGGTAGTATCGCCCCACTCCCGGAGTGAGGGTGCATCAACAGGCTGCAACTCTTATTATTTAGTAGCTTGCGTCTACACTTCATCGCCTCGTCCTCCGTCATCGTCATCTAAGTTGAACAACATACTCATTGCTGGTCACTGTTCAATATTACCGCCACGCTATCCGTCGCAAAATCCGTACAGCCATTCCCGTTCTCGGTATTCGAAGCCAACCTATCCGCGGTCCCGCCGTTGCCAGATCCCAAACCGCTACACCCCAGCGCATACCGGCACGATGATGGGAGGTTGGTGGTCGTCCTCGGCCAACAGCGCCTTGGACGAGCAGATTGAGAAAGCCACTGTCAGCAGTCTGTACGAGTTCCTCCCGACCTGCAGTATTCCTCTAGCTTCGAGCACACGGCTGATCCGCTCCCCCTCGCAGTGAAGACATCCCCCTGAATCTAGAGATTTCTGATGTCATACGCTCCAAGACCGTCCAGCCCAAGGAAGCTATGCGATCGCTCAAGCGTCGTATAGGTAACAAGAACCCTAATACACAGCTGAGCGCCTTGAATGTATGAGAACATGCCCCGCATCGTCGATGCGGTTGTATTGTTTTGCTAACGCAAACCCAGCTTACCGACACATGCGTCAAGAACGGCGGTTCGCACTTCCTCGTCGAGATCGCCTCCCGTGAGTTCATGGACAATCTTGTCTCTCTGCTGCATGCTGTTGGCCCCGCCGCCGTGAACCAAGATGTTCGTGGGAGGATGCTCGAGTTGGTTCAATCTTGGGCTACCGCAACAGAAGAGCGCCACGAGTTAAAGTATATCAACGAAGTCTATCGAACATTACAGAAGGAGGGTTATCAGTTTCCCCCCAGGGTGACCGTTGCGAGCAGTATGATTGACAGCAGTGCTGTGAGTTACGCCTTCTCCGTTTTCATGGCCCCTCGAGCTCACCTATTCGATGTAGCCCCCCGAGTGGACCGATTCGGATGTGTGTATGCGATGCCGGACCGCGTTTACCTTCACCAACCGAAAACATCACTGTCGTAACTGTGGGAACTGTTTTGATCAACAATGCTCCTCCAAGACTCTTCCCCTGCCTCATCTAGGGATTATGCAAGCCGTGCGGGTCGACGATGGCTGCTACACTAGGCTGACCGAGAAGACCAGCAAGGGCGCTTCTACGGTAGACGCTATTGCATCCTTAAACTCGTCCTTTCCTCATAAAAACCGGAGTACATCAGTTATGCAGCCCCGAAACGCCAGGGTTGATGACGCATTTGATGAAGATCTCAAAAAGGCACTTGCGATGAGTCTCGAGGAGGTACAGACTCATTCCCGAGGGTATGTGGCTCCTCCAGACAACAAGCCAGCAGCTACTCAATCGAACGATAAACTCTTAAAGCCTGCTGTCGAAGCAGAGGAAGAAGACGCAGATTTGAAGGCTGCTATAGCTGCGTCGCTAGCCGATATGGAAGAACAAAAACAACAGCATGCCGCTGCTCTGAAGCAACAAACGAATGCTTCGGAAAATACTCCGGCCGCGCATTTCATTCTCCCCAAGAATGACTACGAACTAAGCCCAGTCGAGGCAGAAAATATCAACTTATTTGCAACCCTGGTGGATAGACTGCAAACACAACCACCGGGCACCATTCTAAGAGAGCCACAGATACAGGAACTTTATGACTCTATCGGGACACTGAGGCCTAAACTTGCGCGCACTTACGGAGAAACTATGAGTAAACACGGTGAGTATTCATTCCAGTCGTGAGAGTTTTGCGCTGCTACTAACCCATTCTCCTCAGACACGTTACTAGATCTCCATGCCAAATTATCTACAGTTGTCCGGTATTATGACAGGATGCTCGAGGAACGTCTCTCCAAAGCCTACAGCCAACATACTCTTGGAGGATACAACCTTCCAAACTCAAGACAGGCATCCAGCCCTTATCCCACCCTGGGCTCTACGACGGCTAGTAACCCTTCAGGGGCAGAGAATTTTTATTCTGGCGAGCCACCGCAAAACTTTGGCCAGCCCACAGTCCACAACTATGCTCCACGGGCGCAATATGCGAACTATGACAAACGCTCGTCAGTGTCGATGCCACCGAATAGTCAATATCCACCACACACGGCGCAAAGGAACGAGAACTACCACAAGCAGACTCCGTTGGCCCCTACTCATTACCCTAACCAGCCAAGTTTCGTTACGCCGGACCATACACCTACTCCATCCCAATCTATCCATTTATCTCAGCCATCACCTCAAACGCCATATAATCAAGTTCGTGAGCCAGTAGCGACGCCGTCAGTAGATTCAAATGGGGCTTACTATTACAATAACCCCCTACCCACCGACGGGCGCACACCAGCCACAGCTCTAGAAGCAACGCCGACACCCTACCCCAACCTCCACCAGCCTTCGAACTTCACTAGGCAGTCTATTCCTCCAACGCCTATTTCGACTAGCGTACAACCTATCCAGCCAGTCTCCCAGCCATCACAGCCAACTCAGCCATATCAACAGGTGGCTCAGCCTAACTCTCTGCCATATTGGCAACAGCAGCAAAACGCGGCCCACCCTGGTCATGTGTATCAAGCAGAGGCTCCCGGATATGGAGGATTCAACCAGGACCCCTTCCCTTCCGCTCCCCAGCATGCACCTCAGCAGCCTGCTGTAGAAGAAAGCTTGATTGATTTATGAGGTGTGGAGTTAACCAAGGCCCGAGATAGCAAATGATTCCGCTAGCAAACTGCGACTTCCGTGGCCTATCTCATTAGATATACCGCGTATTGGATTTTCCTCCGGCATTATCCAGCGTCAAGTTATGCTGAGGTCTATGGGTTTTTAACCTACATGTGAGCACACACGGATTGCTTCACAATGGTTGCATCTTCTGTTATTATGTCGTAGGGTTGAATGCGTGATACCACAAATATCAGCCACTGGGCCGTAAGCCTGGAAGAGCGTACGGTTAGGGACTGGTAACGTTTGTAGCTAAACCAACCCCTATTTGCTTCGAGAGGAAAAGTAATTCTCACAAGAATAAAGAGGCCTGACTAAGAAGAAATCATCGAGAACTTTAGATCATGTATGTGTGTAGACTGTAGTATGTAGTTGGTGATCCCTAGCGAATTCGTACCAAACCGGTAGTACGAAGCACATTTAAAGTGGGATACGAATGTTGAAGTGGGGTCGCTAAGAGGTACTTATCCACATGCATGTCTTCATGGCCCCTCCTAGTCTCCTGCCTACATGTATCTAGCCCCTCTTCTCAATCAGAGGCACGCCAACTTTACCCTACCTACTACTTAATTTACATCCAACATCCCAACCTAGCCAGACGGGTAGGTCGCCAGCTCAGCCACTTTCGTGCTAAAAGAGCCCGATTCTTTGACAAGATAATATTTACAAAATAGTATTTGCACTTACCCTACACCAAGGCATTCAACTTATCAGCTACCGCCATGTCACGGCATCAAGCATATCGAAACTATGACTACGAAAACGACCTCGACGAATATGAAGGTGGCGGGCACTCGGATGGCGAAGACGAACTAAGCCCCGAGGATCGAGGTACACTCAACTCATAGCAATACTCTGTCTCCATCCGCTTCACTCATTGAATCTAACGTGCTGTGCATAGCCCATATGATCGCTGGCACAGCTCAAGTCCGTCTCTCGTTAGGCAGCGATTCTTCAAAGATCACAACACAACAAGTTGAAGATGCCCTGTGGCATTATTATTATGACGTCGAGAAATCCGTTGCCTACTTGGTAAACAAGTATATCTCGCCAAAACCTGCTAAACCACAGGCCCAGAAGAAGAACAAGTCTGAAGGTAGGTCCTCAAGTTTTCATACGGATACCTTTGGCACAGGGCTCGACAAGCGGCACTTAGGAGCGTTCAAGTCCGCGCGATGTCGCCTCTACGATCTAGGCGGATTCAAGAGCGAGCTCGAGATCAATCGTACCTCGGTCACTCATCACCTAACATTTAGAGGTGCAGATGATAAGCATTTCAAGCGCAGCCCTGCTCCCTCTCTGCTCGAGTTTTTCCATGATATGCCGTGGTTGAACATTCCCAATGATCGCTGCACCATTTTTATCGAACCGTCTCGTAAATGCGGAGGTCTGTTAGGGGGATCCAGCTCTTCGGGGAAAATGTCGAAACTTCAAGCACTGGCCGCTGCCCGCAAAAAGAAAGCCGAAGAACAAAAGTTAGAAAACCGAAAGATGCCATCTGAAACGAAGAAAGTAGCCTCCGAAACGGCTAAAGAACATGCCAGCTCCATGTCGGGAGCCTTGGTAGAGAAGTCGAGCAGCAGGCAGGACTTAAAGTCTCTACCCATTCAGCCAACAGCCCAGATCTATCTCAGTCGAGATAGAACAACCCATGACTTGAATCCTTTGACCGTACAGACACAGGTGTCCAATTCTTCAGCCGCGATAGGCTCGCCTATCGAACAGTTGGAACTCGCCGCTCCTTCAGCTTTTGCTCGAACTCTGCTGGGATCCTCCATAAGCTCGTCTGCACCTGTGCCAAGGAACAATTATCCAATACCATATATGAGCCTCACGTCTTCAGTAGCTGATGCCTTCTCAGAACCAAGCCCTGATGATGTGGTCCTTACAGCACAATCCAAAGGTTCGCTGTTGGCGAAAAGGGTACAAGCATGACAATACTAATATTTTCGGAACTAGCAAGCGGCAAAAAACTCGCAGCAAGCACGCAAAAGAAGAAAGGCGGCGCCGAGGGAAGAGACGAAGATGTGATAGATGGAATTAAGGTCATGAGAGTTGATGACACTCCATTACCAAAAAGCAAAAATTTAGATGTGATAAATGAGTTTAGGAATGCCAAGCGCAAGAAAAACGCGAGCTTCGTGGTGGTTGGTATGTGACTCCAAGGACCATGAACATTGAAGTGTCAAAGCGTGTTAACATCGTCAGGTCACGTGGATGCCGGGAAAAGCACCCTCATGGGCCGGTTACTACTCGATCTAGGTGTGGTGGATCAGAGGACAATTCAAAAATATCGAAAAGAGGCCGAGAGTATTGGGAAGTCGTCATTTGCCCTTGCATGGGTTTTGGATCAACGCTCCGAAGAAAGATCTCGAGGAGTCACGATTGACATTGCAACCAATAAGTTCGACACGGATTCTACGTCATTCACCATTTTAGATGCTCCAGGTCACCGGGACTTCATTCCGAATATGATCGCGGGCGCCAGTCAAGCGGATTTTGCAATACTGGTGGTTGATGCAACAACTGGTGCTTTTGAAGCCGGCCTCAAGGGACAAACCAGAGAGCACTCTCTTCTTTTGCGCAGCATGGGGGTGTCACGAATTATCGTTACCATTAACAAGCTCGACACCGTCGACTGGTCACAAGAACGATTTGATGAAATCTCACAGCAAGTTTCCGGGTTTCTCTCCGCCACAGGGTTCCAGCTCAAAAACGTTAGCTATGTCCCCGTGTCTGGTCTCCATGGCGACAATCTGGTGACTAAGTCATCCAACCCTGCTGCTAGTTGGTATAATGGAAACTCTCTCATCGCAGAACTGGAGGCCTCGGAGCCTATGGCAAGAGCATTAACCAAGCCATTGAGGATGACGATTTCAGAAGTGTTCCGTTCAGTACAAAGTCCTCTCACAATATCTGGGCGCATCGATGCTGGGTCTTTACAAACGGGCGATGCCCTTCTAGTCCAGCCGAGTGGAGAGAAGGCCTACGTCAAATCGTTAGAGCTGGACTCTGAGCCGGTCGATTGGGGTGTCGCTGGGCAGAACATCGTAATTCACCTCAGTAATATTGACCCGATCCATGTGCGTGTGGGCGACATCATCTGCGACCCTAAACAACCTATCGCCAGCGTCGATACATTTACCGTCAAGGCGCTTGCGTTTGACATATTGATGCCGATGCAAGTAGACGTGCATAGAGGCCGTCTCCACGCCGCAGGGCAGATCGTTGAGATACCGGCTCTTCTCGACAAGGTCAAAGGCACGGTGCTGAAGAAGAACCCTAGAATCGTTAAGCCAGCTAGCGTGGCAAGGATTGTGGTCAAGATGAGCAATAAAGTGCCCTTGGAGGTCGGTCAACGAGTGGTGCTGAGGAGCGGCGGCCAAACTGTTGCTGCCGGCTTGTTGGAATAAATACAGATGGCTTTGCTACTATACGAGGAACCAGCGCGGCATTTAAGTCTTTCCCCTCAACGAAAGGAGGCAGGAAAGAGTTCCGTAAAATATAGAATTGAGTGTATTGTGAAGCAGGCTTAAGCTATTGAACAGCATATGATATCTTTTTTTTTCCACCTTTCATGCACGGGTTCAGTGTTAGTTAACGGTGCTAACAATGGCCGTGATAGGTACCTATAGGTAAAATTGTGGAATCGCAATAACTTAAGAGTTGCTGTATCGAGTAGGAAGTAACTCAAGCAAGTTTTTAGTGCACATGCCCTATGTGCTATATATGGTAGTGAGCCATTAACTTTGACTCATTAGCAAAAAATTCTCGACAGCTAGGTGGGATCTTTTCATACCTACTATTATTTACATTTTCTACCTACCTGCCAGCTATGTCTTAACTCGAACCCATGTTTTCAGGATTGGGGGGGGGGGGGGGGGGGGGGGGGCCGACCACAAAAATATTAATAATTGTGTTGGGGGGGGGGGTGGGATGGAAGAGGACCCCCCCGAGGGCGCGAACCGGTAAAAAAAA